>OY987273.1:418867-808104 GCA_963920665.1 Straminergon stramineum
GGACAAGTATAATTTTCAAGCAATTATGGGCCTCTAAACATGAAAGAATTTTAGAGGTTAATCCACTAACACATACTTAAATTATATAACTTTGGAGATATACAAATTAGGCATCCACATTCTTAGAATTTCATCCACTATCACTTTATTACGTTACATAATTAATGAAGTTCGGAATTATAAGTGCTTTTCCACATGATGGTGTACAAAACCAACACTACATTACCACCTAAACCCTAACCCTAGAAAACCTATACCCTACCAATCAATCATACAAGAATTACAAAATGAATGTGGTAATCATTGAAATGTATGACTTGAAATTCTATGAATTTGATTCATTTTTAAATGATTAAGAAATGTGCAAGTTCTATTGACTCCAATTTAAAAAAGTAATATGGCCTATTTAACTAAATTTAAACAATCTAGGGTCTTTGAATATTATTGAAAAAAAATAGCTTAGAAAAAAATATACATAAGACAATGGAAGATCTGTCATATAATGTTTTCAAAGATTGACTTTATACCTTTATTGTATGCAAAGCATTGGGAGATCTTTACAAAACCTTTGTAGAGGTATACATAACCTTCAAAGGCCCATCCAATGTGTCCAAAAATCCATGATTCTTTTTCCAAATGAAGAGTTCTCTCCATGTTCTTCTTATATAGTCTTTAGAATAGGACTACGCAATGTCTTGTGAACTTAGTAATCATTCATGGTTACTAAGTCAAATGAGTCAATCTTTCTTGCATCCATTGTGAATGGAGTTACTCTAGAACATTTGAAATGAATACCTTTTTTTGCAATATAAAGTATAGGTGATACTTTTTAAACTGTATTAGGAGGAAAGTCATGGCCTCATGAGGTATTTTGGTAAGGATAGTTTTAATAAACTAGTAGTATTTATCACCAATGAGGACTTTTAGAACTTTGAGGGGCAAGTCATTTTAGTTTATGCTAGAGTCCTAGAATTGATACAATTTTTTTTGTAGTCAATAAGTAAATTTCCAAATCATTCTTTAATTCCATTCAAGGTTTAGGGTTTGGTCCATATTGCTAGTTACTCTTGCATGCACAAGTAATTATTAAATTCACTAATTTTGGATTATAATTAGTGATTTGCAAATTTGATTAAAGAATCAATTAATTTGAAGTCTTAATGATTGACTATCAAGTATTGAATGCTTATGTTCCAAATCTAAGAATTGCATTGAAAATAATAATTATATATATCATAATTATAGAATCATATAAATATTAATCATATACAATAATGTGGGCCTTTAACATATAATAATCAAAAAAAGATTATATGATGTATAATTATCTAATTATTGACATAATTAGATGCTTGGACACTTAATTACAATGAATCAAAGTGTATTGAATTTGAATTAATTGATATTGATTACAAAGATGGTGCAATTTGTTTTGTAGTCCATCCACAAATGTAGCATGTCATTTAGATTGAAATTTCAAAATAAATTATATCATTTTCTTATAATAATGTGGAGGGATATTTACAGACTAGCTCATGGATTTTCTTGAAAACTATAGTTTAAAATAATGAACTTGACGTATGTATTGCCAATGAAGATTGTTATAAAGTTGAATGGTAATAGAACTGACTTTAGGCTAGAGCCCTAGAATACATACTTTTTTTTTCCTTGTCCATTATGAAGTTTACAACTGAAATCTCTAATTCATTTGATTTAGTTCAATTTATTTCAAAGTAAAATTAAATATTTGAATGTAGTTGTTTTATTGTAAATTGTGAAAAAAAAATTCATTTCTCAATGAGGTAGGGTTTTACACAATCATGTAGGTTTGGGGGGGTATCCCTTACTTTGTGGCAAATGAAACTTGTCTAATTACTAATTTTTAATTACCATATTCTTTTAATTTTTTCATTAAAAAGTGTAGAAATGGAAATGTGGTAAGAAAATGGACCATTAATAGTGCCTTCTTTACAATAGGCAACTAGTGAAGTATTCTTTAAGCACTCTGTAAAGTTAGAAAGTTAACACAATAGGTGACAAAGTTGTTAGATTTTTTTGTATTTCTAATAACTATACTATATTTAATGAAAATTGAATAATCTAGAGTCCACTTTGAAATGGCACTCTTTATAATAAAAAATGAATCTAGATATGAATCCAAAATATACATAGGAAGATGATGATTCTCTCATTGTTCCACATATAATCCTTAGATATTATGCATGAAAAACAAAGGAATTTATGTATTTCCAATGTTTTCAAATATTATTTATAATTGCATGAATATTATAGATTAGGTCAAATATGACATCATTCTAACTAAAATGTAAATTGTATTGATAACAATGACAGGAATGTATACAAATTTGGTGCTCAATTATTCAATCAACTTTGAATTTATTTGGAACTAAAATCTATCCAATCTATACATAGTAAGGAGATTTATTGAAAACATAATTGGTACATTTGTACAAAACCTTGAAAGTTCTATATAGAATATCAAAAAATATATGTCCTTCAACTTAAATGTATGGATCTCTCAATGGTTAACTTTGCAAACTTTGTCTACAATTAAAGGAATTAGTCTACATTTTACTAATCATGGCATTGAACATTGTATTGTTCAAATTAAATGAAATATGACATCATTCTTTTCTAAGCTTGAAAATATTACTTATAATCAAAAGGGACATTCTCAAGTTTCATATATAGATTTAAATTACTTATCTTTAACACATTATACGATTTTATAGATGTAAGATTAAAAATTTTGGATTTCAGGGGATGAAGAATTTAGAGTTTATATACAAAAAGATTGTTCAAACACCATGATGTTGGAAAATAATTGCAATTCCTTCAATAGCTAACTCAAAATAAAAATTTTACTAACTATAATCAAATTAAGGAGTAACTTCTTCAATAGACTCTTGGTATATGTTTCAAAACTTAAACAATCCAAATTCAAAATAAAATGACACATTCCATTCAAGATGCCTCGATGTTATGCATGTACTAATTGAACCCATATTTAACTAATTTCAAAATTTAGGTACATTTCCATACGCACATTTTTTTGTGGAGACTTCATCATATCATGGACAATAATTACTAGCCAACCCTTGTCATATGAAATTTGGACACATTGGATGGGCCTTTGAAGGTTATGTATACCTCTACAAAGGTTTTGTAAAGATCTCCCAATGCTTTGCATACAATAAAGGTATAAAGTCAATCTTTGAAAACATTATATGACAGATCTTCCATTGTCTTATGTATATTTTTTTCTAAGCTATTTTTTTTCAATAATATTCAAAGACCCTAGATTGTTTAAATTTAGTTAAATAGGCCATATTACTTTTTTAAATTGGAGTCAATAGAACTTGCACATTTCTTAATCATTTAAAAATGAATCAAATTCATAGAATTTCAAGTCATACATTTCAATGATTACCACATTCATTTTGTAATTCTTGTATGATTGATTGGTAGGGTATAGGTTTTCTAGGGTTAGGGTTTAGGTGGTAATGTAGTGTTGGTTTTGTACACCATCATGTGGAAAAGCACTTATAATTCCGAACTTCATTAATTATGTAACGTAATAAAGTGATAGTGGATGAAATTCTAAGAATGTGGATGCCTAATTTGTATATCTCCAAAGTTATATAATTTAAGTATGTGTTAGTGGATTAACCTCTAAAATTCTTTCATGTTTAGAGGCCCATAATTGCTTGAAAATTATACTTGTCCTCAAAGCAAGGTCAAAACCTTCATTAATATTTATTTTTTAACAAATCCAATCATAGGATCCTTTGGTTGACTTCACTTGTTCAAGTATATTCTCCCAACATTTTAGAGTGAATATCCCCACCAATTGCAAGTTCAATGTGCTTAAACTTCAAAATGTAGGCTTTTCTAGCCCTTCTAAAAGTTGAAGTTTTGTCTATCAATAGTTTTAGAAAAAACACATATGTCCTATAACTTGAGCATTTTAGTGAATATGTTGAAAAATGGATTAAAAATATATGTAAGAAATTTTTAATCAAAAAAATTTCATATTTATTTATTTTTAAATTTTAAATTGGAAGGTGTTACTAATTGAAAGATAAACTAATATGCTAACAAATTTTGGAAAAATTTGAGAATTGTTAATCCCAATGGTGGGAGTGTTCTAGTAAACAATTAATATCTTTTATTTTTATTTTTATTTTGAACAAATGGGACGAACCCATTGCATTGAAAAAACTTTCTTTTTATTTGAAAATTTTGAAAATTGAGACCAAAAGACAACTTTCATATGTTTTTTCAACCCTCATTGCTTGCAAAATAAAACTCCTCATAATTTTTACCCCATTATTTGGAATTTGAATAGATCAAATGTTTTTGAGTAGGTATAAATCTAAAAAATCCTCCAAAAATAATCAATATTTTTCCATAATATATTTTTTGTTGCTAGGTTTGACATTGAAAGAAAAAAAAACTTCTAATACTTGCAATATTTATCAAAATTACGTAATATGAAGCTTCAAACATAGATTATCATGAGGAGCATCCATCCAAAAAAATTCATATACAAATTCCAAATTATGAAGTCAATAGAGTTTGCTTGAGTTTTCAAAAAGCCTAAAGTGGGCACTTTGGTCCTTTGGAGGTTAATATTTAATTATTTATATTGTTCTTGATCTTTTGTCACATACTTGAAAATCAATATTTTTTATTTCCACACAATATTTTACCCACTAAGACAATAACTATATATCACTAATCAATATTTTAAATATTTTTAAGAATAATTTCACCTTTTATTTTTTGGATATAATTAAAAAAAAGTTTAATTATAAAATATAGATTATTTTATAAAAATAACTACTTTTTAATTTGGGTGAAGATATCATATTAATTATTAACATTGTGTCATTGCCAACTAAAGTGAACTATCTTATGTTTTAATGTGTATTTTTCAACTTTCTTTTCCTTAAAATTTACTTATCCACTTTTACAACAACGGAAATACAAGGATCACTACACTTTTTTATTTGAAAATAATATAATTATAATGTTAAAATTAATCTTTTGTAAATTAATGAAAATGTAAATTGAATAATTAGATTCATTCATAGTTTTTTTAATTAGTCCATTGGTTAAATTTGTTTGTAAAGGTTTTTTCTATTTGTACTCAAGAAGTCACTTGGAAAAGAATTGCAAATAAATTCTTACCTTTCATTTTAGGAACAAACTACACTTGTTTGTCACATTCAATAAGAATAATTACAGTACTTTAGAAAATAATGCATAGTTACGTAATAAAGTCATTATGCCAATTAAACAATAAAATCAAGACTCAAATCTTGATGAAATACTTAGGATTCCAAAGCACTAGCATAGAGAGTTGACTAGGGACTCTTGAGAATCAAATTATGAATTGATGAGCCTACTTGAATGCCACAAATTATGAATTGACGAGCCCACTTCAATGCCACAAATTATGAATCAATGAGCCTACTTCAATCCCGCATTGTTGTAGAATGATGCCTTGAGTTCCTATTACTTGTCCCTTGGTCAAAGTAGAAAATGAAGAGCCACTGCCACGGTAGTCTGTACACACCTGTTTTGGCGGGATTTTCAATTCAAAAAACATGAACTTCTTCTGGTGATGCCAACTTTCTTGTTGTAGTTGTTCTCGTTCTTTTCAACTTTTGGCAGTTCCTTGTTTCTTGTATTGTTGACGTCTTAATGCTATGGCAGTTCATTGCGGTAACAATGTCTTTGTGCGTTCAATCTCTTCATGCCAAGGAGTTCGACATCAACGCCTCTTTGATGTGACTAGGAGCATTGTTGTCACTTCTTGGTAAGCATGGTGGTTAGTTTCAAGGTGTGAAGGTTGATTAGAATAATTCTCCTCGGAAGGTTGCCTCACAAACTTCAAGGCATAACTTCTATAGTAGGAATGGTTGCATTTGTGGATTTCTTTGTTTTCTATTTGAAGAGGATTTGAATGGTCACATAGAAGAGTGCACTATGGTAGTTATGATATTCTGGAGAATTAGTGGTATAAGAATGTGCTCTATTGTTGTTTGGATTGAATTTGATAATAGCGAATGATCGAGAATTTTGAATGAATTCTTAGTCAATTGCAAAAGATCAATCAATCGACATAATTGGAGTATACATACAAAAATACGTATTGGTAGTGATACTAATATTTGCCTAGCTAGATGCTACATCAACATAGAAGTCATTATGACCCTCCATTTGGAGTTGGGATTTTGAATGCATATTATCAAATTGAAATGGTCTCAATGTTGCATTAGTAAAGTCCTTAGGATGATGCCTTATCTGGAGATCTCTAGATGATCTTTGGATTGTGAATACATCTCCACAATAAGAGTAGATTGGTTCTATGCCGCATCATCAAAGTTCATTGTATCACCCCTCATCTAGAGATCTCCAGATGATCTTTGGATTGTGAATATGTCTCCACAATAGGAGTAGATTGGTTCTATGCCGCATCATCAAAGTTCATTGTGTCACCCTTCATTTGGAGATCTCCAGATAGAGCTAGGATTTGGTGTACGTGTCCTCAATAGGATAAGACTATCTCAATGTTGCATCAACAAAGTTCAATGGGTGACACCTTTAGTTATTGGGAGATCTTTAGGTGGAACATTGTTTGGAAACACATGTCCTCAATAGGATAAGACTATCTCAATGTTGCATCAACAAAGTGCATTGGATGACACCTTATCTAGAGATCTCCAAACGGAGATGGATTTATAAATGCTTGTATGTACCAATCTTTGACTAGTTGCATGCTATGTTAGCAAAGTTGTTTGGGTCATACCATATTTGGAGATCTCTAAATGGAATTGGGTTTAGAAATGTGTATCCAATTTAGGATTGAATTGGTTGAATGTTGCGTTACCATCAATGAACTCACTAGGTCACCCCTCATTTGGAGATCTCTCAATGTAAGTTGGATGGGGGTTGAGTGTCATGTTAAGGATTTACTTGGTCCTTGTTGTTTCACCTTAGGTGTCTTGTTTATTATGCATCTGGAGATCTCTAGATGAAGCTAGGATAAAGAATGTTCACTAATATATATATATATATATATATATATATATTAGAATGTGTTTAATTCTTTAGTATGTTTGTTTGATTGTCTAGCTTATCATACATTCAAAGGTCTTCCCATATACTTTACGTTGAGATGGAAAATAAATAATGGATTCCTTTAGTGATTTCTATAGCAATGAGGTAGTCCCACATACAATTGGACATTCAATGGAAGAAGGTTTTGACAATTCAACAACTTGACTTGAGGCATTTAGCATTGGAGATGAAGTTAAGCTTTTTGTTAAGGGATTTGGTGTTCAAGTTGGAAAAGGATTGGTTGTGGATGCTTGTCTTGAGGGCCAATGGCTTAGGGTGGATATTTCTTTGGAGTGAGGTATTTTGATTTTAGTTCAAACACATTCCATCATCTAGGAAGCCTATAGTATCCCTATCACTCTCTTCCAAAGGGGTAATAGGGCGTTGTTGGATATTTTTGACAAGACAGTGTTATAGATAGCAAATCAAATTAAGACCTCCTAATGTATTTTTTTGCCTTTGTTTTACAAGATAGTTGGATTGGGCTTGAGGTGCATTGGTAGAAGTTTGAGGACATTGTTGAGGCGTCAAGCAAAATTTGGTGCTAGAGGTTGGAAGATCATTTTCAAGATGCAACACTTGGTGAAGAGTATTTGGATATAACTATGTTGGATTTTTTCTTGACAAAAAAAGAAGCCATAATGACTCATGCCCAATAGCCATTGTCTGCCTACTAGTTTCCTAGTAGTTGATCGTTGAAATAGACAATCGACTATTTTGTTGCCACTCATGTTGCCGAAGATCCCTTAGCATATCTCGGAAGAAGAGAAAAAGCGCCTTGTTGATTCATAGTGGGCAAGTCTAGTCTATACATCAATGATTTGCAGTTTGTTTGCAAAACTCAAGATTATGAGATTCAGAAGGTTGCTTCCATGAAATGCTACAACAAACGATGCTACCAATTTTTATTCTCACAAGCAAACGTTGATGGTAAGGCAAAGATTCTATTTGAATTTGTTTGAAGACCAACACAAATATAGGATCATTGCCTACGGAAAAATTTACCATTTTGATGGGGACTGGAATTAGAAAATCATCACACTAAAAGGTGCAAAAGTATGCGTTGCGATGTAGTACGTAATTGACAAAATTTCAAAGTCAACATACCATAGTTATATTCTAATGTACAAAGAAGGCATTGTTTTGGGGACACATGGAAACAAAGGGATTAAGCAACCTAGGATTGGAATCGTTCAAGTCATTGGAAGTATGAAAACAATCTTTCATGAGAATGTTGACCAAATGCCCCACCAAATGTGCGGCATTGGACACGGGAGAATATACACTCTCAAATTTCTACTTGCTAGAAATAACTCAAAACGTGTGCAAGTTGAGACCAACGAGGTAGTATCTCTAATTTTCTATTAGACAATGTGTTGAATCATCCGGAGATCTCCAGATGATCCACCTACACCTTGAATTGTTAATTACAAATGGAGATTTCTTATTTTTGTAGTTATATTTTACATTACATGTTGACTCACCTCATAAATACCCTCCAAAATTGGTGGAAGGCTTCTAGCCACGGCACATTTGGAAGATGCAGCATGATGAAATCCCCCATTTGTTGTTGATTGTTAATCCTATAGATGTCATTCTTGAGGAAGACGAACCAAAATCCTACTACGGCCCCACAAACAAAGCACCACGGGAAAGCTTCAATCCATTGCTAAATGTATGAGTAAACGCAAGGATATACTTCAAATGAACAAAGATTTATGTATGATCTTTAATCAAGCATTTGACTTGAATTAGTGTATATTATTTTGGAATGGTTTGAAATTATTGTAAATGTGTTTTTTGGAAATAGACCACTAAAGATCATTTTCATAATTTGTGTTTCAATGTTATTGTAATTGCATTTGTGAAATTCTCTTTTAGTCTCTGTTGCAAGTGTGAGATACTGAATTGGAAGTTAGTAATCATCATTGTTAATTTTTATTGTGACATCTCAAGATACAAATAGCTACCTATATTTTTATTAATTTTTATATTTTATAATAAAGCGTATGAATTGAAATGGTAGCCCATAGTATTCTTTAATGGTTTCAAAATATTATAAAGAGATTGTACTTTCAATATAGGCCCTTTAGAATTGTTTTATTAATTGAGGGAACCTTGAAATTGTAAATTCTTTAGGGTGGTTTTCTTGCTAATATTTTGGGAAATGAGAAATGTTGAGTTATTGCAATAAGTGCCTTGTTCTCAATACATAGGTCCTTTGTTATTGTATGATATGTTTTGCACAAATACTTGAGTTCACATAAATTCAATTTGATAGTATGTATCTGAAATTCTCTCAATGATTGGAGGTCATTTGTTCTAGGGTTGAAGGTTCTAAACAATTGATTGTGTGCTGAGGTGGATTTTATAGAAGGTAGTGATCATTATACTAACTAGTCCTCTATGCATCAAGGGCAATGTCTTGGATGCTTGACAAAATATCAAAATTCTTGGTGGCTTTTGGGCACTTATTGGAGATTAGACTAAAGATGAATTTTTCGACATTAAAAGAGTTTTTTTGACATATGCTTCTAGACAAAAATTTTTTGAGGCTTTTTCTTAGTTACAAATGTGACTCATCGAACAAGTTAGACTCGCATCCTAATCTTTGTGATCTCATAATGGATCTCTTTAATAAGCTTGAGGATGTGCAAGGTACCTTCGAATCAAATTGTTGTGTTCATTGATATGGATCCTAAGTTAAACATGCAATATAATTATATATGACCCCCGGTGTTAGAGGTTAGGGATGACTTGGATTAAACAAGTCTAGTAGTCTAGCTTCAAAACTACCACCAATGCATTTCTTTTTCTAAACGCATGCCTATTCTTTGATGTATCAAAATGAATGAACTATTGTGAATCCACCTTACTCTATACAAATGTCATTGCATATGTATTTGTAGAATGTTGAGGGGATTACATCAAAAGATCTCCAGATCTCTAATCCCCAAGTTAAATGTTGGAATTCTTCTATTTGATTATGCAACTAAATGCCTCTATCCAATCATATAGACATGTAAGGATATGAATGTTTATTACTTAGACACAATCTACAACTTTGGAATTAAAGCAAATTCATGGTTTTCTTCTACATCAAGAAATCTCTAGATCATTCATCTCAATGTCTAACTATATACAAAAATGTAGTATGGATGTTTGCATTGCTAAAATATGTTTTTTCTTTCAATTTTCCTATATGGACATGCTCTATGGAATATTTTCCTTTGTACTTTTAACATCATTGCAATCCCATTCTACATAATGTAGATGGTATTCATCTAGAGATATGTCGAAGAAAAGTCCAAAATTCCCCCAAAAGTCCAAAAATAGTTAAATGTGGCATATGTAATATACATCAATAACAAAAAGTAATGCGTAGTGCAAAAATCAGATGTCAAAGCACAATACTACTTACCAACAATTGTTGCCAAAGTACACACTCATCTTCTTGATTAAAATCCCCATTGTTTGAACAAGTCTATTGCAAACAAAGGTGGATTGGAAATGCGGAAAACCAAAATGTGAAGCGTCCTGCAAGTTATACATGAGCAACAAAACAATGAGAACAATCAAATGACGTAGCTCTGCAGACAAAATACAATTGCGATTTCAAGGTGTAAGGGAGAGAAGCTAGAGCTTCCGCCGATCAAGGGGCGGGAAAGAATTGTCACGGGAATTCAAATTCTTTGGAAATATATAGCATCTATCAATGTTCATGGTCCACTTTCTATGGTAGCACTTAAATGCCGCTTTATGTATTGCTTTTTGTCATCTTTGCGGCATAAAGATGCATTTGAAGAACAACAATAGCCCCAAAAGGGCTTCTCAAATGCCAACCCGAAAAGGCTTCACTAACACCAACCAAAGAAGGCTTCACTAATACCAACCAAAAAAAGGCTTTGCTAATACCAACCAAAAAAAACTCGTCAGTTTATAGTTTATATGCTATTCATGCTATTGTCTTAATCATGTGGTTGTTCATGTAGCTCTCATTTTTGGGGGATTTCTAAAAATTGCTTCTTCACTTATACTTTGTCCAATGTCTGGGTTTCTTAAAATATCCTTCCTTTAACGGTTTGGGGGCCTAAGGATGTGTAGTGTAGGTTTCACGCCTTAGGGTTTAGGGTTTAGGGTTATGAACAATTATAGATTTCTTTTGCATAAATTTGGAATCTCCTTAGTTTCTTAGGTAATGCAATTTATGTGAAGTTCATCGTTTGTTTCTACAAAAGCATTCTTTAAAAGCTTAGCATTTTAGAGACATTTTTTACTACATTGTTTTTCATGATTCGTTCATCTTCTTGTGTGAGCATTTTTATGTACACATGAATTATGGCATTTACAATTATTGTAGGCTGAAGTAATCTGTTTGTTACTCTCACTAAAGTATGAGTATTGCTTCACATATTCAATATAGGTTGTTCCATATGAATTCAATCTTTGAACTCTGCTATAATTTTGTGTTTTTTTGTACTTACCTAATTTTTATTCATTGAAATGTAAACTCAATTCATTTGTAGTTAATATTTACTTGTAGTTAATATTTAATAATATGTATTTGTCAATTGATTTGCATATGTCATTCCATAATGGCAATGTATTATGCATTTCAAATTCTACTAGTTTAGAATCATTGTTTATTATAATGATTGAACTCTTCAAAAGAATAATGATGACATTAAGCATTTGGTGTACACCAAACAATTTCTACGTGTATGATGAGATGAAATCATGCTCATTAGTATTCATAGTTTTATTACTAAGAATAATAAAAAAATAATACACCTTGAATATTTGAACTCTAAAAAATATTCTTCATTGCAAAGAAAATAACTTTATGGAATGTAGGTACATATATTTTTTTCAGGCTTTAGACTTCTAACAAATGAATTAATTTACACAATTCTGTTTCATATTGTTTTGATAGAATTGCATAGAAATCAATGCAAAATTTGTTTGAAGGTTTACATTTTAGGATGATTTTAGTGAGTTCACTATTTCTTTTGTCAAATTTTGAATTTCACCAATTGAATGCTTAGGTCCTTCTCAATTTTTGTGAAGTTCTAATGAAAACAATTGTTCCACACTTCCACTTGAATGAGCAATTATTACTTGTATTTTTATGCTTTAATGTACGTTGACACCCAAGTTCAGAATTAAATTTTTTTCTTAGAGAATTACTGTTTTATGGTACTTTTTTAAGCAAGTGTTTAGGTCACTCATAAAATTCAAGAAGTTTTCATTCATTTCTGATGATTATTTTAATGAAGTTGATTCTTGTATTTTTTTAAAAGAAAATTTGATTTGATCTCCCCATGAATGTACAATTACTATGTTCTTCTATTACAAATTATATACAACAAGAATCAATACCCTTGAATTAGTTATTGCATTAAATTGGCAACTGTTTCGACATAAATTTTGAGTATCATCTTAACACTATTATAGTTCCATGAAAAGATGATTTTAATTTGATATAATAAATTAAAATATAATGCGCATATTTCACCAAAACAACATAATAGAATATGTATTCAACTCTTTCAATGCGTTCAAGGTTTTAGGCTCTAGTACTTCAAAGATAATATTTCATTTATAATCATAGATACCTTGAAAATTCCTACTGTAGTCACAATTAAATGCCTCTTACGAATAATTTGAATATTGCAAATGCTTTAAATTTTTAGAATTCGTAAATACATGGAATTGGTGCTCTTGAATCTCTAATTTTTGAACTTATAAAAAAAATTACCCTACTTCTATAATATTCATAATGTCTTCATTTACATTTGATGGTGTACAAAGCATGGGTTCAATCTGTGTTCTTTTCACATTAAAAAAAAAACTAGAAATTTTTTGCTAACTCCAATATCTTTTAAATTCCTTTAATTTGGCATCTCATACATTTATTTGAACTACCATGGACAATTCTTCATTTATAATTTGTTTTAAACCATTAATGTGAAAAAATAGTATGAATTATGTATGATCATCAACTACAATTCTTCAAACAATTTTAGACTTCTCCACATTTTTCCCACCCCATGAATCAATAAGGATTCCATAAGTTGCAACATAAGTATTGTTTAACAATTTCTAGTAGAACCCAAGGGAAATTTCACCTATTTTTCCTAAAAATGAAATGATTAAGGATTCCTAAGCATAATGACTTGGTGTTTCTTTTCCTTATTTACAAAGAAAGAAATGGACGAATGGAACCTTTGCTTTAATTTAACCCCTACATGTATTTGACTATGTTTTCACCCATAGAAACATGTAACAAATTTTAGACACATATAACCGTAGGATCTTGATGTACGTTGGTTTCAAAAGATGTGGAATTATTTTTGAGAATTTACTTTGTGTACATTGCAAGATATTAGGGTTTGATTTGACAAAATCAAAGACTTTTGTTGGCCTTGCACAAACCAATGTAGCTGCACTTCAAAAGGTCATATCGTTATGAAATAATGTCCAAAATGGTTGTAACTCTTTGGATTCATTCTTCAAGTCAACTTGAATACATCACTACCTGCTTGAAAAATTTTAGATCATTTTGAATTGTACAACATATAAGAAAAAATGAGTACATGATAGAAAGAAGTAGAGAATGATTCAAGATACGAAATTGTTAACAATTTATTTATGGAATTGAAAATACTAATCCCAATGGTTGTAATGTTGTATTAAATAAATTCCACCTAATATTTTAAGTATTTTTTGAAAATATGAAAAATTGAATTAAATAAAGGTCTTCAAATTTTATTTTAGAGTAAATATTCCATTGTAACCTATAAACTACGCACAACTAGAAGTCTTCATAACTTTCATCTCATAAATTAAAATAGAATAATTCAAAGCTTTCCATGTATATTTAAATTTAGGAAACCAAATGCTTTAAATTTTATTTTACAAAAAAAAAATTAATCAAGAAATTTTTTTATGTTGGCTGGGCTGCCTACTGCACACTGAAAACAATTTATCATACAATAATTTTTTAACCATGTATTCAAATTAAAGTTATAAAAATTATTGGACTTGAAAGTTACTCCTCGGGCACATGTTTATAATTGAAGTCATACTATAATTGTGGACATTGGTATGATGAGCCATGACCCAAAATATGTATAGCTTCAAAATAGACTGATTAGAAAAGGGAATTTAATATGTCCAAGCCTTTTTATAACATACAAGAGAAGTTAGTTAGTAACGTAAATCCTAAACACTAACTAAATCATATAGGATTTCAATTCTCTATCATTTGTTTTTCCTACATTTGTACATTAAGTAATTGCCTAAGTTAAATTCATTATTATTTAAATTCAATTTAGTTACCCCTCTTACCATCCCCTTTTTAAAAAAAATTATGATTTCATCATGTTCATTTCAAATTTGTTCCCCCCTCCCCACCTCTTGGTAATTTTTACATGCCATTGTGATGGCATTCAATCTCGAGGGGGGAACATTGGCAAAATCGTAGAAACTATGTGTGATAAAAAATAGGGTCTAATATACAACGATGCTAGCGTGTGAGCTTGGAGCCGTGAGCATGGAGTATGTGAGCCTAGAGCCTCCAAAACTTTTTTGAGGCAAAAAATTGCCCCCAAATTTTTTTTGTTCATTTTTTCTTCCAAAATGGACAAAAATTTCCTATTTTTAGTGAATATTGTGACCTATGACCATGTCCCCTAGAACCGTGGACTCTGGAATGAGTTATTTTTTATTCTTCTGAAATTGCTTATTACTATGGAAAAAGATTGTCAAATTTGATTGGAAAGTTGTAGCACTTAGTTCAATGATTACAATGGGAAATATGCTAGATGGTTTCAGTATTATAGATAGATGCCATTTGGACACAACTTAGTTGTGTTGTTTTCACTACCTAATTTGAATACATAGGATTTGGTGTCTGAATATTCTAGAACAATTGGGATTTTTCATGTGACTTTGTGTAGGCTGAGTAGAAAACCTCAAGGTTTGGGTGAGATGATGAGTAGAAGCCATGGTGGATTTAGGATCGGCATTTGACTCGAATCTTAAGTTTTGGTGGTTTACATAATTTACAATTATAAAATTCATTTCTCTTCATAATTGTAAGAACTGCCAAAATGTTGACATCCTCCCCCAAATTGTAGGGAATGGAGAAGATAAACAAAATGTGAAAAGAAAAAAACCCGGGGAATCCAAAGAATGAGGAAAGGGAAAAAATTGGGAAAGGAAAAAAAATGGGAAAAAACAACTAAGGACAAAGAAACTAAATAAAAATGGAAATTAAAAAAATGGGAAAATGAATTGGAACACATTGGAAGTAAAAAGACTATGAAGACGTTTCAAAAGTAGGAAAAATACTTGGAAATATAGTCATTTCTATGAATTGGCAACAAAGCATTTCACTTATGAAACATGCTTCTATAAATCAGAAATGAATTAACATTTTCCCTCTATACACTGCAAATCATTTCAATCGTAATATATGTGAATGAATACTATGTAATTGAAGTACAGGGATAAATGTAGCCATGTCTATTCTAGAACTATAATGATTCCTGCTCGAACTAGGAGTACCTTCAATTCCTTGAAGCTATAACTAGGTGCATGAATGAATTTGTCTTCATGGATGTCCATCTTGCAGAAGTACCTATACAAGTAATATAGGTGTTTGCAATTCATGTATTGCTGTCGACCTCCAATAGCTGAAACAACCATATTCACAAAATTTGGACATGTGTATGTGGGGAACATACCCACTGTAATTCAATAGATGTTTTTGTTAGTGTCTGTCCTTGTCTCAAGCACCACTATTGCACCAAGGCTTGGGAAGGGGAGCAAGGTGACTCCCACTATTTTTCCTCTAACATTTGTTGCACTTTCCCACTTGTTCCGTTGTTCCGTAGTTGGTGCATTGGCTATCCTCCGAATGGTTCGTTTGTTCCTAACCGTTGGACATGCATCCGGGTTCTTGGGCGTTGGTTGGTCATACAAGACAATCTAGAAAACCTTAGACATGGTGAAAAGTTGCCGTGGGGACAATGTTGGCCTTTCTTGAAGGTGGAAGCTTGCATGTTGTAGCAGCAGAGTCTCCTCCCTATTGAGGTTGGTCCCATTGAGAACGGGCCACACCTCTGGTACCTCATGCCAATCAATGACCTACTTCCTTTTCGTACCTTTTACACATCGTTCAATGTCATCCCAACAGAACCAGAAGTCAACCACCACCTCCCGCTTGCTCCCATAATCTTCTTTTCGACCTCGATAGGTTGGAGTTGGTGTTCCCTTCCTTCCCCTTGCGATTTTGGAGGCACACCTGATGTTGGTGGTTCGTTGTTGAGCGTGGCATTTTGCATTAGACTTGTGGCTGATCCTAGCAATGTGCCACTTGGAGTTGTCATAGTCATTTTCAAATGCTGTTGTGACATGTTTAGGGTTCTGGGTTTGAGGTTGTTCACCTGGGCCCTCCAAAGATTGAAGAGAAGACGTTGTGGACTTGATTCTCACACGTAGTTGAGAGAAGTTCACTTTGTCCGATCTATGTGAATCTCCGGCATCACCGATGGGTATGTCCAACTTCCTCTTTGTGCTCCCAAAGATTTCCTCTCCTTCCAAGTATGGTATTTTTGTTCCCACCCCCTTTGCTCGAGGCAACGTGTTCAACACTTCTGCAATTTTCTTGGGACATCTACTTCGTCTTGTAGCTCTAAGTTTGAGCTCCCCCTTGGACAACCCTGATCTAGATGCATGTCCTTTGAGATATGCCCGATAGTTGGTCATTTGCATCCATGCACGAATGCTATCATTGCAAGTTGCGTCGAAGAGGTTGTTTCCTCGCTTTCCCGACATTTGAAGCCATTTGTTGTGAATCGTTTTAGACAAATTGCAGAAAGGTAGGTCAATCATCTCCTCCAAATTCAATTTCTACAAATCCATCCATCCATAACACATAAGTGAGGACATCCAATTTCATATTCGAGGGTTAATAGCCCATGTGATCATTCTGGACTCATTGCAAATGTATAAACCTCATTTGCTTACATACCAAGACGTTCGTGAATGTAAAAATACGAAAGAGATTCTTCTCTCTATGAATGAGCACTAGACGGGACGTCTACCTTGGAGGAAAAGAGTGACATGAGATTCTCAGGAGGGGGTCCAAGAGCTCCTTCTTGAGTGTGAGTCTCTAAAAAAAGAGTAACATTTGGGAGCCCAGAACTTTCAATCGGATCTGACTAAGGTCTAGGTGCCCTCTCCTTGACCCCCCCATTTGGGCCCCCCCTCACATGCTCATCAATGAATTCATAAAAGGTAAAAGTAATTCCTACTGGAATATTCTCAATCAAAGTCTCCATGTACATGCCTCTAAGTTTGGAGGGTACACCTCTATTTTTCAACAACCACTTTAGATAGAGGAGAACGGATACTTCAAAATCAACTTACAAAGTCACTTACCATAGTCATGAAGCCTCCCCACTGTAGGTATCGAAAATGCCATAAGGCTAGCCAGTGGTCCAAGTGATGAAGGTCTTCTTCACTTGCAGCACCCGATGACAACTACCAGGATTGAATTGCGAGGTACCGCATCTCTGCTTCTTCAATAGTCTTGGATTCTTTGTATTGTTTGCAGAGGGTAATGTGTTGTTGGAATGCATCTTTGATGTGCTTTTGGGTTTGCTTGTGGAGCGAACTACTCCAATGCAGCAAACACGTTCTCTCGCGATTCTCCATTTTCTCATTGGGCGACCCACTTCCGTAGACAATCCGTGTTGCATTCCAATTGGCCATCGCACTATCTGCCATGAATCCTTTGAAGTTGGTGTGTTCCACTCCATGTCTTGCCATGATTGTGTTTAGAGATCTCCAAAATTGGACTTGGATCTCCGTGTTCTCCAATTGCATATCGTAGGTGGCCACGGTCATGACTTTTTTGTACTCCGCATCGTACACGTGGCATGCCATGGTGCTCCACACGTTGACGTGTTTGACGTGGTCAAACATTATCCATGCATTTTGTAAATCTCTTCTTGGTTGCATTCGTTTGACGAGGTCCACTCCACTTCCGAGTCCTTTTGTGAGCATTTTGAAGAAGTAGACCTTCTCTCGTCCCTGTCCTGGGAAGACACTATCATGTATGAACTCGAACTTTGACTCTTTCTTCATTGTCATAATGTTGTCGATGACCCCTCCCTTGTTGGAGTGAAACGATGATATGACATTCCTAATGTTCGGACTGCTTAGAAATTGGAATTGATCCATGACTTCCTCTAGTTCCTCTCCCTTCAACATTTCTTTCTCCCCCTCTCCATTGTAAAACAAATAGTTCGTGAGGAACTCTTTGTTGGCGGAGAGTGCAATTGTAGAGTTGGTGGCTGTGGGTGTTTTGGCCACTTGCTGTGTAATGAGTCTCGAGATTTTCTCCGCAAAGTCTATGTACACGCCCTTTGTTGCAGGGTGTGTATGATCTTCGAAGTGTATAGTGGCCCTAGTCATTTTTTCATTATTGCAATATACATAGTATATTCTAGCATCACATGTATTCAAGTACAAGGGTGGGGGGCTCTTGCAAACTTTGCATTCTAGAGTACAATCTTTGGGAGGACTCTCCCCTTTAGCAAAAGGACAGATCGTGTAACTGGTCCACTCTATTTTGTTCATTTTGGAAGCTCTTTTTACATAATCAGAGTTTGGATTTTGACAAGCAAGGTGTCTATTGTAGTATGACTTTCGGAACTTGAGGTTGTTGGAATTGTGAATGTTTGTGGTCATCAGTTTACACCACGGGTGTCCGTCATACCGCTTGTCCATTCCCTCAAGGTTCTTAGCTGCTGAGGAGGAGGACGTAGATCGACACAGGGGCAATTCAAAGATGACGTCCCCGTTGAAATGAGTGGGCAAGTACTGCACACGGTGGTGCTCTGACAATGTGAAACTGTCATTTTTTTTGGTTTACCTAGAAAAGCTAACCGGAAACTAAAGATAGGTATCTGGGATTAGCTAAGGAACTATTTAGGTCTAAAATAAGAAAAGAAAATGAAATAGTGAGGTGATTTGCTGAATCCGGTCCTAGTGAGGGAACAGATAGAGGCGGATGTTTGATCGGATAGGTGATGGACCAGATACCATATAGAAGACCAGATCTGGAACAGGTCATGATGAGGTGGCAAGGAGTCCAACAGCTATAAAAGAGCTGGGCTGCCCAGATCAAACTCTTTTTCATTTTCGTTTTTCTAGCGCTCTCTATGCTCTGCGTTTGCAATCTACGCCTAGTTTTCCATGTCAGCCTTTTGTGTCAGTGTCTACTGCAAGGGTTTTTGGTTTTTGAGCGTTAGAGCTTTAATTTCCGTTTGAGATCGGAGAGCGAAAGTGAGAACAAGATGTGCGGCTAGGAGAGAAATCGAGGTAGAGTCGAAAAGGGTTCTGAGTGCACTCACCCGTGTCCATGCCGCAGCTTAGGAGGAGTAGAGGCAGATAGGCCAGTACATCATCAGTAGAGGTGAAGCTCCGGAAGGTAGTTCTGGTTGTTCCCTCCACTGAACCAACCAAGTCCCAACTCATGGAGGATTTAAGTTCAATGGGTTGCCTGGGGTTTGTGGAGAAACCCTAGGGCTTCAGAGAGGAGTCCATAGTGAGAGAACTCTTGGGCAAGCTGTCCAATGAGTTTGACAATACTTTGAGAGCCGTTCTGCATTTATGGACGGAAAACGTTTGGAGAGCAGTCTATAGTTTCCAGACAAGAGGGCTAGGAATGGCGAGCAAGAAGGACGAGTTCTGCTGCGGGAAGTTCCAGGGTGCGGTTAACCCCAAGGACAGATACGCAATGGAAGACTACATTGATGAGCGACAGCGCCGGCTGCTCAAGTTCTTGGTTTTGGTCCTACACCCAAAAAAGCCGACGAGGGTAACTATCTCCCTCGCCAACACTATTTTCGGTGCTCTGAGAGGAGACCGGAAAGTTGACTGGGCTCGGATCATTTCCGATCTGGTTGCCCAACTCATGGGTAGAGTGGGAAAGAGTAGGGCCACTCTGGTGTGTCCCTACCTTATTCACCTCTACCATTTCCACCAACTCCTCAGTGTAGGAGAGGAGAAGGCGTGGAAGGCTCAGGAAACTCTCTTGAGGTATGGGGAATCGAAGATGGATGAGGAGATGGAATCCGGTTCCGAGCCCGAGGAGAACATTGAGTTAGAAGAGGAGGAACCGGATCTGCCACTGTGAACCATTATATTGGTTCACTATTTAAAAATCCAAAAATATAAACATTAGGCATGAATTTAAAAATCCGGAAGTGTTAGTACTTTGGATAAAGTCATAACCATCAATTAAGGAGTTTTCCGCTAGATAGCAATGAAAACTTCAAGAGGTTAGGGCGAGATTTTAGAAAATGCAATTAGGAGGAAATTAGGGGAAATTCTAGGGAAAAAATGGGGAGTTAAAACTAAAAAGAAGTTAAGCAAGATTTGGTAGAGTAACCAAATTAGGCTAACGGTAAAATGATGAGAAAATAAAAACAAAAAGTAAAAAATGAAAATGAAAACAAAAGACTAGAAGTAGGAAGTGAAACTAAAAGTAAATTAAAAACCACAAAAATAATAAAGAAGAAAAAACACAAAAGAAGCTAGTTAAACTAAAACTATGACTAAAACACTAGTGTAGTGGATAAAACACTAAAATAGGATTAGAAACACTAAAATAGGATTTTACAGTAATTTAGGGGGTGGAACACTAAAATAGAGAAATTTACACTAGATTAGCGGATTTACAGTAACCTAGTGCGATTCACACTAATTTGGCGCATTTTGCACCAAATTAGTGGATTAACAGTGAATTAGTGTAGGATGAAAGTAGTTCAGAAAATTAATCCGTTAGAAAGTTGGATATAGGCAAAATTAGGGTTTGGAGCCCTCTCTCTCTCAACTCTCTCTCAATTTTCCCCAATTTGGTGTGCATGTGTGTTGGAGAGCATTCTTGGTGATGAAGGGCGTTTTGAAAGCATGAGAAGCTAGAGATTAAGATGAGGGAACCAAAGTAGGACAATTTGTTGAGTAGATCACCATTTTGTGAGAAAAGTGGTAAAGGAATGATGGGAGTGAGGTCAGATGGGAAGTGGGTGGAGAGAATTAGGTTGTTGTGGAATTGAGAGGGAACTGCCAACTTTGGTGACTGATTGTGGGAGACTGAAAGAGCAGAATGGGCTGAATTTTTGGGAAGATGGAGAGGAAAAAGTCAGCTTTCCAACAAGACCAGTCTCGACCAATTCCAAGAAAGGATGAGGACGGAGCAACCGATTTAGTGTGAGGAGGTCAAGCCGCTACTGCCACGGAAGACCAACAACTTTGGCGAGAAACTGTGGGAGTTCGGCGAAGCGGATCAACGTGAATTCTGGGGAGGAGAAAGATGGGGAAGTCAGCTTTCCAACAAGACCAGTCTCGCCTGATTTGGAGGACGGACGAAGCCGGGGCGATCATTTTAGTGGGACAAGGTTTACTGCCCATGTAGCGGCAGTTGATTTTGGGTATTTCATCTTTTTTTTTTCCTTGTGATTCAGCTGAATTCAAATGTAATGTTAATTACAATACAACCTTTGCTTATCAATCTTGAAGCAAAAGTTCTATGACTTGCATGCAATGTTCTTGTGAGGTGTGAGGGTGTAGAGGGTATATGCGAATTTTTTAGGGTTTTAGGGCAAGCGTAGAAGTGTTGCCCAAATTGGGGGTAAAATTAGGGTTAGGATATGGATTAGGAAATTGAAGGAAGAAACTAATTGGTCTAAAAAGAATGGGTGAATATGTTAGGGATGGGATCTATGGAATTAGGGAAGTCTTGGGCATCAATTTAGGAAGTTAGTTAGGAATTGGGGTGGTTGTGGTGTGCTGGAATTTAATTTCAGGACACCAATTTGACCCAATTGGGGCCCCAAGGGCTAATTTTAGGCAAAATTAGGCCTAGTAGGTTGCCTTAATCTTCCAAAGTAGATACTAGGGTCATTAGAGGATTTTAGGGTGCATATTAGGATGGTCTAAGGGTACTACCCTCATTTCACTAAGAGTAGTTTAATGTTAAAAAATTGATAAAAAAGTATTTAGGAGTCCATTGCTTGGAAGGCAATCTAGGAAGGTGTCCCATACACTCCCCGCCGGCCAACTCTATGGGGGTTTCTTCACCTTGCGGTGGAAAAGCCTCATAGCCGTTGATCAAGTGACAAAAGACAACCTCTCCTAACAAACGGGGGACGCCACCCACTCGGACCACCCCAGCTCCAGAAGAGAAACCGGAAGTGGAGAAGACCATGTCGGAGGAATCGGATCCCGACAACCCGTTCAACCCGCTCGTCAAGATCCTGTGCGACGTGAGGGTGGATTGGGAGCTGAAGAGGAGGATCCTGCTCTCGATCGAAAAGTTGGTAGAAGCAGCACCCGACAGAGAGCTACCAGAGAAGGTAGCCAATTGCATTTTCGATCCAGTCGAGTCCCGGAAACAAGAGGCGAAAATCCGGAGACTATAGGAGGAGTTGGATCGAACGAAAGTAGAACTGTCACGACCCTCATCACAAGGCATGCCCGTGCCACCTTGGTGAGAAAGGGGGACATTGGAGGTGATTCCCCAAGCCTTGCAAGAGATGAGGTGAGGGGAACTAGGAGTCCCGAGCGATCAGAGCGTGTTTGCGCTCTAATCTGGACGAATTTGGGTGTGTGTGATACATTCTTGAAAAGGTCTTGACAAAACGCTTCTAGCCGTTCAAAGAATGCGTGATTTGGACTTGTGAGTCAAAAGTTATGGGCGTTCAAAAGTGGGGGTGTCCCGGTGGCGCCGGGACACTTAAGGGTTAGGAGGGAGGGGTTCATGAAGAATCCCTCCATGAAATATGTCATGTAACATATCTTTAGAAAGCTAAGAACACAAGGATGCTTGATTGACAAGCATTACGAGGTTCTAAGGTAGGAGCCTCAAGTTATGGCCAAGAGAAGCGCCATGGTGAAGGCGTGACGCCTCTCCTGATGGACCCGAATCTTTGGAGAGCAATAACTTTGCGAGGACTTGTCCAAATGAGGCAAGTGAGTAGTTCATCGGCATCTACTCGTCGAATAGATGTCGAAAATGAGATCGCATGTGAGATTTGGATCCCGGAACACAAAGTTATGCCGAGTGGAAGTTCGGGAGTCCCAAACTAGCACGAATCGGGAGAAACGGGGTGGTCTTCCAAAACCAAAGTGGTTTTGGGAGTCCCCTTTGACATACAAGGGGGGGGGGTTGGTGAATCCCTTAGAGAGTACTTTAGGAGGGGTTAGTCTCCCTCCTCACTCCGTTTTGGAGCCTTGGTGAGTCTTAGTGATTCAAGGTTGATGGTGTGGGGTCACCTCCACTCCAAGGCACCATGGGACATTTGTGTGTGTCCTGTGACACTGGTTGGGTGGAGTCCCACTTCTTGCTAGGCTATGTTGAGGTGTCCCGAATGGTGAGTCCCGGTTAGTAACAAAGTGGAAAGTAACAAATACACAAGGAGCCTAGTATGGAGTTGGGATGACACTCGAGGGCGATTAGGACCATGGTGAGTAGTGCCACCATGGGTCCTTGCACAATAAGATGGAAGTTTTGTCCTATGTTACCAAGTAACATGCCCCGGTGTCATGATGTGTGTATGTGTGTGCTAGTAGTCCTGATGACTGGGACTTAGCATAAAGAGTTGGAATGGGAGACTAACATTGGATGTGCGTGGTATGTGCAGTATTAGGAGAGCGTGACCCTTGGTGCCACTAAAGTGTTAAGTACTTGGAAAGCATTGGAAGGTGGACTTAAGGTGGAAAGTGTTAGTAAGGGGCGCGACAGGAACTCCTTGTTCTCAAGGATAATTTTGCAACCGCACGATCCATGGCAGAGGAGGCTCAGAAGATGGTGGAGCAAGCGAAGGCTATATTCGGGGAGACTGGAACGGTTGCCGCCAAGGCGAAACTATTTGATGAGAAGGTACACGAGGAAAAGAAGCCATCCGGTTCTCGGATGGTGAGGATTCTCACAAACTTTGCTGAGCAGGTAGAAGTGGCAGTGAGGGAAGCATGGAAGGTGGCGGACCGGATGGAGAAGAGTACCTGGATACTGTCAGGAGCAACTTATTCTCGCGGTATTCGACTCTCGGATATCTCTCTCTTAAATTCGTTCCTGGACGAGATAGTAGGAGAGGGGAAGGATGTGACCCCCAAATCCAAGAGATCGGAGGTTAGGGTGACTCAAGCCAACATGCCTGGAACCGCCATCAACTTGGATTTGACCCCAGGTTCTACAGAAGGTGAATAGGTTCCAAATCCGCAGGAGGGAGAGTGGAATCGAAACCTGAACGAGATTTTCAAGGACATGGAACCAGGAGCGGATAGTGCCACCATTGGATCTCGGGTGGGCATTTAGTTTGTAAATAGTAGGTAGGTTAGGAGCGGATCCGAATCCTGTTCCGATCTGATTAGGAGTAGGTAGGAAGCGAAAAATTTGGCCCAAGTCGCGGCGGAACTTTTGTAGACAATTTCGCCCACTTGTACCTTTTAACTTGTATTTAAGTCAAGCCCACGAATAGTACTGGGAGTCTTCTTTTTGCAAATTCCTTGTACCTTTGTATGCACTTGTGTGTTGTGTGTATCTTCCAAGCTTGGCAGGTGTGCATGATGTGGAGTTAGGAAGGTGTAGGGCAGATTTGTGACTTGATCTCTCCCTTTGGTGTGATAGTTTCCGCTCCTTAGTGTGTGAGTAGGTTGTGGAAGTGTTGGGAATGGACTTCAGTGCCTCATCAGATCTAGGGTTGTGAGTTCCAAGTGAGATAGCCGCTGTTAGGCTAGGCGGATAGGGAGGGTATCCTTAGTCGCGCTAGAACTCCTGGATGGGAAATCCAGTTGAGTGTCCAATCTTCTGAGAGGTCTCACCACCTTAGTTGGTAAACGGAATAACTCTAGGTAATATTGGAACGAACGGGTATACTTATAACTACATAGCTTTGCACGGGTAGGATCTGGCATCAATGTTGTTGTAGTAAGAGCGAATCGTACGGGGGATTTCTATGTGATTTGCAAACCGGATTTCTATCTGGACTGTTGTGAGGGATCAAACCAGATTCGAGTTAGCTTAGGAGAGGAATAGATAGATCAAGTGGTCCTTCAACCACTATAATCCGTAGAAGGAGTGGTGGGCCTACCACTCACAAATCTAAGTGGTGACCCCTCTGATGGTCCAACAGAGGCAAAATTAAACCGGAAAGGAATTGAGGAGACACAAGGACAATCCAGAGCGGATTGGTTCAGAAAGGTACCAAGACCGGAATTGTTCAAGTCCTAGAAATTGGGAAAATTGGGTTAACCAGAGGTTTAAAGAATGAGATAGGAAGTAATCCGATCCTAATCCTCCTAGTGGTTGGTGGTTTTCCAGTTGGAGATCTAGAATCGGAAAGGAAGTTTTTAAGGTCAAGAGAGCTTATTAGCATAATAAAGTTAAATACTTCACAAAATCTCGTGGGTTCGATCTTTAGAGTCACTTAGTTATGCTCTAGAGTGATTTTTGTGAGCATAATAGGGAATTTACTTATCTTATGATGCATTAGGTGCTTCACAGTGTTGACATCCATATTGGATAGTTCATTTCGAGAACACCACACAGTCGCCAGTCTCTTCAAGCATTCTATTATATTGACCTATTGAGTAGGTGATGGGTGCACCGAAGGACATGACAATAGAGATGGGGCTGGACTATTGGAGGGGGTGATTTGTTCTAAGTGGATGTAGGCCTTTTCACTTGTCTCCAAAGAGATTGGACATTGTTGCTTTTCAAGCATCACGTAAGGTGACTCACCTTTCGATTCACTCGACAATTCTATGATGGATTCTACCTTCTCTACCTTCACTAACCTTAGAATTGTACTCTCAAGGAGCAGCAGGAAGCCCTCACGAGGCGGTCTGGATAACACTGTGCGTGCAACATATGGCATGTCAACTATGGAGTTATCCGACTATCAACTCCAAATTTCTGTTGAAACCCCTAGTATAGAAAGCAGAAGTCCATAAGCCCTATAGTTCCCTAGGGCTAGGTACTAGCAATGGCCATTTCCATCTAGACTCTTGACAACCGTAATGGATTGAACCAATTCACCTGACTGGGATAACTTTTCCTCTTCAATGTACATGGAGGACTCTACAAATTTGAAGCGTATGTATAGGAGGTGACTCATGACCTTGGCTAATTGTCCATCGTCTATGAGAAACACAAGCAGAGCATCTTGACCATGCACTTTAATACAAGCCATCCTCGTGGAACACGGCCAGGAGCTGAGGGATGTTGAGAGGCAATGGAACTTTGGGATCAATGAAGGCATCCAAATTCAAATGGCCTTATATAGTACCCTTTCATGTGGGCATTTAAATTTGGATGAGCAATATGTTAAGTACAGTTTGTATGATAATTATTCATCTTATTTGAGTGATAAAATCCACCACCAAAGGTAGCTGCCATTATGCACTGCCATCCAAGTATTCATTTATTGCATGTTTGAGACCTCAGTGAAATTGAAATGGCCTCATCATTTATTTATTGCCGTTCATTAAGTAGATGCAGTAGATTCGTCACCTATGAATTGGAAGAGGAGCAAAAATAATTGTGTCGGCTGATCTCGAAATCCCGGACTTCTTTAATTGCCTCTAAGTGGCACATTGAAAGTTCTGCCATGAAGTAGAGTTAATATGCTTGGTGGCCCGACGAGCACAAAGGAATTTATCAAATCCATGTTGTATACCTCAGTCATAGCTCTGAAACAAGTGCATAAGTTTTGAGTCTCAACTTCGCCATGTCCATTTTAATTGGTGGTCATTGCATAGGTTGTGGAGAGGAGAGGGAGGTTTCATGTAGAGTTCTTTCACCTTATGCTTGGAGAACCCCCAAATGCTGAACTTGTGCCTATTGACATGGGGAGTAGAAAGAGGCGTCATAGTTTGTTTTTCTCCTCCTCCAAGGCTCTAAAGAAGTCCAAGATGAACAAGAAGAAGGTAGTGTCTAGAACTTTTTAGTCTACACCTGGAGAGCTGAGGAAGTCCCTTCACTTTTCTGGTGGAGGAAGTAGTGGAGAGGATGGCCCTGTACCAAAAAATGTTGGTGGAAGTCAAGCCATGCTAGAGGAATCAAGTGTCAACTGGAAGCAAGAAGAAGACAACTCTAGGGCCACTGTGAGTATTAATTCCATTTTTGCTATTTCATTATTCTAGTCCCAAGTGACATACTCCATTTTTCTCTTGTGCAAAGGAGGTTTATGATTCCAAAAATCAGTGTGTCCAATGTGTTTGTAAAATAGAACAATTAGGAAAACATGAGATCCTGTAGGGGTACTCAATTACCTTTAAAACACAATTTGGGGCGAACTGTGGATCCCCTGAGAGAAACAAAAGATTAGTCTCCATCACAAGAGGAAGTCTTTTGGGAAGAAACGTAGGCTCTGACTATAGAGAAGTAGCGAGCCATTTTTATGGTTACGAATCATGCTCTTCGTCCCTGAAATTCGACATATAGAAAATTTCAGGTACAAGAGATGTGGAATTAACGACTTAAAATCAGCAGGTAGCATTACTTTGTAGAATTTATGAAGATAGAAACATAATAGACCTTTAACATGCATGAGACACGTAGATTAAAAATGTTGTCCTTTTTCTGGTCTAAGCATGGCGAAGCCCAAGTAAAGCCCTGCGGGTCCCTGCATAGTCGCGACCACCACGTGCATGGTGATAGTTTTGCATGGCCGCATTTCCTCAATCACATTCTCGGAGAGGTCGAGATTTCGAGAAGTACATGCACTTTGTAAATCAAGTAAGGGGGTTGGTGGAGAGATAAAGGAACCCGAAAATAGAGAGAAGATTGGCCGACCCTCCCACCTTCCCCACCATCTGCAGTTTCTCATCTCCTGGATCAGGCGCACCGAAGTCGGCCATGGCATGGGCTACTCGCCCATTCTTCTTGTTTCGAATTCGGGGGTCCCCGCCACCTTGTCCTCCCCCCCAATCAATACTGTCCATCCCCCTACACATCGCTGAGCACCACCTCTTGGGCACAGTCGACCTCCCCCTTTGAAATCCTGAATTTCAAATTTGAAAGAGTGTGTGAATTGTTGCCAAATTCTCACATAGCATCCACCATGACACAAGCGCAGAGGGAGGAGAGTGCGCTTGGAAAGTGAACAACACGAAGCCGCACAAAAGATGACGTGAAGGATGTAGAAGGGACGCCAACGTGGCAGCCAACAGAAGGTTCAAATTCATGCCCATTCCTACAGCACAAAATTGATGTTGAAGCCTTGGTTCTAGAATTCTAAGATATCATGGGACCCTGTGGAATCGAGAATGTTTGAACACCGCTGTGGGCTCACGGGGCGCGGTCAGAGGGGCCGCGGTGGAGGTGAAGGCCTCGCAGTGCCCTCGCCATGGCATGTCTCTGTGTCTCCAATTTGTTTGAATGAATGTGGGTCCCCTGTAGCTGTGGGACGAGGTCTTGCCTTCATGGGCTGTGTGAGGGATCTCCTTGCCTTTGAATTTTAGTTTCACATGTCTCCCCAATTGTTTGAAATTCAATCAAAATTGTTTAGGGTCCCACTTTTGGGGGGTGGAGCAGACTCGCCCAAAGGTTCAGTCAAATCCCACGTCTTGATAGTTGATCTCATCTTACATCATTTTAGTTTCAAATTTTCGAAGGACCTAGTGGATTACCATCTAGCTTGCTGCAATTAGTGATGCCTGGCACAAAGGAAGACGCTGGAGAGCAATCGGAGCTGAATACTCCCACGGATGAAGACATCGATGTATCAAGTGACTCCAAAGACAAAGGGGGCGATGAGGAGGACTTGGTAGGGGCTCAAAATATTAGAAAAGGTGCTTGTCTTCCACCTAGGGCTTCTTGAGACTCGAAGCTTAGTCGGAATACCAATTGGCCGGGTCACCTGATTGTAGGATATACCCACAGACACATGCGGTCGGAGTTTTCCTCAGAGAGTTCTGATATCGAATTCAGCTCAGAGCCACATACATCCATGTCCATCGTTAGTCCCTGGTTTGAGGAATGTGATTGTAGCGATAGTGTGGGTAGGCATGGAGAGGTCATCATTCTTTTGAGCTCGGACTCAAAGAGTGATGTTGAGATTCTTGAGGGTTGACCGGACTTGATGTCATTCTATAGTTTCAAAGTATGGTGTATGCTAGGTGTGACCTTTGAGGAAACCATATTTTGAACATCTTTCAAAATTTTATTACAAGTGTTGTTTCAATTGGTCGTTCAAGTGATGCGCTAGGTCCATTGCCGTGGAGTTTGGCTTTCGTATATCTCATGTACATTTATTCCTATCCATGCCTATTTGGTCATCCTCTTTCGTGGTTACCTTGGCAGATGAATGTGTCGCCTTTGAATGAAATTCAAGATGATAGAATTTTGGAGACACTAGGAACCGATGACACCACTCAACCTGAAATCAGAGTAGAACACTATATTCATTAATTTGAGAGAATTCCCAGATAATGAGAGTACTAATAGAAGATTACAATCCAAATCTAAGTTATAGATTCATACATTCATAGCCAAAAGTATCATTTACATGCAATACAAAAGTCCTATATTTATAGTCGAATGTAATATATATATGCACATTGGGGCCGTACACATAGAAATGCAACGAGATATTAATGGAATCCATCTATTCATAAAAAATTTGCAAAATGTAACATATCATGGAATATCTCTCAATATGTAGGATGCCTAATTTCATCTGTAGTTTAAAAAGGTGACTATGTCTTGCATTCGTAAGTCGAATATTTGTATAGAATATATACTATGGATTATTAACATGTATATCATTTTCCTAAATCCATGAAATTTTGGTAGGTGTCTCTCATATCAGGCAAGAGATCTACTCTTCAAGTCTACCATTGCTTTCCAGATCTCTGGTCCTCGGCTATATCTTATATGTTTTCTCGAAATGAAGCGGACATCCTCTAGCATTTGTAGCTTCAAAGATTTCTTCTCCCATGCATCCCAAGGGCGACAAGTAAAATGCAAGGATTGATCACCATGTGACTTGGATAGGTGATGACCTTGTAACGATTTTTGAGGAAGATTTTGAACTTCTACATCGAATGTATTTCAGCCATCATCATTTTGTAAATTGGTAGGTGCCGAAATTGTTGGAAGGGACTTGGTGCCTACATACTTTAGTCTCTGGGACTCATTCGAGATCTATAAAACAAAAAGACAATACAATGAAAAATTAGAATTGCATTCATATATGAGCAAGTAATTAAACATATGCATAGTACACGACTATACCAAATAGATAGAATACCGAATTCAATAATACCTTTGATGGCGTGATGGCGTATTCATCGTCAATGTACAACTTCCTTTGTGAAACTATGACATCAACAGAAGAAAGATGACAGAACAGAGCATTTTTTTGTGATTTAAGTGGCGATGGAGAGCTCATGGGGAGTAATCACTTCCCCTTGTTTGGAGGACTGTCCACTACACCATCATCAACAGGTGTTGTGGAGAAGTCCATAGTAGATTGCTCAGTAGCTGCCGAGACCATGATGTGACCCACGCCGCTCTGAGATATCACATATTGGCTGTAATCTAGAATGGAATCCATAGAAGCAACACACTTGGAAACACTACCAATGCATGGTATAGAACAATCACGCAAGTCCTGAAGAATCACATAAGTTAGTGGGAATACCAACAATACATGAATGACAAGTCAAACATCAACAATGAAACTAGTCAATTCCTGTGGTTACAAAACAACTCAAGTCATAGTAAAGAAATCCATTAACAAGATGAGCAAGATAGAAATCTCTGTCGATCAACTAATCTGTAGTCAAATACTATAGAATTAGAGGAAATCCATATACACCAAGGAACACAATGCAGTATTAGTGTCGATTGGATTGATCCTTAACTAGTAACTTAGATTCTTCTATGACGTCTAAGAGTTCATTGTAATCTAGCATATCCTGCTCCTCGACTAGCATGTGACATCCAATGTTGTCATTCCTGCGAAAGGACAATAATCCTTTGTCCCTAGTACTATGCAAGCGTTGCACCCATGGCAACAACTCATCTAGAAGGAACCTATCCTTTAAAACACTCTCCTCCACCAACCAAGAGTTCATGAGAACAACATTTTCAAGCTCATTGAGAACATGTTTCTCAGGGCTATCGTCCACTATAATAGTATTGGCACTAGTAAATTTAGAGTTTTGTGCCTCGAACAATTTGTCCAGGGTTTTCAAGAACAAATCCTTGTTGGTTCCCTTCACTTTGAAGGTCGTGATGTTTCCTCGTGGGCCCCTGCACTTTAGGTCGTCACAAAATTCTTGCCCAAATATATTCAGTGGTGGTTCTAATCCCTTGAATAAATATTTGCATATGGATTTTGTCGTAGAACTCATCATGGAGCTCCAAATCAAAATATAAGCAACTTTTTGTAATTCTCGAAGGAATTCCGCACAATGAGATCGCACAAATATAGCTTTTGGACCAACAATTGTTGGGCAAGCGCTGAAGTGCGGTTGCAAGAGATTGTTGAAGATTGTGCTTCTTGGAAAATGTTTCTTTTCCTTACAAACACAGAGAATTACATTGAGGTCCAATATAACATTGAGCCATTTGCTTTTCACCCTAGACATAAATAAAGGATTGATAGGCTCCTGTGTTGTATGCATTGGGCTATCAAGAAGACCATTATCCTGTTAAAATGGAAGAAAAGAAAGAGGGACAATAGTCATCGATCTATATTTTGACACTAATGATAGAACTCTAATCGTGGGACTCAAGTAGGAGAACAAGCAAGCCATAAAAACAAAGAGCTCCTTAACCTTGCAAGAAATAAATAGAAGTCAATGACTTACAGTTTCTTTAGATGTAGGCACCCCCAACTTGGTTTGATCAATGCACACAACATTTGTTGGAGCTGGTATGTGAACCTCCATTAGAACATCATCCGGAATATCCACGCCGACCTTCATGTCACTATGAAGTTGGATATCATGAAGAGACATTTCCATTTCATTGTCAATATCCACAACAAAATTCATTGGTTCTAATCTTGGATCACATGATGGGCTTTTTGGGTAGGGCATCTTGGGATCAATGGCAGGGGATTGAACATGTTGGCATTCAATGTCCTCATTAAGAGAATCTGCAAATCCTTACAAGTGGATAATAAGTACATTGAAATTCAAGTGTGCATTTCCAATCAAATTATTTTGATAAGAATCCAAAGAGTTATTAGGGGCTAGTGGTGACATAGAAAAAGGATGATCTAAAGTCCTTTTTGAAATTTTATGGACTTTTCAACTCAAAAACTTCATGAAAATTTGTTTGAAATTTTTTTCAAACTTGTCAACATAGATAAATTCTATTTAGAATATAATTACTTTCAATGAAAAACTCTAAATCATCAAATTTAAAACTAAACAAAGAAGTCCAAAACATTGGTTACATGAGATTTCTGAACTTGATTGACATGAAATTATGACAACCTAGACTATATTATAGTAAAACATAACACAATAACATTTACAAATGAAGAAGCATATTTATTTTAGACAAATTTTGAAAAGCTTGAGCTATACAAGCAATAATTGGCCAAAGAAGACAATGATTATGGCAAAGTTAGCCTTAATAGCTCATTTGGACAAAATAGAGATATAATATTTATAATTATGTGCTTGCACATGACATTTTAAACACTATATGAAACTATATGAAACTATCCGCTAGAAGTGAAAAACGATTATGTACATTAACAAAATTTAGATCAAGACGACTCGAATGGAGTAAAAAACACTATAGAGTTCACTGAGATGAACCTTGGGGATCATCGACCTCCTCGTTTCCAACCTCAGAAACCACTGTGGGAGTTTGAATGTCACATGACTAATCATTCCCCTCACACTGGCTAGATGATATCGGTTCCCGCATCATAGATGGCCTAGGAGGAATAGCCGCTTTGCTATCCACAGAGAGTGATGCATGATTCTCTAACAACAATTGACGCTCTCCCGACCGTGATGGCTCAATCATCTGGATAGCAGGAGGGTTTGGAAGTGCACCAAGCGATCCCCTAATGATATTAGGGAGACTTTGAAGTAGTGCTGCATATCGCATTTCATCTTCCATCCTAGCATGCTTCCTCTCCTCCCGATCAATTTCCCATTGTTGTTGTTCCCTTTCTACAGCCCTCTCTTCAAACTTTTGCATCCTCTCTTGGATTATATCCATATACTTCAACATTGTCAAACTTGTTGATTGATCTTCGAACGTGTCTAGTTTCCTCTTCCCACGATCACGGTTTAAAGAAGGAGATGGAGAACTATATGAGGAACCACGGCGCTCACTTGTTGGAGGATCCATGGTGATGTTTGTTATAGCATGTGGGGTGCCAGGATCTTGAGATATGGGAAGGTCAATCATGAGGTCAATGTCATCCATTCCTTGATCAACTATAATGGGTTTAGTACTGTGAACTCCTGGCTCTCTAGATGAGCTTGCCTCTTGACGTACTCTCTTCGCCTTGCCAGACGATGAGGCCTCTTTATCAACTACCTTCGGGTACATTGTTTCATCTACAACATACCCTGATTGTAGAAAGTCAACCTTGTCTAGGTCCATCGACAATTTCGAAAGGTCGGTAAAGTCCTTCACTTCATCACAAGGCCCGATGATATAATTTATCAACGAATTCATCTGTTACAAGATAATAGAATAATCAAAATTTCATACCAATGTTTTTGATTTACAAACAACAATCAAGGAAGTCATATAAACTCAAAAGCAAGTTGAATGCTGAAAAGAATAAAAAAATTCTCACCCATGCTGCACACACAATCTTGCCACCACCATACACTATGTATATCCCATCTCCAAGATTGCAAAACATGTCAAGTAGTTTGATGTAGAATTCCATTCGGAACTCATTCTCATAAATTCTATATTGCATTTCGTTGTATGCTCCTGGTGAAGAAAACTCATTGGTGTCAGGAGTATAAAATGTTGACAGAAGGGAGCTACTCTTGGCATTATACCCCTTCCGAACTAGATACATTATATGTACTTTTGCCTCGAGCTTCTTCTTATTCGATTCATGGTCTTCAAGCCGTTCATATTTTGCTGGCACATACTCAGCATGGTGTAAATTGTATTCTTCTGTCAATACAGAGTGATAAAAGTAATGAATCAAGCTTGAGTCAGTCTTCTTGTCCCCAGATATCCACACCCACACAAGGATAGCAAGAATGCCAGGATCTGTCAAACGCATCAATAACATCAAGAACGAGTAGAAGTATGGAGTTGCAGCCATAGTCTTCTCCTTATTAAGAATGTTTGGGAAAATCCTAAAGTCCATAAATCCCATTTTTATGCACTCAACATCCAATGGATCCCAATCACCTCTAGCCCAATTTGAAAGGTCGTCTGTCTCTTCACTGAATGGACGGTAGAATGCCTGACTGGTCGGAATAGAGAAGTTGCCCTTGTTTTTCAAGAAAACTTTGAAAAACTCCTCTACATAAGGAGACATTTCTCCAATGCTCTTGTTGATGTTACAAAGAAGTTTGGCTGCAATAAAGAACTCGTCCCCTGGGCCCATTAGGAGGACATGCATCGCGGCATTGGTGATCTTGTACTCATTCTTGAACTTCTTCCACATGTCCTTTTTGGTCTCCCCGGTTGTGGTTAATAAATCAAGTTCGGGCTTCAAATCATTCAACTGTGTCTTCACTATTTGCTTTCTCTTTCTTCTTTCACACCACTCTCGGTAGCTATAACAATTAGGCACCACTTTCTTGAGCTTCTTGAAGGTCACCTTTGGGTAATTCTCCTGCCTCCTGTGATCTTTTTCTAGTGGATCTGGCTTGTTTAGAAGGTGCTCCGCTAGTCGCTTGAGACTGGCGTTGGAAAGATTGCCAAGCCACTTGAAAAACTCACGACTAATGGCACCATCTTTCTCTAGAGTCCAGTCCTTGATACTCTTATACAATGTCTCTGTCTCTGGATCCATCAATTCTCCCATGGAGTGCGCAGAAATAAGCTGTGCATAAAGATCATAGACATCATCTGGAGCTATAATGATTTTTAGCTCATTTATAATTTCCACTTTTGCAGTTCTACCACTTTTGGTTTTCTGCTGCTTCTTGATGTCAATCATACCAAATCGAAGCTGGCAAGCAGCATTAAAATTCTGCAAATAAAAAAACTAATTAGTATGGTCATTTGTCTGGAACATCATCTCAACTCCAGGTGATTTGTTCACTAAAATTTTTATTGGACATCAAGAACGACAAGGTTTAGTGAGGTAGCCACTAACTAATTTTATAAGACATACCTTCTAGTTCTCTGTGTTGTTGCCGCTTGATCTAGACTTTCCTCATAAAATTGATCTTCCCACCTCTGAGGCCTGTTTAGGTGGAGTTGGTTTTCCCATCCTAATCCATACTCCACGAGCACCTATAATGTTGGTAGCCCATGTCGGAGCGTATCGATCAAAATGGTTTACACGATTGTAATACGATGAGATTCTCCGAAGTATAGAGTGGTCCTTGCTCCACACAATAAAGCACTCCCATTTCTCGAACTTATCCATTATCTTTTTTGCCTTCTCTTCAGTCCTCATCTTCTTTGATGCCTCCACACTATGTTGGCCATTAATCATATAGAACTTGCAGTCCTTGATGTCTTCCCATTTTGTTGGCATTTCTTCCAATCCGATAGGCATTGCACATAACGCCTGCTTGCGGTCCTTGTCCGGCATTTCCATTAAGTAATGCATCGTATAATTGACGCTTGCCTCATCAAGACTACGGCAGTTCATGTCAGGAGGAGGGACTTGCAATTGGTCGATTGAAATCTCATGAACTTGACTATTGGGAAAACAATATGCCTCCTGACAATCAGACCAGTAGCTATCATATATCTTCAACGACTCTTCGTAGTTGGCTTTTCCTGAATCTTTATCCTTGGGTAGGAACTTCAGATCCTTGGGTATGTTAGTTAGCATAGAGATAGTGCTAGACTCATGGGCCTGATCTATTTCTTCAGTTTCGGCCATTAATGATTGTCTTGTTTTCAATGGGGTAGTTGATGTGCTGGCACAAACAGTTTTGGACCTCGTCGCTCAGTGTTTTTGATTTCCACTCTTGCCTATCTCCGGAGTGAGATTTAAACGAGACTGTTGACTCCCAGCCAGACCACTTGACTCATGAGTCAAGTGTAGAGGTTGCATATTCCTGTGAGTTGTCTTTAATGCAGAGGTTTCTATCTGAAAGGAAACCAGTAGCTGTCGCAATCGATTTGCCAAAATTGTAGCTGTTAATGGACCACCCTCTTTGTTTCTCCACCTCCCTTTGTCGATGTGTGATTCAAGCTCCTTCAAAAGGCCCGTGTACTGAGAATTCATGAGAGATGTGCAGCACTCATGAATATTGAACGGCGTCAATGAAGGATTCACGACATAAGTGTACCTATACTCTTCAGGCACGTCTGGATCATTCTTTAGGAGACATGTGACCAAAATTTCTCCTAGAGGACCCTTGTTAATGTCAACAACTTCTTCGTAGTGAGAAATCGAAAGTACTGTGTCTGGGCCATTCTTAAATTTCTTCATGAACCCCACTCTTTGGGTCATTGGATATAATATGACGCTCCAGAACTCAACACTCTCCGGTTCTCGGAACTTCCAATAGTCTCCAGTATCAGCATCATCTCCAAACTCCTCCACCATATCCTCAGGAACCTCAAACCGATAGAAGTAGAGCTCTAGTTTCTGAATATGTTCTTCCATATCTACATATTGGAAACACAAAACATTTAGCATGCAAATAATTCATCTAGTTGTTAAGGTAATTCATTTATTCCTAGTAGAGGTTACTTAAATCAAGGTTGTATCGGTTTCTATTTCTTAAATCATGGTTACTCCTAGGAAGAAAAAACATTTTATTCTCAAGAGAATACTGTTTAGGATATTTATCAACTTCGTACTCATTAAATGAGATCAATTTGAAGCATTCATAATGTCAATTTTTCAAATGCATTGGTTGTAGTATTTTGGAAATTGTAGATTGCATTCATGTTTTCAATTTTTGAGGTTTGATTGTTTTGTATCTTTCGTTTGGTAGTATTAGATACGTAAGAGTTTAATAGGAAGCATTGGTTGAACATTCACCTTGGTTCGAGGTGATTTAATTTTACTTATCCCCTGTAGATATTATCTACGTATTTGTTGATACTTTATCAATAATTTGAAGGTAATATTTGTGTGATATACTAGCATGGCGAACTTTGGTTTAATAGTTCTTTTTTGATCGAGTTGAAGGCAATTTATGATCCTTGCTGAATTAGATTTTGGTTTACTGATATATGAGGTTAGAGTATTTTTCATGGACTTTTTAGGGCTCACTAAATAATCTATCTCACTATACAATTCTTTGTGTAGGATTCTATTCTCATTCTAATGTTATTGTAGCCTATTCTAATTTAAATCATACCATGAATCGGTGTACGCTGGTCTTTGACTGTTGATGACTCTACTTTTTTCTGTAATCAATAGTTTCTTTCTATCGTGATATGATCTTGGTTATAATTTTTTGAGCTTCTGAAGTGAAAATCCTGCAAAAAACGAACACTTAGTTAAAACGCAATCCTATTAGTTATACTTTAGGAATCATAATTCCAACATTGTTGGCTATAATTGAGGAAAGTCTCATTTTTATAGTTGTTGGTTGAATTTCTATATAATTTCTATGAGAATTTTTTTGGAATTTTTACTTGGAAAAATTGACGAAATTCATCTGGATTTTGAGAAAGCGTCCAGAACTTTGCAGCTATCTTGAATCACCTCGATTTGAGGTGATTTGAGAGCTTGGAGGTCGATGATCTTTAAAACTCACCAGCTACCTAAGCTAATGTCAAATAAAACATACAACTAGTACTTAATATTTTATTGATGTTGGATTCTATGTTAAGGCTTATTTATACCTTCAACTTAGAATCAGCTTGATTCGAGGTGTTCATTACAATACTGGTTTGAAATTAATGCAAAATCGAAATAAATTGTAATCTACTTGCAAGTGCTATTTGTGAAGGAAATCACCTTGAATCGAGGTGATTTCCTGCTTATAAAGTAATGGAGTGCTAGATGGAAATCAAATGAGAATAAAATGATGTCACAATCACCTCAATTGAAGGTAATTGACTACTTTCACTATTTCAGAGACAAGTAGTCTAAATATCAATAATTTCAAAGCGAAATAAAATATGGAACACCAAACATGGACAAGATGTTAAAAGAGGAGCAAGAGTGTGCTGTCCTTTGAACTTTAAGTGGTTATTAGTCATACAACAGTGAGAAGGAAATTGCAACAATAACTACTCTAAAACCGAAATGCACTTGAGAAATGGAAGGATAACTTACCAATGTCATGAAAAGGTGATCTTCACGTCTTTGTAGGAGTCCCTTCACTATTGGTGACACTAATCAGTCACAAATAAGGCCATGTCATAATCCTTCCTAAAAATTACAAGCCTTCTCACCGACTGTCCAAGTGAGAAGTGAGGTTACCCTATACACAAGAAAACATCACAGAAGTATCTAATTGGTAAAGTATAATGTGAGCACATACAATACAATTCACAAAAAAACCCAATTGGAACTCAATGAAGAAGTAAATAAAACCACAAAACCACTTGATTTCTAAACTTCTTATCTTCTGAAGAGGGTTTATTGTTTGAACACCCTAATTTTTCTAGCCTCATGTAGACTTCAAAAGATGCAAGCCCACTTTGAAAAATACTAATAAGTTCCTGAACTTTCTCAGGAAAGGAAGTTTGCATTTCAGAGTAATTCAACTTACTTTGAATCAGAATGTTAATTCATGTGTTCACAAAGTGCAAAAACTCTCATTCCTTTTTTTTTCATTACCTAGCAACCTCACAACGAAGACAAATGCAGCAAACGTTTCTCAAGTTATTAGGGCAAGAACAGCATTGGATGCATTATACGATCCAAATACTCAAAAGTGGAGGAACTAACACCGTGAACTCAAGAGTTTATTGAAATAGATTGGCTAGCAAATCAAAGCAACTCAATGAGTAAGTGTATATGACTTTCATGTCCCTAAAATGAAATAACAAATGGTTTGCTGAATTAACCAAAAACAGTATATTTTTGAAAGAGTAAGACAACTGCAATACCGGCCTAATGAACTTAAAAAATGAATATCATGGGTCAAAATGAACCCCAAACTCCATTGCTGTCACCAACAAGAATTCCATGCCTCTAAAAAAGGACACTATCGTAGAAGAATTCACAAAAACTCTAGCCAAAGAGTCTATTGGTATAGTTCTACCAACTAACTAAGCCCCATGGACGTAGTTATTTACCGAGAGCAAACACCATGCCTGCATGTTTTGGGTGTTGGACAATTAAGTTGCTTTCATCTAAGAACCTAACGGTCACAAAATTCAACGATTGAATAAGAAATTATTTCTCCACCAACTTCATTTTTACAAGGTAGGCACTAAATGGAAGGTCACATGTTCTCAGATACATACAACTCACGTCCTCTCTGTCAATCAGATCATCGAGATGTACTTCTATACACGAAACATGATACCATAGACTGCAACTAGTCCTCAAATGCGTTGGGAAGTATTTTCAGTCATGAATGCAAACTATTAAAAACCTTCAAAGTGTTTCTTTGAACTCAAAAATCATATGGGTTTGCAATCTGCTTGCTTCCCTTGATACTATTCAAAAGGGGATATTCAGAAGCAGACCCTACATTTAAAACATTGAACACCAGATCTTACACTAAAACATTAAACAACAAGCCTTACACAACAAGAAAGGCACGCTTCAATTATTGGATGGACTCGTCTCTAAAGGACTTCGAATTCCAAAATACAAAGTTCAAACCTACTTGTAGGCCATCACAATGCACCCAAACACCAAAAACAACTCTCACATGTCAACCCTGAGCAGATGAGGTAATTCACGAAGCTCATTAAATAAGAGCACAGTATCCTTAAAAATAAAATAAAACCCTAAATTGCTAAATCTATTATCCTGACAACAGAATTAATACAAATAAAACTCAACCAAAACCCTGTAGGAATCTTATAAACCATGAACCCTAAAGAATGAAGAAGCACACTCAGACAAAACTCACTAACCAATACCTAATTCTGTGAGCAAAACTCTAAACTTCAGCCTACACGAGTATTAGAGGTCAAACACATCTCACAACTCTCCCAAAAAATGAGAAATCAAACGTAAACACCAAACTGCAAGTGTAACCACAACCCAAATCTAGCACGAAACCCTATAGTCTAGTCAAAAGTCCAGCAATATGAAATGAAGAAAAAACAAAACAAACCTACACGAAAGAAGATGTAGTAGGCTCTCCAAGCACACACTCTGAAGCAACTAACACGAGCTTCAACACCGAAAGATTGGATGCATCCGGGCTTGCATCCCTCCTGCGAAACAATACTTCCACAGCTCTCCAACTAGGGTTCACAATTTCGAAATCTCCATGCACTTCCAAAGGTTGCAGCTGAAGAAAGAATACCACAATGAACGAACAAGGAAAGGCGCTGAAAAATAAAATAAAGAGAATACATAACTTGTACATGTAGTAGATGAGCATGAGAGGAAGAAGCAAAAATTAGGAAAACGACACAGTGAGGAGAAGAAAAATACCAACTGCGACGTGAGCTCCAAACCCTTGCGCTGGAGTTCTTCTTCGCACACGTTCTGTCCAATTTAATGGACTAGCCACCATATACCTGGTCCTTAAAATGTTAGGACCTACCTTGAAGATATCCGGACACAACATACCCGGAACCTATCCAATGTATACTAGGTTCAATTGGTTTTGTTATGGGCCCTGTTAGGAGAAGCTTACGCTCCCCTAACGGGAAACTTCAACGGATTACAGGAACACATGGTGGCGGGGAACGGGGAACTCACTACCGATCGCTTCGTAAGCACAATTCCAATTTCTGAGGGCTGCGTCGCCCTCGTAACCATCTGGATTGCTATGGCATACACATAAGTCATCATCGAGTTCATTGGCAAAATCAAATTCCGAACCCTCACTGTTATCAAGTGCAGCTGCTACTTCGGCACATGAAATTTGGTGGAATAAGGTGCTATTTTGTTCACTGGCTTTCTTGATTGAAAGAGCTTGTGATCGTGATTTTATTATAAGTTACGCGCATCTTGCAGAAGTAGTCAAGATTTACCTTAAATCTGCAGATTAATTGCATCCTGGACAGAGTAGATTGTGAACCCCAACAAACAGGATAGCTATTCTAAAGTTCATCACAACATGGGATCTATGATGAGATTTATCTTCAGAAAACGGTGTCCTAAGATAAGAAACTATGAGACACCAACCCGTGCCAGCAAGTCTTTCATTGCAGCAGCATCTGCAACTTTGACAGCCTCCCTCAATCCCTGCACGGCAGTGCCCAAAGTTATGAAGCATTCAAGATGCAAATGACCCTCACCAGCAAAGACTAACTCAGGCGGCACCTTACATCACATAGCAAGGCAGCGAAATATCAACAAGTCTACCCATCAGCAGACATCTAAAAAAAATTCTGCCGCTAATAAAATTTGAAAACAACCTTATCAAACATAAACTGACTATTTCCATAAGGTCTATAGGAATCAAGAAGGGGAACCTCTCCACTAGGCTCGTATGACTTTGAAGAAGCAACATGTTATCGAACTTCATTCCACCCAGACCTCTTTAATGTCGCAGCAAAATGGGTACCCAAAATTTCATATGATGATCATTTGAATTCCTAGTTTGTTAAATCCCTTGTGTGTTGTTTTTCAGGTGGAAGCGTGGGTGGGGACTTTTGGGCCTGGGGCTAGTACACCGATCCATCGCCACGACTACGAAGAAATCTTCATAGTCCTCAAAGGAGGTGGTACTGTGTACATTGCTCCTCCATCAAATAACCAATTCCCCAGAGAACCAGTTGCTATCCCGGTCTCTGCCAACTCGACGTTCTCCATTCCAGTGAATGCAGTTCATCAGGTATTGGCAGCTCTTGTACTGAATTCTCGTCTTACCAATATTTATTTAGGTGTGGAGAGGACGTATTGTTTTCATGAGGTAAAATTGAAATCATAATTTGAATCCAACTTCTGTAAACATGGCTTTATGATATTTCAATAAGGTCTACAGGAATCAAGAAGAGGAGTAACACTTGAAAGTGATGTCGTCGACAACACTATTGCATTCTAGATCAAGCCAATGGTCACATTCCGCGGCGCTCGCATCTGCTCTGGATCGGCGGTAAACTCGAATGTTTGACCACAACGAGGACTTTAGTACAGTTCAAATTTAATCACTGGAAAAAACATATTTCGGCAATGCAAATGGGAAGTTAGAGTTCCAATCTGGGCACCAAGATAACACAGCGAGGTGACAGAGTACAAACATACTTGCAAATCGAAATTCTCTTCATTGGATTCGTCACCGAGGTCCTTGTCTATTGAACCTGGCATCACAACGCGCCCTTGGTTGCACCCATACAACACGCGGCTCACTTCCTGCAAAATTCTTGACGACAGAATATCAATCGATACTCTTCAAACGAAACCCTAATTGGATCGAAATTTGTCTAGAGAGAATTGAGCAAAACCCACAACCCAGATCTACCCGAGTGCACCAAACTATAGCCATGGCGTGAATTGCCGGTGAGAAAACGCTAACCTGGAAGAGAGGCGGTGGAAGCTCTGAAGCCAACAACCCGTAGAGCAATTCATGTCCTCGCAGCGACCCTCGCTTGAATGTGCAATTGACACACCCTATAGTGCGAGACTTCCTCGTAGGGAGGGGGACCTTCCTTAATCACCCAAAATCCTCAACCTCAGATTACGGTTTCACTTCGAACGGCAATCAACACACCAATTCCCGCATTACCCTCGCTAAACCATAACTAAATCAATCGCAACCAATCCCCAAATTCACGCCTCGGAGCTCACATGCCCATCCACCTGCTCCACCATCAAACGAATGTGGTTTTCAACACGCAACTTCAAACCCCAAACACGAGAACGGAATGAAATCAGAAGCACGGATTGCAGGCAAACGCTGTCCACCACCGACGAGAAAAAGTCTGAGTGACCTTAAAAAGAACCAATTACAATTTCTTTGAAATCTGAGCATCCATGCGACATCAGGAACCGAAAGTTGAGCCAAAACTCTATAACCTAATCCTTGGTCAGAGATTTCACCAGCTCGACCTGGGGATGCAACGATTCCTGTGAAGTCCTGTGAAGTTTGCGTGATGGAGATGAGAAACAAATGAACAAGTCTACCCCTAGAATGCCGGCAACCAGGATGAAAAAATGAACGGAAATTTCATCCAATAATTTAGTGAACATGTTGTTAGCTGCCTTTCAAGTTGCTGGGATTTGAGAATGCAGCTCTGAAGTATTTTGACGCAAGCTAATATTGATTCCAGCCAAAAAAACGGTATGGGATGCTCCTCTTTTCGGTTAGACTATGAGACCGAATGCACTGTGCATAAGAATATTTCGAAATTACAGAAGTTGCCCGAGACAGAAATGTGTTGTGGAATTTCCTAAATCTAAGTGATGGGCACGTCAAAAAGTCATGCTACGAGCAGTTCTAAGTAGTGGGAAAGACAATCGTTGGTTGTTGCCCGTTAGACACTGTTCCTATTGAAAGTGTTTGTCTTGGAGCTCTGAGGTGGCAGAACGGAGGGGTAGGGCAGGAACTAGCGAGTTGGAGAATTTCATGTTGGGGCCGTGTATTTCTGTTGCCCTAACAATGCGCATTCCTGAACTCCGGATACAATGCAAGCTATAATGCGGCAAGATTCTCATGAAACTGCTAGGTCGGAGCTCATGTGACTACTGCTTGGCTGCTTACATTTTTGAATCCATCCTCTCAAATTCCATGCCAATAAACGAGCAATTATTTTCCCTACCGGAATGCATCTGCCCTTCTTAGAAAAAACAAATAGCTTGTCTTCAATTGTGCCTTGGAGTGATGAGTCTGCCTGGTCTTGTTCACTTCTGCTGCTTTCCGGAATCTTCAGAGATGTGAGCTGAGAACCCCAAATTCATTGTCGCCCATTGTTGCTACAAAGAGTCGGGAAAATCCATTCTTTGCAACCCCACGGCTTTAGGCCTAGTTCTCACTTTCTCTCCACAGTCATCAGTCCAGCATTTCAGGGCTACTCCAATGAGGAGCCTACTGCGAAAGCTCTTCCTACCCAGATCTATGTGTACCCTGGGTTGATATCCTTACCGGGGCAAATGGCGGACAGTTTAGATGTCGGTGTAAATCAAGATTCTGTCTGGAAGGGATATTTTAATCATTAGAGTGACAAAATAACTTAATCATATTAGATGGAGGATTGAGATTCTATCGTAGAGTCTTATCATAACATTCTTGACTAGCATAGCATTCTTACATTCTAAGGTAAACCATCCCATTCCAAGCAAAAGGCCCACATTCTTGGCACCTAGGTAATTATTCATCAAAGTCTTGCATCAATCCATGATGGAAAAAAAATTCAGTAAATGAGATTTTGGTTACTAGGCACAATCAATGTCTTAGGTGATGATAATGAAAGGATTAGTGACTACAAAAGGAACTTCCATCTTTTGAGTACAAATCCACTACATGAAGTGACTTTTTAGGCATTCATATTGTGACTTTATTAGAAAATATTGTGACCACTTTTGGTATGTACAATGGTCAATATGGATACACTTTTTGTTGGTTTTGGGATAGTCCAAAAAGTGTTTTGGTACAATTGAGTGTATCACTTCAAAAATTCATAAAAAATTCGTTCTTTGTTAAAAAATACAATTTCAATTACTCTCACCATTTTTTATATTTGTCTTTATATAGGGAAAAAAATTGAAAATTTTTAAAAAAGGCATAAAGTCAGATTAGTAATTTTGAATGTGATAGGGGGGGGACCTTATATTAATGATCATGGGATTCAAAATACTGTAGAAATTCCCAAAAGAAAGGTTGGCATAAAAAAATTATTCCTTAGTTGAATCACAAACCTTAGAGCACCTCATTTCATTCCCTCCTTGATACTTGGTTCTCCAGAATGTTATAAAGCCTTTTCCACAAAAGGTTTAGAATGTTGTGTGAGACAAGTATTAAGAGGGATCTTCTACAATGTCACTATACCAAAAACAATTCTATATATTGTGGCTTACAATTCATGGGCAAGTTGAATTTCTAAATTTCTAAAGTGCCAATTCATAGGAAGCGTATGGAGTATGGACTCATGCCCTAAAGCTCAAGAATACTATGAATAGAGTTATTTGACCACTTCAGTAGTCTCAGTGGATTTATTTTGTCCCCTCTGAAGGTCGAAATATTTTCCTTTAGTATGAATGTATGTAGGGAGTATTAAGTCAAATGATTTATACTTCTCAATTTGTAAGTTCGCTAGTGATTTTGGATACAACACAATTTTTTCCTCAAATGTATTGAACTCATTGTTGAGATTTTGAACATAGTTTCCAAATAGCCTAATCCTTTAGGCCAACTGTAACACTTCTAATTTTATATTCTTAAACTTCACCAAGTATTCTTTTGCATGCAAAAACACCTAAATTTGCACATAGTATATCATTGATTGGCTTGTACAAGTACCTTCCATTTCTCACTTGATTATTTGATTTCTCCACCATCATCTCTACTATTATTTCTATCATTCTTATGGTTTTATTTGACCTGGTAGAGGTCCTTCACATACTTCATATTTCCAAATATGTGAAGATTCATTTACAAACAATTTAGAATAATAATTTTATATTGGCTTTCACATTCAAATTCTAAATTATAAGTCATATCTCTATACGAAGGTTTGGATCTACCATTTCCCTCAATAATATTTATCAATATTTTTAGAAACCAAAACTTGAAAGTCCCTATGTTTATAGAATATCAATGATAACTATGCATTTGTTAAGAATAGTTTAACAATGGTCTACATTATTGCACCTATATAGTTATTTTCAATGTTTTAAAGATTAAAACTAATAATTAAAAAAAATTCTTCAATATACCATTTTCAAGGAGATTCTTAAGGGCCCACATGTCTTGTTATTCATTGAAACTTGCCAAGCTATTTTGTTGAAACCCCAAAAAGTTAAAAGCAACCCTTTTTTTTTTGGCATTGTGTGGCCAGATTGCACCATTTCAAAATAAATGTCTACTTTTCGCCAGAAATTTTCCATTTCTATTTAAAATGTGGATGAATTCGCCTAATTTGGATGAAAAAGTGATTGAATATGATTGAAAAGTATTTTTTGGTCTAAAAGACAAATGAATGTAGAAATACAATACTTCACCAAATTTTTAGTGATTGCCATCTTGGCACTTTCTTAAAAAGCCCCCAAATAGGGCTGGTTAGAAGGCATTTCTTTCTCAAATTCCATTCGAAATTGTCCTTTCCATTTCTAAATTAAAGGAATTGCTTGAAAATTATCTTATTTAGAAGAGATAACCAATAAACATTGACATAGACATATAATATCCAACAAGTGACATAGTATCTTTCTATGTAGGACAAAAGTGCAACTATTCATCCTCAGAATTTTATGTCGAAAGGGAAGATCTTCTACAATATTTTGACCTCCAATAAATATTTTGGGTTCTCTAAGTAGATGATGTCACATGCTTCCAAAAGGAATGATTTCCACAGTCACAAGTCCATCTTTGAAGGGTTAAACATACAATTTTGCATTACAATCGTTCAAAATGTGGAAAACAAATTAAAGAAAATTTGACCTAGCGCACCTCAAGCACATTATTAGTCTTTTTATAAATTTTGAATAGAATTTTGTAACAATTATTTTTTAATTCTTATTTGATTCAAATACAATGACAATAGTAAAAGTGTGCTTGAGGTGTGCTAACCCTAAACCCTCAAGCACACCTCAAGCACACCTCAAGCACACCTCAAGCACACTTTGTCTTTTTATAAATTTTGAAGAGAATTTTGTAACAATTTTTTTTAATTCTTATTTGATTCAAATACAATGAGAATAGTAAAAGTGTGCTTGTGGTGTGCTTGAGGTCTACCTCAAGTACAACCTCAACACACCGCAAGCACACTTTTCCTTTTTCTTAAACTTTAAATAGAATTTATGAACACTATTTTCTTTGGCTCATTTCATTCAAAGGAAATGCAATAAAAGAAAATGTGCTTGAGGTGTGCTTTAAGTGGTTATTTGCAAGTTATTTTTTATCTAAGAAGGTGTTTTCTTTATGCTATACCAACCAGATTTATATAGTGGATTATATAAATTATGTAGGAAAATCTAAGATTTCATAATCTATGCCGTCCAAATGTTGAAAAACCAAGACTCCTTTGATTCTTCAACACATGTATACTTATGCAATAGAAGTCATGGAACCATATTGGAGGGTTTTGAAATTCAATATTTAGTCTTTGAAGATCAAAATAGAAATTTTCCTATTTCTTAGTATTTAAAAAAATGATACATGCATGATGTTTGAAGGGAAGACTTGATTGTTTTGGATCTTTAAACGATTTTTTTGAGAACATAGACATTAGTATATTATATTGTATCGAAAAATTATACTCAAATAATTTTCTATTTTTCACGTAAACCATGCAACGAGGATCCCTAATTTCCCTAAACTCTAAAACCCTTTAACTCATTTGTTTTATTTCAAAAAAAGATTAAGTACTATTGAAAATGAATGAAACATAGTCAATGATTATGTTTAACGTATTGAAAGTGAAGTATTTAAAGAGAAAAAACAAATTGAATGTCTACAGTTCTAACCTTTGAAATTTTCTATAACAATTGCCTTGTGCAACATGAGATAATATAAATGTAGTCACTAAGAATGAGCGTACATTTGTAGAATCATTGGGGATATTTATATGAAAATATATAAACAAATATATGCATATGTGTATGTTCAAATAGACACACATGCATATATATAACATGGAAATGTATTTTAGAAATGTATAGGTAAAACAAGGTCTTCTTTCTTTTTCTTCTTGTTCATGTTGAATTCGAGGGATGATGAAATGACTCAAATGACTTGAAGTACAAGTCTCCCGGTTTCATGCTTGGTTCAGTTGGAAATCTTTGTTCGAGTACGGATGTAGAAGCTTTTTTGATGGCTAGTGGAGCTATAGTATAAGAAACTTGCAATGTTAAAGTATTTATATTCAGTACTATTAGAGTAAATTATTTTTACTACAATTATAGTGTTGCAATGGTGGACCACACAATATATATATACATGTATGTGTATTAAAGATGTACATATATGTTTGTTCATGTAACTTTCATTTTTGATGTTTTCTTCTTGAAGATCAATGAAAATTGCTACAATATTGGTTTCATTTAGCTATACATTCTAATTGTTCCGTTGTGGACAAAATGGATTCCATTCTTAATTTCTATGGTGTTTTTTGGAAATTGTATGTGAAGGAAGGACCTTGAACACATAAACTTCCTACAAACATAATTATTTTCAATTTGTACCTAAGAATAAAACTATGCCAACTTGTGCCGAGAATGGTGTCATTAGGCTATACCCAAAATATACATGGAAACCTTAAATAGAGTTTCAAGAAACTTCTTTCTCCATGAAGGTATTTTGGTCTATTTGAGAAGATTTAATTCATTTAAGGTGATGAAAATATTTAGGACAATCTTTTTTTCCAAGAAATTTCAAAATCTTCTTAAAAAAAGGACTCATATGATTGTGTTTTATGTATGAAGTATTTTCCAAGTTTTTTAATTCTTCTTTGATTCAAATACTTTTTGATCCTAAATTCTTTTTGTAGATTTTCAACTCAACTAATTAACAAAAATAAGTAGAAAATCAAAATCCGTAGTGCAAAAAATTTGAACTAAAAAGATCAAAGCCAAAAAATCTAGTCAAGCAAGGTGCAAACAAACTTGTTTTCTTCACTGTGAATGCATATATCTTGCAATCTTCATGGTCAAAGTTTCTGAAATTTCTTCCATATATTCATGTACTAGTCAAGTATAAGATTGTACGGTTGGATATCCCCCCAAAAGCAATTTTTAATGTTCTTTTCTCTTTGCAATAGAAATGATAGCTTTGAGTATTTTTGGATAGGAAAATCATCTTGGTCCTTTAGGGGTTAAGGTTAATCTCATATAATAAAGAACACTAAATAATGACAATGATTCGAATTTTTTGGAGGTTGTCCCGAATAATATGCTAACAATAACAATTATGAAATTTTAAAAATTGATGCATATATAAAATAATTTTATAATATCCTATTTTATAATGCTCCAATTTGGTTAGTTTTGCCTTTGTACTCATTTTGTTTCTAAATGTGTACTACTTTGAGGAAGTGTATTATTTCTCATTTAATTTCTTTTTAAAAACAATACATTTGACTTAGATTCCACTCTATGTTTTAGGATGGGTTTCAAAAAGATTTATTCATTTTCTTCTAATTTTTTTTCCCTAAAAGTAGGGCTTTTTTTGGCCTACATATTCATCCAAAACTGTTATAACCTAAAAATCCAAAGCTCTATATTTCCACAATTCGTTCCATACTTACTTGACAAAGTAATTTTTACTTTTGTAACTCGAAAATACAAAATTTCAAGCACATATATGTGCACAAAAATAGCAAAGCAAGACACTTCATTGAAAACCTCCATTGTTAAGAAGTTGTTGGGCCTTCTTGAGTAATGATAAAAATAAACATGTCTTTTACTATTTTATGGTTTAGAGGGGTAGGTTTTAGAGTGAATTCCTAAAGGATTGACATCAAAGAGGCTTCCTAGACATATGTTTGTTAGAACATGTGACTATGTTGTTGTGAAATTGCATTAATTTTAATTTCAATTTACTACTACATTTGAACTTCTAAAATTCGTATCTAATCCTATGAAGGTCTAATAAATATGAAACAACTTGGCTAACATGCCAATTTCATTTTGTTTAGGATGAAAATGAACTTAAAATAGTTTCAAGCTATTTCACTTCTCCAAATGCATGTGGGTCATAAATGGTCACTTTAAGAGGCGACTACTTCAATGGTACATAATCTTGCTAATTACACCTAAGTGTGATGAGTTGCATAACTTGCATTTACAAGGATCCAATGAGTCTAGCTGTGATGAGTTGCATAAAAGAATGCTTGGATAGGGGAGGCCCAAGTCATACTTAAATGCATTATGTTAATTAGTAATCTCCCGCGAAAATTTTGTTTACTTGGATCCTCAATATCATATTCATGGAAAATCTTGACCAGCATTTAATTAGTTAATGCGTTGAACTTTTATTGAGCCACTTGTGTGTGAGTTATATCGCATGAGTGGATTGAAGAATATAGTAACGGCATCATTTATAGAAGCGAATGGAATTAACCACTATACTTTGAAAATGATTCCAAAAAGAACCTTCATCGCACTATAAAAGTATACTACATTTGGAGATGACCGATTCGATTCCACAAATGCTCTTTCCTCCCCAAATCTACCGCTCACGAGTTCATGTGTATTTTGGCCACATCTTAGTCTCACTTATGATTGTCTCCCTCACTTTAGCAAAAGCTCCTCACCTTGGTTTCTACCCACTTGTCATTGTTTCTCTTATTGTAGCGCTTGCAGCATCCCTATTATTTTGCGCCCATCCAATTTCTCCTATATCTTCAGGTGTTGTTGAATGTTTGGATTCGACGGCAAATGTCGAGCAGTGTTTTTGGAGGGCGTTTGCAATCGGTGAGTACAAGTCAATACTCGATTGTTTAGTTTGGAGTTGCATCCCTGTTGCCAGTTATCAAATTTCATTTTGTTATGTTTGAATTGAAGGCCCTTTTGATGTATAGTAATGTTTCCCTTCTTCTTTGATTTTGGTGACTCTTTAGCAATGTCAAGGTGTTGATAATTGTAGTTGATATGCAAGGCTTTGCTTCCTATTTTTGATTGGATGCTAGTAGGAATTCAGAATGAAGTAGATGTAAGAGTTTTGATTTTGTTTAGATGGCTACCAACTGCTTGCAACCCTAATGTGTGTTATTTTAGTGTTTTCTATTTCAAAAATTGTAGTTGGCTTTTCTTGGTTAGAAGGAGTGTGGATTCTATTATCTTTCATTTTCTCACTCTTATTTCTGTACATGATAGTGTAGTTGTCACATAATTGTCACAATGTAATTATAATAGTCATTCCAACAATCGTTCTTATATTTTGGTAGATATTAATTTGGTAGGTCTTTTCTGAGACCCGTATTATGAATTAAAGGTGTAAACATTAATTTGTGGGTAATTCATTAGTACTAATGAGCTAAATGTCATATTTATGGAGCCTAAAGTTAGTGTTTAGTTGTATTGGAAAATTATAATGATAGTACAGTTCATGCATCAACTCTATGAAGTGAATATCATCAATTAATTGATGTTAAAATGAACAATTTCTAAACATCTGTATTGCACTCTTGCTCATTGTGAGACTAAATAACTGAAATTGTATAATCCACAAACACTCTGGTATTCAATTTTTTTCGAAGCTTGTAGTGTTATCTCTTTGAGATACCTTTTTCATATGGTTAAGGTTTTGTGATTTAATTGACATGAACTCAAAAGTTCTTATGACCATAGTTTAGGATGGGAAAGATGACATTAGAGCTAAACCTACACATGGCTAACCAATATCTAAAAATAGTATTGGAGGTTGCAATAAACTCTAAATATGAACATTTATAATTAATAAATTGGTAGAAATATCATGCTAACTGTGAAGAAGTCCCAAAAATGTTCAAAGGAATTCAATTCTTTTATCAAATGGATTCAATTTTCATTGGATAAGGTAGAACTATACTCAGTATAGAAATTCAGTAAATCACCTCGAATCGAGGTGATATAAGCCTAGTCTGAATCAGAACTTATTACTTGTCCCTAAGTAATTCCCATGACTTCAATTTTATCTAAATGTCCATTTACTTCAAGAGGCATTTGAAACTAATTCCACAGATTCCTTTTCCATTTAAAAAGGATCACCTCGATTCGAGGTGATTCAACTAAGTTAACTATTGTGAATCTGTCAGTCATTAATTCATAAGTATACCATGTTAGGCAATACCTTTTCTTGTCCATTCAAAATTTCTTTTAGTTTAAAAAATATAATATATCTAGCAGATAGTCCCATCCTTTCATGAGGAAATTCTCTGAGCTACCTTCAAATAATATTGAAGGTGATTAATCAAAAATCCCGTTTCATTTGTGTCTCAAAAAAAAAAAGGTGATTAATCAAACCTAATCAAATTCAAGTTCTGTTGAGTATCTGGTCCCTGTCTTTGTGTCTGGTCTGTGTGTGTCTTGTTTTTCCTCCAGGACGCTTGTGGCTGGGTATGATACTTTGTTTTTTGCAATGAAATCCCATTTCATTTGTGTATAAAAAACTGTGTTGAGTACATCCAGAAATTGAGAATTGTGAATGAATTCCAGATCATTTTGCTAATATATAATAACACATTGACAACTGAGAAATGGTGCATTATTGAAAAGTTTTCCAAAATCTTTTATTACGCTTTTATGTGTCTTTAAAGTGTTATGATTTTTTTCTTCTTCTGGAGAACGAGTAGTGAGCATTATTGGAAAAAAAGAACAGTCACTAGATGAAGCGAGGAAGAACATCATTCAAGAACGGCATCCTACTTAACCTGGGACATACTGTTTTGTTTTAAGTTGAGTTACCTTTTTGGAGGTGATTAGTTTGAACCCAATTAGAATCAAGGATTCAATCACAATATTACAGAAAACTGTGTTTGAATTGTTGAGAGTGTGACTGAGCATTAAATTACTTTGGAGTAATTATCTTATTCAGCTTCTACAAGGATGCTTAAGGAACTGATTGCCTGTTTCTAAAAGCTTGTTGCATTTAATGAAATATCAGCTTATTCCTATAGGAAGATAATTAACCCCTAAAGGACAATTGTCCGTTGAACGGACAATCGAAATCTGGGTAGGTTCCTATGAAGTCAATTTTAGTTGGATGTTCACAAAATTTTGACACAAGGTGTAAACATGTACACCCTAAGTGGGAATATAAATTTTTTTTCGATCAGATGCCTGGATCAAAAGTTGTGCTGCCCCGAACTTTTTTTAAAATCGGGCAGCTTTTGCAAAACTCTTTTACTTCTGAAATTTTACAGGTATCTAGTTTACATGATTGCAGATACAAATGTAAAAAAAAATAACCATGTATAGTGTAAAAATCTCACTTTTACAGGAGTTAAAGTCTGCAGGCCCTGTCGGGCAGGGTCAAAAAAAAAATTTCTTCTAACTTCGAACCTTATAATCTTTCAATCCGTGCGGTCAAAGTTTCTGAAATTTTTTCCACGTATTCCCATAGTAGTCTAGTACAAATTTGTACGGTTGAATTTTGGAAAAAAACATTTTTTTTTTCATTTTTTTCTTACTGTTCTAAGAAGTGGTAGTTTTTCACAGTTTGTGTCCAAAATGTGCCTCGTCCTTTAGGGGTTAAACTTGCATGTTACCAATGTTCCAAACTTCGAGACCCTAGATCATATTAGTTTTTTTTAAATGAATTGACTTATTCTTTCGGAGGGACCACTTCTTGAGTGGGTAATATCTTAACATTGAAGAAAGTAAAATGTACTTCTGTTTTATAATTGCTTCACAATCATGGTCTACTCTAGAGTACTCTACTTCACAGTCATTGAGTAAACTTTGTGTGGTGAAATATTTAGTATAAGGTAGAAAGTCCATAAAGTGCCCATCTAAGAGCTGAAATTGAATTTCGGGAAGGTGAAACTTCTTGAAATATATATATATATTTTTTTAAAACACATGGACAATTTCCATTGATAAGGGGCTTCCTGAAATATTTTCAGTAAATTGTCCTTGAAAGACAAGTCAAATTGACATCTAATCTAAGTTGTTTCGGAATTTCTGGAGCTTTGTGAAATTAGTTATGAATTTATAAAATCAAAATGGCAAAGGGCTTTAAAATCGCCCACCTCCTGAAATGTACACTGTTAGTACATCCATGTAAAGATGTAAAAAACCCATGTACAAACAATGTATATTTAAGGAGGTGGCAGTTGTAGAGCCTATGTGGATTTTGAGCCTTCTAACTTAATCCCCCTTATTTTTGGTGATTAAATCTATGTATGCACATAATTAGACTATGTAATTTGTTCATAGATAATTTGGTTTTGTAGTTATTAATTTGATTGTCATGGAATAAGATTTTGGTTACAAAACTAGGATGTTATTGAATTTCCAGTCTGAGACATTTAGCATGAAGGTGCATATTGATTTAGTGCCTCATTTTAATCTATAGAAACATAGTAATGCCTTGAATCACTAAAATAAAGGAACTCATTGAGTTAATTTTGATAGTGTAAAATATGCATCAACTACTCTACATTTTTGTGGAAAATATTGTTACCAAAAGTTATATAATTATGTAGAAATTGTGTAGATAATTTAACCCTACGAAGTAAAATTGGTGACCGATGAATTCATTCCTTTTGAAACCATGTGAATCATTGTTTTAAGAAAATCTAAGAGCACTCATTAGATGTCAAAGCATTGTAGAAGACTTCCCTACTTCACACAAGTTTTTGCAGATGAATAGTTGCACCTTAATACTACTCAAAAGATTCCTTTTAAACTTTTCTCTAGAAAATGACCATGGCATTGATTATGTATTAGAAGAAAATAATTCTTAGGATTTAGGGATGGATTTTTCTTATTCCTTAATTCTATTTAGTTCTGAAAATTTGTAAATTTGGCATTTAAACCAAAATTTGATGGCTTCAAATTTTGATATAAGTTTCATGCAACTTTGGTTTAACAATGTTGGTGCGGAAGCCATACATTTTGTTGTTAAGTCGTCAAATCACGTGATTACCAAGGATTAGAGTTCTCTTTTTACTTGCAATCCAAGAATATTGGTCATATAGCACTGGTATTTCTCAAATTTGTGATAGTATTACTCAATTTAGGAAACTCAAATTCTCATGCATTGTTTGGATGTTATTCTCATCCAACTCAAATTGAATTAAAATCTACTTAAGTAGATAACTTGGGTCTCTTCCTTAGAATTTCTACTTGATGATTTCTTTTGCAGATTGTTTCTTATTACATATATTCACTATAATGTTTTTATTATGCACAGATCATGGATGGAACAATTATGCATAACAACAAAGATTACTCTTCAGATGACAATGTCCAATATCAAATAGAGGAAGTCTTAGATATTCCAGATTGTGAAGGGGTTCCCCGAAGATTATGGACCACAAAGTTTGTAACTCTTTACAGTGATGGTGGACTTCCAGTGGCAGAAGGCATTTGTCACAGTGTGAGCTCCGAACTTGTTCTTGGTGCCATTGCTCCACTTGGTGATTCCCATGTCGCTGTTCAAATCTCAAAAACCCTGTCATCCGACCATGTCCTAGATGAATGGAGGTATTCCGTACGTACGTGGCCAGTCGAGTATGTGTACTACAATGGTGCAAGCCTCCAGGATCATGAGATTCGTTACAATTACTATTGTCGTCAAGCAAGTCTTTTAGAGCTAGCATCAACAAGAAGTACGCGGTACACTAGTACTGTAAGGATTCCACCCCGTGAAACTTGTGTAAAGGCCAAAGCTCTTCTCACTCAAGAGTCTATCAATTGTGTTTCAAGCAAAGTTTGTTGTGTCAACAATTGTGTGCAACCCTTCCCGAGAGACAAGATTAGAGCTTTTCGAGAGCGCATGTATAGAGAAACATCCTATCAATTCCGATACCACATGAAGCTCGATGTTCATAGGTAAGTCTACCGTGACGTACAAGGGAAGAGGGTTGTGACGATGGAAGGAATTGATGTTTGTATGTCTGCTTGGAGACATATTGCTGGGGTTTCGGAGGCCACTTTCCACTGTTTTCAAGGATATGCGGTCTAGGGATTGAATTCCCAACCTCACGGTAATACTGGTTTGCAAAAGCCTCGAAAGCACACTGAACAAGCCACTGCTACTTTGAGGTGCATTCTAGAGAAGAATGCTGATCACATGCCTCATCGTACTCGGACCCTCAAATCTGGCGAAAAAGTGGTCTCAATGATTCTTCTAGCTACTTGGAAATGGAAGGAAGCGATTCCTGAAATTAACTTTGTAAACACATCTTTCGGATTAAAGGATGTTTCAACCTCAAATTTGAGCAAGATCAGGAAGATGAACTTCTCAGAGTTCGATGCCAAGAAACCTGGAGACAATTTCGCACGTTGCTCCACATGTGATAGATATCATTCACTTAGAAGAGGTGCCACTGCCGGGTCTCAAACAGCTCTCTTATGGGCTAAGAAGTTAGATTTCCATTTATCCGTTGCAAGGGCACACAAGGAATTGTACTACGCGAACCGGTACAAGTCAAGTTCTTATCCTCATGAGTGCTTGACAATCATGCATGATAAAATGGATCATGCTAAGACTGCTTCACTGGTCTTCTCCCACAAGAGTAAGGCTCTTGATGGACTCATTAAATTGCCAGTATCTGTGATTGGTATGATTGCCCATGGTCACGGTGATATCCGTTATGCCCATTACGGCCTTGACATCTACTCTCATGATTCCAACTATACGGTTGGCTCATTTGCCAAGCTCTAGCGAGATTTGGAATTGCCACCTAAGTACTCTTCTAGGGAATTATTTGTTGGCTCGAAGTCAGCTCCCCTTTTCGATGCTATTTTGCAAGGTACTGACATTTGCAAAACATCTCTTCGACAAGCTCCAAAGGTCCTACTTTTGGGGTCTTCGCTCCCTCCAATTCTGAACGTTCAAATGGACAATGCAATTGGAGACAATAAGAACAGGTATGTGTTTTGTTTTTGGTCCCTTCTTGTTGCCAAGAAAATCTTCCGAGAGGTATATGTCAATTTCATGCTCGTGGGTCACACTCACGATGACATCGATGCATTGTTCGGCAGGTGGAGCATGTTGTTGAAGAAGGACAATTTTCCGACCATTCCTTCTCTCATGAAGTCCTTCATGGATGTTGAATCTATTCCTACAATTCCCCATCTCATAGAAGAAGTGCCAGATTTTAAGGCATTTATTCAAGGATTCATCATGGAGGGAGATGAGTCACTCGCTAGGCACACCAAGGCTCAACAATTCAAGTTCTACCTTGATTCGACAAACTGTCTAGTTATGAAGTACAAGCTTCTTTGCACCAATATGGATTGGCTACCTAAAGAGGGGGGGGGGGCATTAAATTGTGGCAAGAGGACTCTGAAGGTCAGAGTTTGTGGCCCCGCGGAGAGCCGTCCCCTATTGCCCCACGTCCCATGAGATGTGTTGATGACATTTTGAAGGGTCTCTCTGGATTCATCAAGTATTGGGAGACTATGTCCAATGAAGACCGAACGAGAGAGTATAGAAGACGCTATGAGCATCTCGTGCACTATTGGCGAGCAGTGAATGCATTGTTAAAAGAAACTATTGAACCATCAACTTCTTTGAAGGATGGCTTTTGGCCGATCACCCGTGTCATGCCGACAATTGATGATCAATTTCAAGAAGATGGTGAGATTCGGGAAGAGTTTGCAGATGATGATGTCTATGTTGGTCAATTACGTGATCGCCCACATCAATCCTTTTGGGTAATGCGTGATGTATTTGCAGGTTACTTTGTTGCTATTCGTCCCGCAGATGGCGATGCAAGGCCTGTGTGGATTGCAAGAGCGTTGTCTGATCCGAATAGTAATCCAGATCAACCAAATTGTGTGCTCATTCAATATTTCAAGCCGACATCAAGAAACGAAGACATTCAAGACTTCTATAGTGGGTGGGACTCCACAAGAGGACTGCGATGGAAAGTTGACGAAACTCAACCTCCAACATGGGAGCATACTGATGCTTTGATGACTGCATGGAAGTCCAAGGTGAAGAAGGACACGATTGAGTGTGTATTGAAGATCCCAGCGGCTCAAATCGAAGTGATTAACAAGAGTCTAGCTACCTTTCATTCTACTTGAGAGTAGTTATTGATCTACTCGGTTCATTTTGGAGTAGTACTTAGCTTCTGCAATGTGTAGTGAATGCTTCTTTATTTCTTGTGGAATATTATATAGAATTCCATATTTTGCATCATATAGAAGACATAGTATTTGTGTGTTAATTATTTTTATATTATAGAATTACTTTACATAAGCAATGAATATTTTATATCGCATGGTATAGAGCAGATAGTAAAGTATTTTGATTTGATGTGATAGATGTCTATTGGAAACATGTTTTCAAGTGTACTATTGCTTTTATAAAGCAAGTGCATTTATAATTGATATGAATATATTTTAATATTGCATTCTACCGTTACCTACTTCTACGTTTCACTTGAATTTCCTTCTTTATTGACTTTATAAATTTCATTTCAATATATGTAACAATTGGAAAAAATTGATCTTGGATATGACCACTTTTTATTTTGGTAATACATTCAGCAATTGTTACATTGTCCTATGAAGCTCAATTTGTTGCACCAAATGAACCATATTTTATAAAAGCTTATACAAATTTAAGGGGGAATCAAATTGGATCACTTAAATGAGATAAACAACCCTTTAGAAACAACCATTGATCTCATAACTTGGTGTTTAACAATCAAAGCAATATTCCTATATATGGAATATTACCCCAAATTATCATTGTTCTGAACTTATTAACTATATAAAACTCTCATTTTAATTTAGACTATACCTTATAACAAATGAATTTAGAGTTTATGAATTCAAATTGGGTACAACTCAACTTTGATCTTTGAGCATATAATAGTTAATGCTATTTTGAGAGGGTCCCATTCTCTCATTTTAATGAATATAGTGTTGTAGAAGAAGGACACCCAATGGAGGAGGATATGCTAGATGAAGAAGAGAAAGACTTGTTGGAAGATGACCTATGGAGGCTACAGAAAGTAGACTCCGTCTCCACCATCAATGCATTGAGGATGAAGTCGGAACACATGTTCCGATTTCCAATTCCACTTTGCCGGCTTGTCGTTATGCCAATGGTGCGGCCCACTCTCTCATGCGATGTGCAATTTCTTGAGCAAGAGTTTGCATGTGGATACCGTGATGGGGCATCAGTCTTCTACATTTCCACCACGAATGAGGCGGGCAAGACATCACAATTCACGGCGCAGGAGATGGATGAATGGGACCCTTTGTGGAAGGAAAAGAATGTTGCATTCGAGGAGTACGTGGACTCACAGCCCACACTCAAATTCCTCAAGAACTTGAAGTTCTACGTCTGCAACAAAAACCACCGACGCTTGGCTTGGATGAATGTCATCTCCAGAATGTATTCCACAAATCCTCATTGGCATTGTGTGGTAGACAACATTATTTTGGACACCAAAGGCAAAATTGAGATTGTCATACATGTTATGCACAACATCAACAAGTGAGGTCACTAATCCCACCATCATTTCATTCTGAGTTTCAACCTTGAATTTCATGTCATGGTACACTTGCAAAATGATGTACTCAAAGCGTGAACTTCTGACCACTATGTAGATCTACGGAGGACTCCCACATGAAGACAAATGTGGTACATATTTTGTACCGAGTGCAAAAGTATGGCTTGCTACTGATGGAATGGTTCAATGACATGCTCAGGCCATCGGAGAAGAAAAAATGTGTTGCAATGCCATTGAGGAAGACATGGTACTCCATGCTGGTTGAGGTCTTCATCTCATTCATCTTCAGGGTGAGATACACATTCTCTATATATGTGAAGTACTCAATTGTAATCTTCTTTGGTGTTTTTGTGCTTCTTGCTCTTCCAATTTTCTCACAATATACTCTTAGGACTCTACAGCAAGAGATTGCACAAGTAGAAGATGCGGTGCTTCGAAGATACCACGAGACAACACCGGTTGATGAAAAGAGTGCTGAAGGAGCAGCTCATGCCATGAAGGTAGGGGCCAAGGAAAAAAACATAAAGTTGTATATGAAAATGATCAAGTTCTTGACAGTGGCCAATCCCGCTCATGGGGCAGGCTTCCTTGAAGAGGTGAGTCCTCATGTTCATGAAATCATGCCAATAAAGTATCTAGGTTCGGATTTGCTTGTACAAACATGACTCAATTCATTCGTGGTAATGCACGTGGAGAGGCATTGGAGCTCCAACGAGGTGCCAGAGATGACATTGGAAAAATTGCAAATGGTGGCCACGTGCAACACCACGGCAGAGCACAAGGTGAAGTTCTTGTAGTGGTGGAACTCCTCCATCCCATCTTGTGATGCGAGGAAGTTCCTAGCTAGGCTTGTCTTCGAAACACACCTTGGCCTTTTCTTGAACAAGTGTGTTTGGTTAGCGGGGGTAAGTGCCTTAGCTGACTTCATTTGTTGATTTCCACGGTTTCGTTATGACAATCGATTATAACATGTCTCAATTTGTAATGTCTCTTTATTATTCACAATGGACTAAAACTAATTATTGTGATCATTAATTCGTGCAGCTCGAAGATGCCACAATGGAGTACTTCAAGGCAGTTGTTAGACAAGACAACATCAAGATTGACATGAAGGTCCCACTCCAACCTGAAACCTTGCAAGAGTACATCGAGGAATGGAGGAGGAAGATTTGGGACCAAGGATTCCATCCTTACTTGAAAGGAGGAAATTATTTCAAGAAAGGGGATTCCTTTACAAATTCTGAGGGGTCCAACTTGGTGGTTAGGAAGGTTCTCTACTGGTATGTTTTTAGACCTATGAGATTGGAATTGGTTTGGCAACGACTCATTTCTTCAAATTCTGATGTCTGCATGCTAAAACCCTTGAGAATATCTACTCCTGTCACATTGAATGTGATGGAGTGTGGATGGTTGTGAAACTCAATTGCATGTGTTGAGCTTGTAGACATAATTGTAGTCATATCTCTAATTGCCTAGAATGATTGATTCTTCTTTCCACAACTATTTCAAGTATGAGCTCGAAGCGAAGGGTGCCATCGAAAGGAAAGACTTGCCTCCCTTCCTCATATCATGGTTGGACCGTAGCTCAGGGGACTGCATCTTCTTAGCAAACTAGCTGTGCATGTTTACAACGGCTCACCTTAGTAGAGGAGCATGGTACTTGGATTGTGCAACGGCATTCACTCATTCATCCGAGGTGCAGCTGTGAGCATCGTTGGATGGCAAAGGGGCCATAGATTTGAATGTAGACGAGTTTGCAGGAATGACGGACATGCAAAGGAGGAAGGCCATTGCGAAGAGGGAAGCCAATGACCGAAAAAAGGAAGCCCATTTTCAAGTCCTTCTCACCGCCAAGGAGAAGAAGGAAGCGGAGAGACTTGCCAAGATGGCGGAGAAGGAGAAGGAGAAGGAGATGGAGAAAGAAGAGAAGGCCAAGGCCAAAGGGAAGAAGAAGGCCGAGGGTGACAGCCAAGTTCCACCATCCTCCATGATGGATCAAGGCTCCAAGCTACAAGTCGGATCGCAAAGTGGAGTGAAGAGGAAGGCCACCCTCTCACAACTCACAGAGGAGGTCATCACTCATGTGAGAAAGGCAATTGTCCTTAGTGACAACGAGTTGGCCAAGTCTGAGAATCTAATTCTCAATATCTCCATTGACGACCTAGTGGATGAGATGGAGTCCAAGACAAAGACATGCTACAAAGAAGTCTTGGACTTCTTGAACAAGGTATGCATGTCTCATTTGGATTTGAAAATACGGTCATAAGTTCTCATTCAAATGGTTGTACTTTGAGTTCATTTATCATCATTATAGGTTGCACTATTCCTTGGCAGGTGTCGGCGGGGAAACCATCCATGTTCCATGGTGTCTTTAAAGCTAGGCTAGGGGTGGATGTTATGTTCTTTGACTGTCTGGAGAACTTGCCTGTGCCTCAGCTGTCTTCTCGGCCACATGAGGTGTCGGAATGGAACGAGGACATGGGAGATGAAGCTTTATAGTCGGCGTTCAGCTTTGCTTCCAATCATCTCCAAGACCACAGCTGCATTATAGTCTTCTATTCGTAGAGTGCCAAAGCAAAGTCAGATATTGCAAGGTTGTGTGAAACGTATGACATGGTAAAGAAGAAGGAGTGGATGGGGATGAACCGCATGCACTTGACCTCGGCTATTGACAAAACCAAGACGGTAAAGTGTATTCCATTTCTGCAATTCCAATTGGCAATTTCACATGCATTACTTTCATTGCATTGCTCATGATTGTACACCTATTTTGGATGATTGTGCAGACACAAAAATTTGGAATCACCTTGGTGGTGAAGGATTTGGACACGAAAGGGAAATCCGATTTCTCTTTCAAGCGCACTACCACGATGGTGAAGGCTGGTGTCGACATTGCACAGGACGACATGTTGATGAACTACATCCATCCAGATGACATGGCCATGGATGATGGGAAGCCTTGGCATGGGGCTCACCAAAAAGATCCACGGTTCTTTCAAATCCTCCTTGAAGCTACTAGTGTCCAAGGAGATTTGATCCTTGACTGCACTGCATCTATAGGTCAATATTCAATTATACTACTCTACCTTCCAATTGTAACCAAACTACAATTTCAATCCCTCATATTATATTTTTAAATTTCCATGCCTGTAGGTGCATCCATAGTTGCTTATCATGGCACGAGCCACCACATTGTGGCTTTGGAGGAGAACAAAGACATCTTTGAAGCCATCCTCAAACCCATGCGGAAGTCCACTATGGCCAAGGAAGTGACACCACCTCCTCCAACGGTTGCAATTACGCAAGATCTGGATGCCATGCCCGTGGTGCCTCACAAATTCATTCGGAAAGGAAAATTGAGTAAGTAAGTAGGCACTTTTTTAATTCTCTTTGTACATGATGCCTTCTACTTTTCAAAATTCTAACATGGTGACATTTTTGTTTGCAATCATCGAAGATTGATGTCACTTGATCCAATGATGAAGAAACAAAGTCTTCTATATAGTCTGGAGAAGACATATGAGCTTCTAGTCTATGCCAACTAGATGGCAAAAGCCTTTGTGGATTTTGTTTGCTCCAAACCAAAATGCCGTAAGGACACATATGCTCTAAATGTCTTACAATTCATAGATGGGTCTACATCTGAGGGTAAAGAGTCCTCAGATTTGTCCAAGTCTTCCGAATCCACGACTGACTGCACTATGACTTAGACTCATGAAATTGACATATCTCATGAGTTGTGCTATTGTGTATTGTTTTCTATTATGATTGGATTTGGGTGTTTTATGGCTATATCTTGGACATGCATTCTTTTAATTCTTATTTTCTACTGTAAGAATTTCATCTATGTGAAATACATTTTGTTGTAGAAAACCCTTCAATAAAAAAAGGGGGTAAGCGCTTTGAATTTTGAAAAATAAACTTTGCATTCTATGCACTTTTTACTTTCTCATGTCCATGGTCATAGGTCCCTCAGCCATTTTTTCTCGCAAAAAAATTTCCTACTCGCAGGCTCATATGCTAGCAAGCCTGGTCTAATATATTCATTTTGGATAAATTTTGGAAAAAAGTACATGAAATATACATTGCTTTAAAATTTTAAAACATTATTATAAATACTATAGAATTAGGTATAATACCGGAGAATTATGTAATTGGTACATATAAAATACTATGGAAAGAAAAGAGCATGAACAAATTTGCTATGTACTTTGACAATTCCAAGGAAGTGGTAAGGAAAAAAATGGGTTGGAAGGAAAAAAATGGGATAGAAGAGAAAGAAATGGGGTGCTATGCAAAAGAAATGGGTTCAAAGAAAAAATAATGGGGTACATGAAAAAGAAATTGAGTGTTATAGAAAAAAAATGGGTGGTAAGGAAAAGAATAGGGTATGAGAAAAAGAAATGGGGTGTTCTAGGAAAAAAAGGGTTCAAAGAAAAAAAAATGGGGTGTAAAGAAAAAAATGGGGTGAAAAGGAAAAAAATGGGATATAAGTAAAATACCCCATTTTAAAATGAGAGATTAAAAAAATTATAAGTAATTATACATACCATTAATTATCAAATTTTACCTTTATTTTAAAAAATATCATGCCTTTTAATCCATTTCATGAGATAAATAGCCTTGTTCTAAATAGGTCATTATCGCAAGTGAATGCAAAATATACAAGGGAGTGCCCCCCTTGAGCATTCAATATGGTTCTATTTGAACTTTGCAATAGAAATGCCTATTTTCAATACTAAAAGATGGTATTAAGGGTTTGGAACTTTATAGAGGACTTCAAGGAACAATGCCCTAAACCTTTTTCAGGTAGTGATAGCAAAAATACATCATGTAACATATTATAGTAACAAATTATTTTCACAATCAATAGCAATGCCTTTACAGTACACAAATGAACATGAATGTTTTATAGACTGATGGATGATCAAGAAGATTTCAATGTGGGATACAAGTTCTTGTATTAATCTTAGGTATTTTGTTATGGAAAGAAAGATCTTTGGTGTACCACTATAATTAAACTTCCAATGAGTTCTTTTGGATTATTTTAAACCAACCATTTCCATGATATTGAAATGGATGATTCCTGTGGTTAGCATTTCTTCCTTTGCAGTTAAACAATTCATAATTCAATCCTCCTAGAACATTTAACCACTAAGCGCTCTGACATGCATTTTCATGATGACAAAGAGATGAAAAATTGAGTTTCATCATCCTACTTGCTTGGATGAAAGTTCTTCTAATTCATGGATATACTTTACCAAGTTCTTGTCCTATATAAGGGTTGGATTTGGTGTTACTACGTACATTTTTTTTCTAAATTTATAAATGTGCAAATATATAGAGTGCTCAAATTGATAAAACTATGAAGTGATCAATTTTAGAAAAATCATTGTAAAGTTCAATTTTGAACAATGTTTTGGAATTGATATACAAATCAAAGTTGTACATTTTGATTTGTAGATTCCATATGTATGGTTAGATTCAACAATGCTATCACCAATTTTTGTATATGAATTTTGAAAGTGAAATTTTGAAAATTCCTTCAAAAGTCGATTACAAACACTATACTTGTATAAGTATAGTTGATTCAACCATTTGACATACTTTACCAAGTATCAGTATCAAATCAATCACTGTACACTTGATAACAACCCTTTTATTTTTGGCACCATGGGGCTAGATTGCACCATTCCAAAATACATGTCTATGTTTTGCTAATAAAAATTAATCATTTTTTTTCTTGAAATTTTGCATTTTCATTTAAAATGTGCATGAATTTGCCAAATTCGGATGAAAAAGTGTACAAATATGATTGAAAAGTATTTTTTTGGTCCAAAAGATGGATGAATGTAAAAATATAGTACTTCACCAAATTTTACATGATCTCCACTATGGCACTTTCTCAAAAATAAAAAAAAGGTTGCTTGATATTTCTAGAATATCAATAGCATCGGGGTATCAACAGTGTCTGTGTCACGACCCTCATCACAAAGTGTGCCCGTGCCACCTTGGTGAGCAAGGGGGACATTAGGAGTGACTCCCCAAGCCTTGCAAGAGATGAGGTGAGGGGGACTAGGAGTCCCGAGCGATCAGAGCGTGTTAGCGCTCTGATCTAGACGAATTTGGGGGCGTGTGATACATGCTTGAAAAGGTCTTGAGAAGACGCTTCTAGCCGTCTAAAGAACGCGTGATTTGGACTTGCGAGTCAAAAGTTATGGGCGTTCAAAGTTGGGGGTGTCCCAGTCGCGCCGGGAGTGTCCCGAATCTTTGGAGGGCAATAACTTTGCGAGTACTTGTCCAAATGGAGCAAGTGAGTAGTCCATCGGCATCTACGCATCGCGTAGATGTCGAAAATGGGGTCTCATATGCGATTTGGATCCCGGACCACAAAGTTATGTCGGGTGGAAGTTCGGGAGTCCCAAAGTAGCACGAATCGGGAGAAACGGGGTGGTCTTCCAAAACCAAAGGATGTTTGGGAGTCCCCCTTGACATACAAGGGGGGGGGGTCTACCGAATCTCACAGAAAGTACTATAGGAGGGGTTGGTCTCCCTCCTTCTTGGAGCCTTGGTTCGTCCCGGTGACTCAAGGTTGGTGGTGTGGGGTCACCTCCACTCCAAGGCACCATAGGACACTTGGGTGTGTCCCGTGGCACCGGTTGGGTGGAGTCCCACTCCTTGCTAGGCTATGTGAGGTGTCCCGGATGGTGAGTCCCGATTAGTGATGAAGTGGAAAGTAGCAAATATATAAGGAGCCTAGTATACAGTTGGGGTTACACTCAAGGGCGGTTAGGACCATGGTGAGTAGTGCCACCATGGGTCCTTGCACAATAAGATGGAAGTTCCGCCCCATGTTACCAAGTAACATGCCCCAGTGTCATGATGTGTGTGTGTGTGTGCTAGTAGTCCCGATGACTGGGACCTAGCACAAAGAGTTGAAATTGGGGACTAACATCGGATGTGCGTGGCATGTGTAGTATTAGAAGAGCGTGACCCTTGGTGCCACTAAAGTATCAAGTGCTTGAGAAGCATTGGAAGGGAACTTAAGGTGGTAAGTGTCACTAAGGGGCGTGACAGTTTGGATATTACCTGGATTTATATTCAGCACAAAGCGTTAGGAGACTAGATATCAACAAGGTTGGGTATCAAGTGAGATCGGATATCAAGCGAGACCGGATACCATTGGATTCAAGATCATGACGGACCATCGGGAGGAGTTGCCGTTGAACTAGGGGTTGGTGCTCAAACCTATGCAGTCTCTCCTCTTCATCTGAGTGGTTAGTACATGTTTTGAATGCGAGTAGTTAGACTAGAGATGAACTTGTAATTATCATTTGAGGTTCTAGACTATCAAAGCGTAACAACATTTGGTTAATGCATTTGAAGCTCTCTTGCCATTGCGATTGGGTTTTCTTAGGAAAGTGATTACTCTTGTTGGGACCTGCAACTGTGCAAGTGCAACTGTGCTTCTTTCTTCATTGAGAAGCATCAAAGTTCGTTAGGAGACTAAGCACCGAGGAGCAGTAGTGTCTATCGGAAGAAGAAAATTCCTACTAGGGTTTGTCGCTGAAACCACCAGGTTGTCTCTTCTTGTCTGATTGTGTAAGTGCGCATTTTCTTCTGGGAGTGTGAGTGTTTGTTCTCTTGTGTAATTGTGAGTGGACAGTTTATAATAGGGTTTTGCATTGTTTTTTGTAGGCAGCTACGTGAGCTACACAAGCATTGGAGTTGTGAGATTTTAGCCTTTTGACGAGAGACTGAATTTGTAATCTAGACGCAACTGACTGCTTGTTGCGCGTAGGACTTCTTTGCTTTGTGACAATACCAATTGAACTTGAAGGGTGAGTTATTGAACATACTTGTAATGTTTGTCTTCCCAATTTTTTGCTGGAAGTTCATGCTTCTTCTTTTTGGAGTTGTTGTTTCAAATGTTTGGATTTGATGGTATTTGAATTTCTTGGACTTGCTTTCCAAATTACTTGCAAGTGCTTTTGTAAGGTCTTTCTTGTCTACTTCATAGGTGTATTTTTTTGCTCCAAAATTTTGCTCAATAAGGGTTTGATTTTTTGTTGTTCCCTGTTTTGTGTTTTTTATTTTGTTGTAGAAAGTTTCAAATTTGGCTCTTCAAAGTTTTTGATTTGGGATTGTCTTTTGAATTGGCTCATTGTTGCTTTAGTCTGTAGTGTTGGGTTTCATTATTAGTAAGACTCACAACTAATGTTTTAGAATTAAATTCAGGGTTTAGGGTTTAAAGTCAACGTAATCACTAAATACAATTAGGATTTATGCTATTCATTCAAGAGAGATGCCTAACATGCAAGAATTTAGATGCAATCCTCCTTCGTATCTTCGAGTTGAAGATAGCTGGATCCCTAGAATTTCTAATTTTCAATCCCATAGCAATAAATAACTGAAAAAGTGTCCATCTTGTACTCTATTATTGAGTCTAGGATATCTCCAACATACAAGTCCACCCCATTTCCTTGTTAAAAAGAAGATATCGTTAACTCGATGATAAATGAAAATACACTAATCTTCAGAAGATAGAAGAAGAATATAGGATACTCTAAACAAAGAATCCAAAAATATAGATTTGAGAGTATTTTTGTGTGTAGAAAAGCATATGCTAGACTAACTTATAAAATAAATGAGCTGACGACTAAAAAAATTCTAGCTAGCCAGTCATTTAGATATGAGGAATGTATTCACAGAGTCTCTAATTCTCTACCATATAAGTATTCGACAACTTGTCCATTTCTCAAAAAACAATATATTATCATCTACATTATCAATGAGTCGATGATAAGTTAGGATCTAACAATCTCCTAGTCCATGAATGCAGGGCTTGAAAATGGATACGACTAATCTATATGACTACAGTGTTATGATGCACCCTCTAGAACCTTTCAAAAGTCCATTGTAGAATGAACCCTTCATAGTTGAGATGCTAGACACCTATGGCGACTTGTGGCAATTCAAAGAATACACCGCAACTTGGAGCTTCGGTTTTAACTAATGGAAAGATTATGTGTACCTTCACTATCAGGTTCTAGGGAAAACAACTTACCTTCAATGGAATATGAAGGAAAAAGTAAATATAATTGAAGATCATCACAAGAACTACATAGTTCTTGTCCTCCGGGAAGCCGACGAAAGCAACAAAGAAAAAGATCATTGTCACTTGATTGTAATCGATGTGAATGCTTACTATGGAAAATTTGACATTGACAACCTTGTCACTTTTCTCGAAGGATCCCAAATGGAATCTCTTAATGAAGAATTTGACAAGTTGGGATACATTCTCTAGCAACATATAATGGCTCGATCAATGGCTCAGAGGCTGAGACCAATCTAGCAAATGCTAGATAGATTCACCCTGCAAAATGTTGAAAAGCAGTCCATGATAGGTCAGAATCTCTCTCAGCCATAGAGAGAAGTAGATGCTAGTCAACGATCAATATCTAGTGCTATTGCAATAGGTGGTAGAGGTGGAAGATCAGACCAAGTTCGATTCAAATCTAAAAAGTGGGCAACCTCTGATTCTGCTGTAGTGGATTTAAGTCAAAAAAGACAAAAGTCCACTCATGGAGGTGTTGCAGTAGGTGTTGGGAGCTTAGGGTTGGCTCTCACGATAGTAAACCCAACCTCATCCAAAATTGAAGCTCCGACAGAGGATTACAAGAGATTCAAAATCATTCAACGCAACTTCTAGGACAACCACTTATCCTTCTTTTTGTTTGACAGTGTGCCAGTTCCAATAGACATTGACCAATGTATAATAGCCTGAGATTGTCGCAGCACAGGATAAGTAAATTCCCTATTATGCTCACAAAAATCACTCTAGAGCATAACAAAGTGACTCTAAAGATCGAACCCACGAGATTCTGTGAAGTATTTACTTGATTTGGGCGAGTGAGCGCTTTCACCCTCTAACACTTCCTTTCCGGTCCTAGATCTAAAACTGAAACCAAAAAACCACCTAGAGGATCCGGACCGGATTACTTCCCACCTGATTCATAAATCCTCCGTTAAACCTAATTCTCCCAATCTCCAGGACCTAAACAATTCCGGTCCTGGCACTACTCTGAACCAATCTGCTCCGACTGGTTCGCGTATCTTCCCAGCACTCTTCCAGTTTAGTTTTGCCTCTGTTGGACCATCAAAGGGTTTGCCGCTTAGGTTTCTGAGTGGTAGGCCCACCACTCCTTCTGCGGATTATAGTGGTTGAAGACCCACTGTTCTCTCCCTTCCTCTCCTAACTAACTCGGATCCGGTTTGATCCCTCACAACAATCCGGACAGCAATCCGGAATGCAGGTCACACAGAGATCCCCCGTACGATCCGTTCTTACTACAACGACCTCAATGCTAGCTCCTACCCGTGCGAAGCTAGGTGGTTACAAGTGTACTCGTCCATTCCAACAATACCAAGGATCATTCCGTTTACCAACTATGGTGATGAGACCTCTCAGAAGGTCGGACACTCGACCGGACTACCCGTCCAGGAGTTCTAGTGCGACTAAGGATACCCTCCCTATCCGCCTAGCCTAATAGCGGCTATCTCACCCGGAACTTTAAAACCCTAGATCTTGCTGAGGCACTGAAATACACTCCCAACTCTTACGCAACCTGCACACACACTAAGGATCGGAAACTATCGCACTAAGGGGAGAAATCTAACCACAACTCTGCCTTACACCTTCCTAATTCCACATCATGCAAACCTGCCAAGCTTGGGAGACACACACAATGAGAGAGCGCATACAAAGGTACAACAAAAATTGCAAAAAGAAGACTCCCAACGTCCCTCACGGGCACTGACTATATACATTTCAAAAAGTTACAAATGGGCGGGAAAACTCGCGAAAGTTCCGCGACCATCTTGGTCAGACTTTCTGGTCCTACCTACTCCCCACTGGACCGGAACAGGTTCCATATCCATTCCTACTCTTCCTACTCTGCACATCCTAAGTCCCTATCCGCGATCCGATGGTCGCGCTGTCCGCTTCCGGGTCCATCTGCTCAAAAACCTTGTTGAGGTTCCGACTCCTCTCGATCTCCTGAGGTCGAGGAACCGGATTGCCTTCTGTGGACGCGGGCGGTGAGTCCAAGTCGATGGCGGTTCTAGGCGTGCCGGCCTGGGTCATTCTCTTGGACTTGGGGGTCGTATCCTTCCCCTCACCTGCTGTCACTTCCGGGAACGAATCCGGGAGGGAGATATTTGAGAGTCAGATATCGCGAGAGCAGGTTGCTCCCGACAGTATCCGGGTACTCTCTTCCATCCGATCCGCTGCCTTCTGTGCCTCCTACATTGCCGCTTCTACTTGCTCAACAAAGTCGTTGAGGATCCGCACCATCCGGGAACCGGATAGCTTCTTCTCCTTGTGCACTCGCTCGTCAAATAACTTAGCCTTGGTGAGGGCCGTTCCGGTCTCCCCGAACGTGGCCTTCACTTGCTCCATCATCTACCGAGCATCCTCTGCAATCGATTTGGTGGCGGCGAAGTTCTCTTGGTGCACCAAGATCTCCGTCTTCATCCAATCCACCTCCTCTTATAACCGGCGGATCTCTGCTTCCTACTTCCGGGACTCGACCAGATCAGAAATACAGGTCGCTGTCTTTTCCAGTAGCTCCCGGTCGGGTGCTGCTCCCACCAACTACCCAATGGCTACTACTATCCTTCTGTTCCGTTCCCAGTCCATCCGGATGTCGTAGAGGACCTTCACCAGAGGTGGGAACGGATCCTTGGGATCCACTGCCTTCTCCTCTTCCGGTTTCCCTTCCGAAGCGGGAGTGTTGGGCCTAGGTGGCATCCCTCGTTTGTTCGGGGAGGTAGTCTTGTGACGCTTGACCGGTGGTACTGGCGCTTCCTCGTCTTCCGACTCCGAATCCTCTCCTGGTTCAGAACTGGATTTGCTCTCTTGATCCGATCTTGATTCCCCATATTTGAGAACTACTTCTTGATTCTTATACACCTCGTCCTCTCTATCGTTCAGGAGTTGATTCGACTAATAGAGGTGCATCAAGTAGAGACTTATTGGAGTTGCCCTACTCTTTCCGATTCTACTAACTAACTGGAGCACCTGATCGGAAATGATCCGGGCCCAGTCGACTTTCCGGTCCCCTCTCAGGGCCCCGAAAATAGTGTTCGCAAGGATAATAGTTACCCTTGTTGGCTTCTCCGGATGGAGGATCGGAATGAGGAATTGTAGGAGTCGGTAGTTCCGCTCATCCTTACAGTCCTCGATGGCGTATCCGTCCTTCGGGTTTACTGCTTCCCCGAACTTGCCCCGGACGAGGTCTTCCTTCCGGTTGGCCATCCCGAATCCTCCCGGCCGAAAGCTGTACACTAACCTCTAGACTTCTTCCGTCTAGAGAGGCGGAACCGCTCTCAGCGTATTGTCCCACTCATTAGACACTTTCCCCGAGAGTTCCCGGACGAAGACTTCCTCCTTGAAACCCCAGGGTTTGGTTGCAAACCCTATACAACCCATGGAGTTTAAATCGTCCATGAGTTTCGCTCGAGTATCCTTTGACAGCGGGATAACCGGAATAACTTTTCGGAGTTTGACATCTGACGACGAGCTTGCCTGACCTCTAGTCCATTTGAGCTGCGGCATGGTCACGCATGAGCTACTGGGAACTCTTTCCGATCCTGCCTTACTGTCGCTCTCCTAGCCGCACGTCCCGTTCCTTTCTTTCACTCTCCGATCTCAACCAGAAATCAAACTAACACTGTAGCGGACACTATAACACTCGCAAAAAACACTCGCCACAGTGATTGACACGGAACGCCTAAGCTGACAGACACGAGGAGCGTTGGAAAATGAAAAAGTGAAAAGGGGTGCGACTGGCCAGGCCAGCCGCTTTATACTGGCCGGCCCCCATTGCCACCTCAGCACGACCTAATCCAGATCTGGTTTGTCTAAGGTATCCGGTCCGTCACTTATCCGGTCCGACATCCGCTCTTATCCGTTTATTCTCTAGAAACGGGGTGGAGTAGATCTTGTCGCTAACTCATTCTCCACTTCTATTTCCGCTCCTTATGGTTTCTTAACCAAATTCGGATATCCTTATCTAGCTATCCGGTTAGTATTACTAAGTAAAACCAAAAAAATTAGAATTTCATGCTGCCACAGAGATGAATATGTCATTTGAACTCTTCAGAAAGACATTGAAGAGGCAATGAAGAATGAACTCATTCAAATCGGTGACATTAAGTAGAGGTAGAAAGTTTGTTTGACCCTTGTGGATGACAAAAACCAACTACTGAAGAAGAAGCCCAAGAAGTGGGATGACATAATGGCTGGCAATTTCATGATAATTAATAGCCAGCACAATATTATCCCCTCAAAAGATCTCCAGCAGGCAAGATGCACAGAATCCTAACAAGAGGAGTTGAAGACATGGGACGCACTTATTGTGTGGTTAGTTGATCCAAATCAATTGAGAAACATCACCCGGTTCTACAACTACACAAATCATTTGGACCACACATAGTCAATGTGGGATAATTAGATGATCAATTTTCGAAATATTTGGAATTCGTACAAGTGACCCACGAACATCACAACTAAGGATTTTACTAGAGGAAACAAGGCTATGTATAATTTGAATAATTATAAGGTGAGGATTCGCTGACTCTTATCATCATTGACTCAATGATAACATACTAGCTTTGAATTTGGCAGTAGTTTTGCGGTTTATCGTTTGTTCTTTCTATAGATATATTTTATAAATATTATGTGCTGCATGAGATATCAATATCAATGACTCGATGATATGATTGGTTATCCAAATTATAACTAATTTTTAACTATTCTTGTCATCTTATTTCACATTACAGAACTTCACCGATGTAGTCATCAACTGTTTCCAAAACATAGATCTTGAGAGGGATGGCGCTTCAATTAGGGGGCCAATTGACTTGAAAAATGAAATGCAAATAATTACATTGCCAAATGACTTGTGGGTGATGTGGGAGAAGTTCTTGACGAAGCACTTCGAGGGTGCCCTAATCGCCCCCATTTCCTTGATTCTATTCAAGGACATCAAAACATTCAAAATAAAACCAATGTTGTTGAAGAGAGAGTTCTTCAAGCACTATGGACATTGATTTCATGGACATTGATTTTGGTGCCTGCGCGCAACATTTGTTCGGGAAAACTCGGCATCAAAATGTCCTCTACTTGAAAGTTTTTGTTGCTCGAACAAAAATTCTAGTGTCGGACAACATGGCAAGTGAAGACTAGGTGGAAAGGGGGAAGCGCAAGAAATTTGTACTCTAGGATTTGATGTACATCAAACCCACCCTTAGGCTAGTTGATGATGGAGGAGACGTTGTTGATAGGACATGGAGATTGTAGAAAGCACGAAATTAGTTTACATTGGCCACATGGGATTTCCTCTTGTCACATCCGAAGCCAGAATACTTTAAACGTTGTCTTCAAAATGATGTGTGGTTGAAACGAGCCAAGGACTTAAGGGAGAAATTCCTAGAGGTCCTCTACATGTTCACTAGGTTCATGAAGTTGAAATATCAACTTCCCGAACCTTTGAATGGAGTCCAAATGCGAGGTATTGATGGTGCCGCTTGGGCTCTCGTATCGAGTAGGTTCTACCAATATCATAGTTGAAAGGTCAATCTTGGCTTTCTAGATGTCAGGGAGCTTCCAAGAGCAAATGCAACTGAAACTAAGAGCGAGGTCTGTCCAATTCTGGACATTCTCACGAAGAAGTTGGAGCCGCGCATGATGAAGGCAACTATTTGGCTCTTTATTTTGGGTAGCAAGGACGACATGAATGTTGCAAATAGTTTTGCAACGTTGAAGTTAAGTGACTATGATTGTGTCCAATCAATATATGTCCTCTCGAGAGGGGAGTGGCTTAACCATGTTACAAATCAATCAATCATTGCGAACATGCCATTCTTTTTTTTGTTCAAAAAAGACAATGAGTTCGCTACATCCATGCGTGGTAATGTAAAGCCGGAGTACAAAGTGCCAAGTAACTGCATCTATTACTCTGATCTGGCAAGGAACAAAGAGGCAAAATGGAGGATTCATGCAAGGGAATTGTGAATGGAATTTTATCTTGATATACTCTAAGATTTCGTAACTCCCAATCAAAATGTCCTAGGTATTTACGCGGGTCCGAAATGCATACTGGCCGCTAAGGTATTCACTATGAGTCGGTTATCCTCGAGTCAAAAATTACCTATCTAGATGTTATCGTTTTGTATTTCTCTATTTATTTATGTCTAGTGGCTATACAATATGGTTGACTTGAAGATAAATTAAGTGGATTGTGTCCTTCATAGGATAAATTATGTTGACTAGGTCCTTTACAGGTTTCGATTCAATGAATATTTGCTGATTTGAATTCTTTTTGTAATATAGATGTTTGGAGCCTTCTACTATAGATTTTGTGACTAGGATGAGAGAGCAAGATATTTGTGAATTGCTTCCCTCGTGGATAGAATAGACAAGAATGACTTTTTGTTCTCAAACTCTCCATGTTCGCTTGGGTATGTGAAACCAGCTCCTCGGGAACTTATGGTTCTGCATTTGACATCATTGCCTTCTCATCCCATGATGTTGAACTTGCCAGCAAAGAACATTGCCCCAATGGAGTGTAAGCGGAAACATGTTGGTCCTCAAACGAGCACTGATCTTGGTGTGGAAGGATTGGATGAATATGGGACCAACACGTTCCAAGTGCACACTTAGATGGTGACTCTTGTTATGGCATCCAACCCGGAACCTACAAAGCTTGTGGAGGATGTAGAATCCGATGACAAGTGGGAAAAACAACAATGTGCACTATCACAACAATGTTCTGGAGTGTTTGCTGTTGAAGCTTCTCAAAATACGGCACTCCCGGGTGCTAGGGAAGGGGATGACATCAGTGTGCCTGAAATGGCACCACTTCCTCCGCCCAAAAAGAAACCCCTCATTCATGGACTTGTCATCGAACTAAGTGATGATGAGGATATCAATAGGCCACAGTCCTCGGATAATGATGATATGGAGGAGCCCAAAAGAAAACTTAGGGAAGAGAAACCTGTCATCCTCGCCTTCGGCAAGGTGAACATCGAGGGTGATTGGTAGACACACCAAGAGGAGGCAAGAAAAAGAAGGATAGCTCAGAAGGGGGAGCAGGATGAGAAGGATAGGTTCTTGGTTGAGGCACTCGAGAAGAACGAGGCATCAAATGCGAAGATTTGAGAGGTGCAACAAAATGCAGATAAAAAGCTTAACGCACTAGAAGACCAAATGAAGTTTTTAATGGAGAAATTGAATGCCCAGCCAAGCCAATCCCACAACCCTCCCACTTCTGCAATGCTTCCACCACTACATCAACCCTCGGTATCAACACTAGCCACTATGGCCTTGCAAGATGCCAAAGCTTTGTAGTTGAGCTAGGGGATCCTCAAGTCAAGGATATCACCTGCTTCGTCCGTCCAATTGTGGAGATTGTGCATGTTTTACTTTCGACCCCTCAAGTTCCTAGTGTACCCTCTCCCAATCAAGCGAGATTCGAGGTAGTGATTCTGGAGACCTAGAATGTATCTACACCTGGACAACTTGGGCTCTTCAAGGAGCCCCATCATCGAGTCAAGGACAATTTGGCAAGAGTTGGTCCTTCTCCGACAACGAAGTCTACATACTTCTTGTTGCAGATGAATATATCTACATGCAAGACAACGAAGTAGGAACTCCAGCATTCGGACTCACCCTTTTCTTCTTTGGAAGACTGGGTGGACTATAGGGAGGGGGGGGGAAGAAGGTGAACAAGGAGGTGGGGATCAAACAAGCTCGACCGACGAAGGAGGTCTAGGAGAGAAGTGAACCGCAAGCTTTGGACTCCACTCAAGTACATACCTTTGATCCTTATTGTTTCGATGAAGTTCTTGAAACTCGGAGTCATGGATGAGTTTGTCTTTTGTTCATCCGCAGCCCATCTTCAAATAGTTCTTGAATCTTATTCGTATCTATATTGTGTGACAAGATGGTCACTCCTTGACTGCGTTGTATTGACAGCAAACCTGACAACTACTGCCCTTCGTGTAGTATAGTGTACCTTAGTCATGAGTGTATAGTTTTGCCGTCTCTGGATGAAAGCAACAATTTGCTAGTGTAATATTTAATCTTTGTAAATAAAGTATACTCGTTTACTTATATCACTGAATTTCTTTGGCGGTCTAATTGGATTCCGATGTTGATGTTTTTGGCTCAAGACAATAAACATGTAAGCGTGTATAGTCTGATGCCAGTGGAAGCACTTCCTAATGGGAGACTGCAATTGATTAGTGGAATGCAATGTTGCCCCTCGCTTTCCAGTTCTCCTACTTCCGCTTCTAATCAGGTAACTCCATTTCTATATTGTTATGCATTCATCAGGTAGAGTTGGTGGGTAGTGGAGAGATCGTGTCAAGGACTATTTCACCCACAGTGCCCTAGCCCCGAAGGAAGTAGCTAAACATTGTCTTGGACATGAATGGTGTTCTCTGTCACTACGTGCTGAAATCTTACGCCTCTAAATTTGAACCGTATAGGTGTCATGCACATAGCGTTCAGTACATACCATTTACAACACCAAAACGTGTAAACTAACTCGAAATATTGTCCCAGGGGATTTTAGACTGTTGTTGCAAGCCAAGATTATCTGTTTTACCAACTTTAGTTCTCTCTTCACCTCTTTTCTCTCTTTCCGGTTTACTTCCTTTCTGGAATCCAATCCGGATCTGTCTCTTCACACACAAACACTGGTTTTTGGTACCTCTGTTTTACCCTCAGAGGGTCCACCTTTGATTGTATAGAGGGGTAGGGACTCACCACTCATATTTCTCATGCACTCTTCTCTCTCTAAACTTCACAACACACATTTAGACCAATTGTTGTACTAGATCAAACCGGAAACACTCTCACAACGTTCTGGATGGCCAATCCGAAAGGCAGGTCATATAGAGCCGCCTCTAGACTTTTCCACTACAACGATAGACCAACAGAAACCGGAACTGATATAGGAATTGTAAGTCGTTTGCTAGATTGATCCTTGGGTTTGGTTGACCTTCCGATAAGTGGCATGGGATTTCTTCCATTGGTAGTTGCTTATCTCTGCACGAAACCCTCCCTGGTGTTCTGGACTCGCACCCACGCCACTCCTAATCGGATTCCCGTTCCAGTGTTTTAAAGGCACGTGCTCAAAACCAAAATCACAAGTCTAAACTATGTCACAAACGTTCCTCACAACTCAAATCCAAGTCCCCTCAAATCTGGATTCCTCCTTTCCTCTTCCTCTCTTCCTTAAACACACTCACAAGACAACAACAAAAAGTTGGATGTACGACAAATCAATTCCTAAGGGTCCACTTGGTGGCTCAAATTAAAGAAAGGATGATAAAATACAAACTGAAACACTAGGATGGAATGAGAGGGCAACAAACCTGCCCTTCACTTAAAAACTCAAAAAAAACAAAGCGGTAAAGGCCAAAAAGCCACCCGGAAATCCATGTGACCACTCATAGACTTCCTGAGAAACTCAGAAAAGTCAGATCCTACAAATCCAGAACCCGGGCCTACACCTGGAAATCTGGATCCAATTCAAAACTCAAATCCTAAGTGCCTAAACTCCTAACTACTTTGCCTTTCACGCTTTCTTCTGACTGCTCCCGCCTTGACTTGCTCGTGCCCGAGTGGATGATCATGGAGTCGCTTTTGGAGTTGCCTTTACCAAAGTCATCCTCAATGCTGCTCGGGTCTAGATCTTCCGGATTTCTGGAGGAGAGTATTCCCCTTCCATGTCTTCGTCCTCTTCATCTTCCAATCTGGTCCGGTACTCCTCTTCCTCAGATTTTCTCAATCTGAGTGATCTCCCTCTCATCTTCTTCACCTGGAGATGTCTCATCCAAAATAATGGTGTCCCTCTCCTTCCTCTGTTGTTGCTACAACATGTGCTTGAAACCTTCTGGATGGGTCCAGCTGGATTCAATAGTCCTCCGATACGGTCCACCAATTCACCACGGATTTGTGGCTGAGGTGTTTGAAGTGGCTCCTTCTCAGAAAGGTGGAATATTGGAGCAGGTTACGAAACCGTAATCTCTGGTGGTGCTAACTCCTGTGTTGCTTCCAGTTGCTTGGTTGGTTCTCGTGTTGTCTTCATGCTTCCCCGGATGGTCTTCTCGAGCTGCATTGAGAAGGATTCTGTAGAATGTCAGAGAGTCTCTCTAGGGGCTTCCGGTCTAGACGGCAATGGCATCGATGATGTCAATTTCACCGGAGTCTCCGTGTCAAAGTGGATTTCCGGGAAGTTGGAGAAATCCATGACACAATCCGGATCAATCTGTCCTAGTAGCTGCCACATCTCCTTCAAAGTAGACTCCATTCTCAAAGAGAAGTCTACCAGGATCTAGATCACCTTGGATCCAATGAGATGTCTTTCTTCTGCAAGCCGGTTTTGTACGAGAGCAGCCTTCATGATTAGGTCCACCGGCTTGTATACCAACCTGGATAGGTTATTGACCAACTATAGGGCTTCCTTCTCCCTTTGCTTTGCTACGGCCAACCCCCCTTGAGCCCAGCTCTGCCTAGCTTGAAGGCTTGTCTTCTCCTTCTCCAGGCCTTCAATTTGCTTCTCTTTCTTCTTTAGTGCTTCTGGATTCGGAAGTTTCTTCAAAGCATCGAGTATGTCTTCCGGCTTTGTCCTCAACTCCTTGTTGATCCTCTTAAGCAGATCCACTAGGTTCTCGTGATACTCTTGAGCTTGTAGTACCCAGTTGAACCTGGTTTTGAAGAATCCGGATATGCCTCCTTCTTCTGCCAAAATCTTCTCTTGAGTCAAAAGCTTTCCCCGTGAAGTCGGATCAGTGGATTTCTTCCGCCTTCAATCCAAAAGCTGCTCCTCCTCTTTCGGATCCTCTTCCTCTTCAATTGGTGGTTGCTCCGCCTCTACTTCTTTTGTGAGGCTGTACTACAGGATGGTGGATCTAGTGTTGTACTCTACCATTTTTGCATCACTTAGAAGTTCCACATCATACTAGAGGTGGAACAAGTAAGGACCAATCGGGCTGGTCTTTGCCTTTCCCACATTGGCGGCAAGCTTGGAGACTACCGTTCCAATCACTTTGCCCCAGTTGACTAGTCTACCCTCCATAGCACCAAAGATGGTGTTGGCTACTGTAACCATAATCCGAGTAGGCTTTTCCGGATATAGGATGGGGATTAGGAACTCTAGGACTCGCTTCTGCCTTGCATCTAGGTAGTCGTTGATAGCATACCCTTCCTTAGAATGGGCTGCATTCCTAAACTTTCCTAGTACAAACTTATCCGTCCGGGAGGCTGATCCGGATCCCTTCTTGGGGAATCCGTAAACCTTGGCCCAGACCTCGTAAGTCCATGTTTTGGGTCACTCTCTCACTGTCAACTCGTACTGATTCGAGGCACCTACAATAAGCTCCTGAATCATCCTATCATTTTTCTCTATCCATGGCCTCAAAAACAGGTCGATACATGCTATCTCACTCAGATCATCCTCCAATTGTCATTGCTCTCTCAGCCTTTCCGGGATGGTTGGACAAACCGTTCGCCTTGTCACCAACAGTTTCTGGATATCCCCCTCTACCATTGCAAACTAAAGACTAGGCCAAGATTTGGACAATTAGTAGCTCCTGAAGCAATCACTAACTCACCACTCTTTCTTTGAACTATACGTGCACAAAATAGTTGTGGAAGAAAGAGGAAGAACAAATGAGAGTGGCAGGGTTAAGTACCCGTCATCTTACCGATCGTTCTTGAAGCGGACCGTTTACCCATAATGGATCCCTATTTTCCTAGACCAGAACTCTAGACTGTAGGCTGTCGCTATCCGGGTTTTTAGAATCCGGTTCCGTCCTGGATCATGTTACGGAACACCTGGAGCATTCTCTTAGCCTTAGGGAGATGTTTAGGCTAAGAGGATTCTAATCTTGTTTTCCTATTAGAATTTTGGAAATTTTTTGTATAACTATAAACTGTTTACTATTAACCCAGGATATTTCGGGATTACAGTTCGCAATAATAGGGTCAAAGACAATGTTCTGTGCCTTCGAAATCCCACGATCATTGGACCTCAAGCGGTCTTCACTAGGCAAAATGCAGGCGAATTCCTCCGACAAGTTTCAGAGATTGTGGACAGGGTGGTAGTCTAGACTTCCATGCTATAGTCCAATGCGGAACTGATTGCGACTTACCTTTTCAACAGTTGCAGAGCTCCCTTTGATATCATGGCTCAAGAACATTGCAGAAAGATAGAGAGATCACCAGGGAACTTTCTGTTGTTTGGGTATAAAGGGGTGTTCCTTAAGGTTCTCTCGAAGCAACTGTTCTCTAATCCTAGTGGAGGCACGTCTTTTACCAAGGACAACACCCTTCTCATTGACAACTCTCCGGAAAAGAGTGTTTGCAATGAGAATGGCAACATGATCTTCCTAGAAACTTGGTCGCAGATGAAACAAAGGGACAACGTCCTCTTGGAGACCCTCCTGCCGTGGCTTCAAGGTTTAGAATCTAATTATGAATTGGGACGACTATGAGAATATGTCGATAGTAATCACATTGGAGTGAAACCGCTCAACGCTCTTGACTACAATCACAAGCGCATCATAGACATGATGAGGGACTCAGCCCAAAATGTCAAGGCGCGCTTTGAACTTCCTATAGTGAACTGCGTGATAGAGCCGGCCCATTGTAGGAGATAGACTTATTCATCACTTGCCTTCTGTTTAATCGAATTGGAAGTGATATTTTATGTGTTACAGTCTTGTACAAACAACATTCGTTTGTTAATAAATATTTTGAGATTTGAGTTTGTCATCCAATTCTAGGTCACTCTCTATTTCCAGAATTCCATCCTAAGTCTCTTGTTTCTTATTCAAAATTTCTTTGCGTTTGGTATTCGACGAACGGTGATGTGTGGGAGCCTTGTGTAATTTACATGTACTACAAGTTGAGGCTGCTCATGTAGTCGTCTTTGTCAAAAGGTAGAGGTTGACGCGAAGCTTGGCATCTAGATCACTAAAGTCTTTCTTGAGGCAATCAGACTCCACAGGAGGGAGCTGCAGTACCGCTCCGATTTCCAAACCCTACATGTTGCACTCTACCACGGATGCGATGTCCACGACCATAGATTATTCTAAGGGCAACGTCAATGACAGAGTCATGGACAATCCACCAAGTTGAGGACCGCTAAGGACCCCCATCTACTCGTTGTCCGCACTCAAACAAACATCTTCAACTCGAGTAGGATCGTTCTTGCCAACTCTGTGGACGGAGGCAATGACAAACCGGAAACTCAACCTCCCCATCGGTGAGGGGACAAGCCATCCTCGCGTTGGGGATGATATTCCATGCAGCTTTGAGTACTAGTTTGTGTGTGAGGTGAAAGCACCCTTCTCTTTCAAGGATCCGAAGGCGAGTGCAGCAATTGGAGGGGCTTACTTCAACCCAAGGATAGCCGACTTGGTTTGGCGTTGTCTATGGGAGCAAGACGGTCTCCCTCTATAGATAATCTTTTCCAACAAAGGGCTCTCAGAGGCCACCGATGATCAACAAATTCGAAATCAACTAGATTTGGAAACCCATACATAACCAATGTGAATAGATCACTGCCAAGGCCGCCTCCTCAACAAGCCAAGTCTATTTCCGCCTACAGGGGTACTCCAAACACTCGGAAAGAGAATGGCATGAAGAATGGCTCTTCAAATTCAGACCTCTACGGCATGTTTGTCTTTGGAAGTGATCTAAGCTATCCTTCTCGACGCGATGATATCTTTAGAGGCCTAGCAAAGTTGAAAGTGGTAGAAGAGTCGAAGAACAATTGTATAGCCAAAATCAATACATAGGGGAGAAAGTCAAGTCTCAAGAGCCTTAGGTTTCCGAGCCCACCTTACTATTAATAGTTTGGTATATAAAATATAAAAAATAAATTTTTAGAAAAGTTGAGTGCTTCATGTATAGTAAGCTTCTTCCTTTTAACATAGATTTAAAAAATGAAACCATTCATAATTCATTCATTTCAAGTGAATAGGAGAGCAATAGTTACATTTTCTTTGTGTATCCTAGCTCTCAAGTAAATCAAGCTTATTGAATGTAAATTCACTCACTTTTCTATTTCTTGACTACTTCTTCAAAGATCAGGGGATTGAAATCCTCCTTGCTAGTTCCAAGTCGAATGCAGTAACATATTCATAAGATTCGCGGATTCTTGAAGGTTAGGCTCCATTTATCTTTGGATTCAACAACTTTTCTTTCAATAAAGCTTCGCACTCCAGTTTTCAAAGTCTCAAAATGACCATATTGTCTCAATTTAACGAATAAGGCCTTTTTTGTGTTTTGTAGAGAAGTAAGAGGACGAAAGAAAGGACCATCATTTAAAACTTATGGTTGGGGGGAACATGGATAGAATGTAGGAGCGCTTAATCTATGGCAAGACCTATGATATGAATGATATAGAGAACATCAATTGGGCCTTGGAACCAAAAGAAGGATGGGGCCCTTACAATACGTTTTTAGCTCACTTCCATCAGCACGACAAACAGCTTGTGTCGGGTAGTTTTCCAAATACTCCCATCTTGGAAGGTCATTGTTCTCTTTGCCAACGTCGTTTTGGGCCCAAAGGAGCTATAGCATTGAGTTAGTGTCGCCACACTTTTCATGTCTTTTGCATTCAAAGATTGGCGAAATTTCTACACCGTTGTCCGTTGTGTCGCATTCCTCTAAGTCCAAGGTTTTATGAAATGCTTGGGATTTTGCATCATATGCCATTGGGACACAAATACAATCAATGGACCCTTCCACTTGACCAAAGGCCGTACAATTTCCAAAACTACTTACATTCGTGAAAACCAATGAAGTGGGATGTTGAAGAATAATTTCATGAGATGTCCGATGGCCCTACCGCCCCTAAGGATAAGTTCTTCTAGATGACGCAAGATGAGGAGGTGGAGTTGCGTGCCTTTCAGATCCCTAATAGCAAGTCTCGAGAATTGTTTTGTCGTAGCATAGGAGGGCATTGAAGCTCACAACATCAAAAATTCTTCCGAATTCCCGAAAAAGAATGGATTAAGCAAGGTCCAAATGATCTCTTGGTAGAGATGAAGCAAAATCTTGAGGTCATTAAGCAATTGGAGGGATACAATACAGAATTGATAGGGCAGGCCTTTATTTTATCAAAATTAGAAGAAGCAGCAAAAGTTTGTTCTGTAGTGGACCTATATAGTAACTCCATAACAGAGAATAAAATGGAAGACGTTGCCAAGGCATTTGACATAAGGATGAATGAGGTTATAATGAAGTGGAGGTCGTATTTAGAGGAGGGAAATGACCCCTTTTGGCTCCATGTGAAATGTGAGGATGCAATGATAAACAAACTCATGGATGACGTAGATCATGTTGTGATGGCTTTGAAGGCCCACGAAGTGGACATAACTCCAAAGAAGAAGAGTAAACGAAAGATTGAAGAGGAAGATGACTACTCTCCGGAAACAAAACGGCAATTTGAGAGGGTTGACATAGAGGTAGAAGCTAGCCTTGGAGGGACAAGTGGTAGACGTAGTCCTCTCTCGCACCCTCGCCGAACAAGTAGAAGACTCATGGAGAAGGAAGGGACATCTAGTGACGTAGAGGAAAATAATGGTGGCCAAAACTAAGAGGGGAATGTTGAATTTCATAGCATAGATTTATATAGTTATCTTCATTAGATGAAATATGGCCATTTAGAAGATTGCGAGTTCCTTGCAATGGGGAACTTGGCGAATTGCGCTACTTTAGCATGTTGATGTGGTCGAGAGGTGGCCACATCAGATTTTTTTTTTTTTAAATTTTTTTTTGTTCAACTTCTTTTGCAATTTCAGGGCAAAATACATACATATATATATGTATTTTTTTAGTCTTTATGACGGTTGACTGTAGTCAACCGTTCCCTCACTATTGCGGGAACAAAATGGGGGACAGGCCTAAAGTGTCCCTCTAAATCTCTTAGAAAACATCTAATGTGTGGCATTGAAAATATAATTATGCATTGTATGCTTCAGAAGTTTTCACAACTAGGACATCGTCAACCATATACATGGAGATGTACTTGTAATGAATATACATGTATGCAAGGAAAATATGTTTTAATTTCAGTTCGTTTTATATATATATGTTTGCTTCATTATTATAATTTCAATTGATTATGTTGAATTCAAGGATACATGCTCTATCCAATTTCTACTTTAATATTCGTTCAAAATTGAAATGAGTATTTTATTATACCACTTTGTACTTGTTTTGTAATCCTTTGATAAATGTTAATCCAATAATCTTTACACCTTGGCCACTTTGAACTACAAAACTGATTTTAAAGAAGACAACTCATCTATTTGTTTGTCTCGTCCTTTGACAATTGTCCAACAGTAACTTTCAAACCATAGAGTGCTCAACACCTCAAAAGCATAAGAACAAGAAAGAAGACATTTGCATGCACTACTAATAAACTAAACGTTAAGATTTCCAAAGGCTAGGAGCTGCAATTTTTGTGTCCCTTGCTTGGTAATGCATAGTTTAGTGGACAAGGGGGCTTTGATTTCCAAGGCTTCACACACGCAATATATTTCATATATGTGACTTGATCGATTGATTGAAACTTGAGATGGGATTAAAACTTGAACTTGAAGGAAGCTTTTCACAATAAGTAAGGAGTTCTTTAGTTGGTATAGTGTTCCATCAAGCGGTAAAGTACAATGCAAGGCATGTAACTTGGTGTTTGCAAATTGGAAGTGTCGCATGTTGAATCACCTAGGATATGAAGGCAAAGATAGTATTCAAGACAAAAGAGTAAGCCTATGTCTAAAATTGACATTGTCAATTCGAAGTCTTTTTGGCTTTGTAAAGGGATTCCACCAAGATCAACCCTTGACAACATGGATGGTCTAAACATAGTGAGAGTCGCTAGCAATATCTCAAATGGAAGGGACTCACCACATTCAATACAAGAAGATTCAAGCCCAATGCCACAACATATAGGTCATGTATCTTGAGGGATAAATCATAATGCTAAAACATCAAGTGGACAATGTCCAACCCTATCGTCTTCCATGAGTAGGCCTCAATGACAAAGCCGGCTAGTAGATGGTTTTGAAGAAGTAGATAGATGGAATGTAGATGCAATGTGGGCTAATTTCTTCTATTTGACAAACATACCATTTGTAGTTTCTCGGTCTACGGCATTCAAAGAAGCTGTAAAAAAGACAACCAAGTTCAAAAAGCCATACAACCCTCTAATGTACCTTCCTCTACGAACAATATTGTTGGACCAAGCATAGGCAAATCTTGCGGTGAAGCTACATAAGAGGACTAGAGATAGTATAAGAAAATTTGGTGAAACCCTCTCTATTGATGGACGCAGCTCGATTACAAATCGGCCATTGGTAAATGCCATGCTTGTGTCTTCCACAGGGGAGCAATTCTTAGGATCCGTGGATACAAGTGGGTTAAAAAAAAATAGAAAGTATTTGGCGACTATTTTGGACGAATTCATGTAGAAGGTGGAGCTGGAGAATGTGGTACAAATCACAACAGACAATGCTCTTGTGAACCCCATAGCATGTAGAATTATAACAAAGAAGTATCCTCATATTTCTTTTCAAGGTTGCATGGTGCACACCTTGAAGTTGTTGCTTAAAGATTGGGAAAAGCAAGCTTGATGATAGACATAGTGGAAAAAACCCACACGGTTCTTACGTTTTTCAAGAAGTGCAACATGCCACTTGCAATATTTCGGACTTACAAAAGGACCTCAGCTTGTTGATGCTAGGGGAAACAAGATTTTCCTCGAATTTCATTGTTCTTAATCATTTGTTAAAGGTAAAGGGAGCACTCCAACAAAGTTTGACAGATCCGCGTTGGAAACAATATGTGAGGACGTTGAAGGACAAGAAAACAAAAAGTGGCACAAAGTCTCGAGAGACGAAGAAGATAATAAACAATGAGCATTTTTGGAGGCATTGCACCAATTTTGTTGACTTGATGGGCGTCGTTGTGTATGGCCTACATGATTTAGATGCAAAGATGCCATGCACAAGCAAGGTTTTACATATTATGTGAAAAATACAAAAACATGTGGCAGATTTAGAGAATTGTGCCTTTTTGGTTAAGCCTTGAGCTTGCCAAATCACTTAGAGAGGTGTTCCAAGTCCGATGGGAAATGGTAGAGAGCAATCTCCATTATGTAGGAGCTCTCTTGAACCCCTACCTACTTCAAGATAAAGAACTAGCCGATGGTCTTTAAGCAACCAATGCATGCAAGTGTGTTCTTGTGTGTATTTGTAAATGTGGGGACTATGCAAAAATTATGAAGGAGTTTATGGCTTTTTGACATAGGGAGCCTCCTTTCCACAACTTGTTGGATCCAAGTGAACAAAAATTATCGGCACATGCTTGGTGGGATTTTGAAGGCACTTGTGGGAAGCTAATTGCTTCAATTGCAAGGAGAATATTGGGCCAACCAATATCCTCATCTTCATGTGAATGAAATTGGAGTAGCTATTCTTTCGTTTACAACAAATCTTGAAACAAGTTGAAAACAAAGAGAGCCATGGATTTGGTGTATGTGTACACGAATTCAAGAGTCTTGGCCACATCAAAGGAGAAGGATGAAAAGAAGTGGTACCTTGAAAATGCACCACTTGAAAATGTAGAATGACAAGAACCTAAGGGGTTTGAGGTGGAAGATGAGAGTAGCGAAGACGATAAAGACAAAGAAGGTGTTGATGTTGACGAAAATGAGGAATATGGACACGAAGCAAGTGAGGATGACTCAATCTTTGATGAAGAAGAGGATATGGATGGTGACATGTACGATTTGGGAGGTGAATCATTTGAGAGAGGAAATATGTACGATGATGACGTTAGCAACAATGACTGAGATGAGTACGACTTTCCACTAGACAACGACCATTGTGGAAACGATGAAGGTGTACCTTCCGTAGCAAGATTTGTAGATGGAAGCGGATTTCTGAGCAACGATAAGGTTCTAAAGACAAACAAGGAGGATACAAATGTCCAAAGAGCGGCTCCTATTGGGACTATAGGTGCCTATAGTGGAACTTTGGAAGCACACGAAGTGATTGGAAGTGACAAGTCTCTGTCTCTGGCAATGGCCCAAGTAGAAAAGAATGATGAACTAAATGACTGGGAGCAAACAAATATAGAGAAGACGAGCGTGAAGTTTGGAGGAGGATTGGAGAGCAAAAGTAGTTGGGAATCGAGTACCTTGAATCCTAAAGCAAATGTTACAAGGAACAATGTAGGTTCTCATTCTATAGAATGCAGAAGCCCAAATTTGCTTCACAAAGGGTCAAAGGCCAAGGGACCAATGAAAGCATGCCAAGTTTGCAACATCCAACGTACAGCAGTCCTCAAATAGTTCTATGTTCCTTTTTTAAGAATGGGAGTATCACTTTGTTGGGTTTAGAAAATTCTCAATGTCGACCACGGGTTGTGAATATTTCAAAAGAAATAGGACGTATGGAGAATTCAAGATTAAACATTACTTCATTCATTGATAGCAAGGAAGATGAGACATTGGCATCAATACTGAAGAAGCAAGAAGCTTGCCAACCACAACCTTCCATTAGGCCATGTAACCCTCAATTGCAATCCTCGAATGCAAGAGAGGCATTTTCATCAGAGGGACAAAAGGTAGGAAAAACAATGATGAAAGAAACTCCTAAACCTAAGAACAAATGAGTAATGGAGCCACTTGCCATCTCTCCAAATAAGAAAGTAAATGTAGGAAGACCCCTACTTGATAAGCGTATGCCTATTCCGGAGCTTCCCTTTCGAAAAGAAAAAAGAGGGGGAGATGAATCACCTCCATTGGACGATGAAGAGAACATGTCAATGGACAATGACGATGGATTCCAATCAAGAGACTATAGTAGTGGGGCAAAGGTGAAAGGAGATAGTGATTACCACCCTTAGGAATTTAATCTTGGAAGGGGCTTGCACCTAGGACATTTATAGGTGCTCAAATTCTTTTGATTCATAGAGATGATGAGCTAAGAAACGTTAGTGGTACAAGTTGTTCAATTTATCTTGAAGAAATATATGACACTATCCAATTCCCTTACTTGACTTACTTGTCCGGTTTTTGTTCCAAGTGACATTCAAGAAAATCTTTTGTTTTTTGAACAACATTCCAGAAATTTTCATTTAGTTCATTGTGGGATTTTTGTTATGAATTTTAAATAAATTGAACAAGATAATTTCTAAAGCAATAGAACTCTATGAAATTAGTAACTAACCTTGCAACAAAACTTAAATCTGCCAATGTTACACTCCCCTCGTGTTTTTTTGTTTCTTTTGGACCAATGGTACTATAGCCTTTCTTTCAATAAGGTTCTGAGGTTCTTAGCTCCTTCAATTTGGGGGCTTGCATAGTTGCATCAAAAGAGGCTGTGAGTGTTTATTTACCCACCCGTGGTAAACAACTTCTACAACAGGTTCTTTTTGTTTTATCTTAATTTTATTTACTAATGGGTGTCTAAGCATTGTCCACTGAGCCTTCCAAGCAATGGACTCTTTTCCTAAATCATAAGCAAAAAAACATCATTGAAAACAAACATATTCACAAAGATGAGTTCTAAATAACATAAAAATTTTCTACTAAATTTGTATTAATTGACCTACTTTGAAAATTAATATAATTTAGATTATTTAGTAACTTACCTCATACTGGAAGTTATTTTGCTCGTTGTTGTATAAATCATCGATTTCTCCTTCATTTGCCATTTTTTTGCTTACAGCTTAAAGAGTGGATTTTAATTACAAGTTAGTAGAATATGGCTAACGGAGATTTTTTTCTATCCCTTCACTATTTAAACTTATTCTATTCTACAAGTTGATTTGGAAGGATATGGTTTTCGATAAGATTTCACTAATTCAAGGCAACTTTCTAATCTATCCTATTTTCTATGGTTCTAATTGGTTCTTTAAGATTTTCTTGATTTCTATCTAATTTCTATCTAAACTCAAGCTTTTGTACTCCTTCTTCATTCTATCATGCAACTTTGAGTTTGTGACTTCTAATCTTGTTGTGCACTTGCTACATTTCTAAGAGAGAAAGAGTGGTGAGATTAGTGTTGGTTGCTATTTTTCTCCAAACTATGATAGTTTTCCTTTTCAACCTATTCCTATGACTAACCTATTTTAATTCTACTTGAAACTTGTTTGGTTTTGGTTTTGGTTTGGTACCTCTCTATTCTTCCTCTCTTCTACTTTCCATAGATTGATTCTACCTTCTACCTTAGTTCTAAAAAAAACAAAAAAAACAAAAAAAAATTGAAAGAAACTTCAAATTTCTTGAGAGGGGAGGGGATTAATTCCTCCCTTGGCTCCTGCTGCGGCTTGTGGGCTGCAGCTTGCAGCCTTGCAGTGCTTACAGGCGGGGGCTTCCTTGCGGGCGAGGGTCTCCCAGCAGCTGGCCGGGCGGGGCCTCCCCTTCACCACCGGGGGCCTCCCAACAAGCAGGAGGGGGCTCCCCTGACCTGGGGCTTCCCTGAGCCACCACTTGGCCGGGGCTCCCCAGCTGGCGGGGCTCTGCTGCCAGGCGGGGATGCCTACAGCTCCCTGCCGGGTGGAGCTCCTGCAACTCCCTGCCAGGCGGGGCTTCTGACGGGGCCGGGGCTCCCTTTCCTGGAGGGACTCCCTGCTTGCGGAGGCTCTGCCTCACCGTCGGAGTCCCCTGGCCTTGGTAGATTGTTTCATTTTTATTTATTTTTTATTTATTTTTTTCTATTTTTTGTCTAAATTTCAAAGAAAGCTTCCATGGAAATTAGTTCCTCTACCTTCTATGAAACTTAGTCCCTCTATCTTCTATGGAACTAAAAGATTTGTGAGAAAGAGAATGTGATGAGATTTTGTTTTTGTTTTTTTTATGCTAACTTGATGAACTTCTAACAATTTTGTTTTTGAGAGAAAATTTTAGGACTCTAAAGTTCAAAGCTTCACCATGTGGGAAACTTTTGACCAACTAATATAGCATTTCTAAACTTGGAGGTAAAAGCTCCGCCGTATTTCTACCAAAGCCCACTAAATTTCTATCTAATTCTAAAAACCAAAGTCAAAGCTTTGCCGTGTTCCTTCAAAGCCCACTAAATTTCTATCTAATTCTACAAACTAAATTCAAAGCTTCGCCGTGTTATAGTAAGCATGGAAAATAACACACACAAAGATTTTGACAAAAGAACTTAAAGGAAGATGAATCAAAAGTGTTAGTACAAAAACTATAAACATAACAAGCTAGAGGTTTTCCCTAAGCGGCATCGCCAGTCATAAGGGAAGGATCCTCTAGAGTTAGTGTACAATACTCAAGTCCTAAACAAGGACTTGAATAAACAACAAATATACTAAAGAAAGAGTTAGTACAACCAAAATACTATCAAATTTCAACCAAAATCTTCAAAAACAAGTACAAAGACAACATAGAAGACTTGAAGGGACCCCGATGTCCTTCAAGGCTTACAAAATAGCAACAAAAGGAGCTTGAAATGCTCCAAAAACACCACGTTTACAACTTTGGCTCAAAAATGCCAAAAGCCCACAATTAATGAACCAACGTGTTTACAAAGCCAAAATAATGGCTAGAAGGGGTGATTTGAGAGAAGAATGAGTGCCCTTACATACTCTTTTAAGGGCACCTACCTCCTCTCATTTCAACATGGTAATCTTATCAATTAGGATTTTCACCCTAATTTACCAATTTTGACTTTTTACGCTGGTCTATTTTCTAACTTTTGGAGACTAACTCCAAATCACAAACGGATTGCGCCATTAGCTTCAGAAGGCCATTTTTAGTCTAGAGGAACTCCCCACCCCTTTTTCTAACTTCAAAATTTCAACGAAACCTAACGCTAATTTAACATCCAAAAGGGTTAAAAACCCAACTTTTGGAGTTTGACTTTTTTGAAAAAAGTAACTAGCCTAGGCTCTTAAGTAGGTGTGGGGGAGTAAGAAAAGACCTATCTTTGACCCCATTCCGCTTTTGTATGCTCCCGATCCATTGGTCAACTCCACTGTAATCTTTAAATTTTGTCAATTGTTGAGGAATCTTGCAAGTTCGGGTTCTTCTGACTATCGGAATGTCTTGAAACTTGTTGGAGCGTCTTATTAACATAAAAGAAGCTATCCTAATTTTTAGTGAGATTTTACCACCACCTGGAGAATTTTTAGGAATTTCTCATCGTAGGTTTGGGTAGTTGACCGTCCGGAAAGGCATCTTCTGACTATCAGAAAATTCCGAAACTTTTTGTGGAACCTCCCATGGAATCCCACAACACATGTGTAGGCTCATATTTTTACTCTACACATCAGCCTAGGGGAACAAAATCCACCCCCTTATTTAATTATCAATGGCTAGGGAATCTTCCACACCGATGGGAATCTTGGCAAACCGATTTCGCCGTTGTTTCTCGGGCATGGTTTTAACCCTAAGTCACCTTCCTTGGACCAAAGATTCCTCCATGGTCCCATCTTGGTATTTTCAACATCTGCAAGCCAATAATTGGGGTTCCGCTATTTCGTCGATGAAATGGGGAAATTGGAACCTATCTTCGGTAACTAACCTATGGGCCTCACCAGGGTTCCCTCAACCAATATTAGCCAAGCAATGTCCTTTCTATGTGGGATTTTGAGCCTAGTATGCTCATAACTCGTAATTACCACGATCGGTTAGGTTCTAACCTATTTACAAGTGAAATTTGAATCTAATTAGTAAAAACTCTCAAAATATGACCAAATACTATATTGGCATGTAACACACCTATTTTGGTTTTACACTCTTTTGGGGGTTTTTTGTACTATTTTTCACACTTATTTTCACAAAAAAATTAAAAAAAGATAAGTGAGTCCCTGGTGACGAAATAGGGGCTCACAGTGGCCAACATTGAGTATGCAATTTTTGCATGCAGTTTTTGTATGTGCTGACTATAATACTTCATGGGATTTTTTAACACATTTACCCCCTTTTCTTTCCATAGGCTTGAAGCTGCCTATTTTTTTTCCAGGCAATTGGGCATCACCCTTGCCTAACCCCCCAAAAATGCACTCACCCCATGCGCCCACTCACCCATCTACCATGTCCACTTGTCCATTTACCTGCCGGATGGCAACTGGGCAACGTCCAACTGCGTTGCTCGAGTCCGCTGAAACTGGGTGTTTGGCCATTCAATTTTTGGACGTGATTTTGTTGCAGACATACGTGCAAGACAACCTTGGTCGTGTCACAAGAAAAATCCACAAAAACAACAAATTATCTCTAGAACCCTCGAAAACTAGGCTCATTATCCTTGCTATCTCAGCATCGGTGGGTTGGGGTAAAAAAAAATGAATGTGGCAATCCACACTCATGTGGTAGAGACATGGACGTGTTGCAATTGCCACAAGTCGCCTTTTTGGCCAAAATCTTGACCATGTTTGCTTTGACATTTTTTTAAAAATAGGGCATGTTTTTTAAAAAATTTGTGTGTTTTTGTCTTGTCAATCTTGGCGGATTTTTCTAGGCATCCATAGTAGACATACTTGATGTTTGATTAAACATTTGGCCACATTTGTGGACTTGTTAAAAAATGTGGGATCCTTCTAGTGAATGGTGGAGAAGGAGAAGTGGGCTCTAATAATATAACCGATACTACCTAATTCTTGTTGAGTAGCAATTGCATCAATTTTTTGTTCTAACTGAGCTCCTCCTACATCTAGGCTTAGGCGTTCTCCACACACTTCTACGCTTCTTCATACATTGCCATGTTCAAAAGTCATTCCTTTGCCTGCTTGGCCCTCATCTCCGCGAGTGCAAGCTCACTCTTCTTGTGCATGTCGACAAAGGATTTTGCAGTATGTTGTTGCATGACACTTGTGATTGTATCGCACTTCCTCTTCTTCTCCAACCTTCTAGAAGTAGTGGGCATTTTTGGTGTGATTGTTGCAAGTGCACTAGAAGAAAATCCTGGTTATTTCAACAAAATTCAATTTTTTGCCAAAAAATGTAGAAACTATATTGGCTACAATGCAGTTTTCTGAAAAATGCGTTGGCTACAATGTAGTTTCTGAATTTTTTGGTAGAAAATTGAATTTTGCATCACCTAGATTTTGTTGTAATCAACACTATTTTCTTCTAGTGGTGGTAGCATGGAAGAAGCCGACGACCAAGATTCGTCCACAGATGGGCAATTGGTTGCCATAGAGAAGTCATCGAGATCCCCTCATCATTAAAGTCCCCATCATTGTCATCGAAAACATCATGAACATTCTCTAAGATAGGTACGCGCTTTCTTCTAGCTTGGCTCCTAGGTGAATCTTGACTAGATCTTAGCTTTCTTTTTGAAGAAGAGGGCGTCGACTACAATCAGGGATATGCAACAAGGTCTACAACATTCATTGAATATCCACCGTCGAGAAAATCACTCTTGTCTAGCATTAATGCTTTGGTACAGATTTCCTTCCACCAAGTAGACTCCTTAGATAGATCGGAAGCATTTACGTCTATGCAATTCATTTGCACAAGTTGATTAAGGAGTCAAATACATGGAAATTGGGAAGAAAACAATTCAACTTGATTCAAGCTAAACAGTCATGACAATACAACCAATCGATATTAGAAGATTGTTAACACCACAAACAGAAGGAGTCTATAGATTAGCTCGAATCGAGTTGAACATGAAAAGAGTTGCTTACCATTGTTGCACAAGTGAGCTTTCCTCCTGTGAATCTTAAGAAGAGACACATCCGTTGATTACAAAACTCCTTCACAAGCCATATGTAAAACTCTATCCTAAGCTTTATATTATAAATCCTATACTTGAGCCCATTGTACACAGGCGGCTTTGTATACCTCGCTGTCTCTGGATAGTTGAATTCATTGGGGATTTTTACATAGTGGGCATTTGCAGGGTTTTGGAGGAACATGGGTAGCACCTTCTTTGGTGTCCTCCCAGTCGATAGATCTCCTAGGCGGTCATTCTTTCCTTCAACATAATCTGCGTAGTCGATATTGAAAGTTGTCAACACCTTGTTCATCTCCACAAAACGCTTGCTCTTTCTCGTTAGTACAGATGAAAAACCAAGATGGGACTTCTTCCAAAGTGGGTTTCTTCTTTTTTTGCAAGGAACTCATAACCTCTACAAAATATGGATTGTCAATAGTCGACTTTTCCTTGTGGGCAATCCTCGGCAAATTCCAGAAGTCTAGTACTCCGAGTGACAACCATTTCATGGTCTTTGGAGTCCAAATGTATGTCAGCCAACTAGAGTGGTAGTTTGACTTGATGTCATGCATCCAATAGTGGCCTAAAGTTGTGGCTTTGACAAAAGTATTCCTATACTCCAAGAATACCTTAAAAAACTCAATTGCCACTAGACAAAGTTTAGTGATTGACTTGTTCTTCAATTTCACTTGCTTTGTAGGTGCAAAGTATGCCTCTCCAGGGTCTATCCAAGATGATGTTCATTGTCACTCTAGTGATGAAGCAATCTTTCTTGAATGCCTTCCAGTTCTTGACAATGAGTTCGTTCTTTGCATTAAGGAGACAGAGCTCAAGATCGATTTGGTGAAGCTCCTTCTTTACAAGGTGCTTCCACTTACATCTCTTCGCCCACTCCTTTGTAGTGTAGCAATTGTCCAAAATTGATGATATAGCTTTTACTATCACCTTAAAATATGCTTGCTTGCACTTCATACCTGATCCATTCAGAATATGCTTCAAAAGTTTCCCGAGTTCATCATAGTTCAAATTGCCCAAAAATTTGAAGAACTCTCAAGTGAGTATGTAGTTCTCTAGAGTCTAATCTTGCTAAGCATTGAACGACTTCATCGTATTCAAATTAAAGAGCTCTCTATGTGCGGCTCTGGAGATAACATCACTCTAGAGTTTATACACATCATCAAGTGCACTAATGATCTTCAATTCATTTACAAGCTTTAGTTTCTCGTTATTGCTCTTTTTCTTGGACAATTTATGGCTTTTGTTTACATTGATCATGGAGAATCGAGCATAAATTGCCTTCTCAAATTCTTAAGACACAACCATAACAATGATATGAGAAACTATATTTCAGATCAAATCGACCTAGTTGACAAATAAAATTGCATCGAGATATAATAGAAGGAAAATATGTGAACATGATAATCCATTTCAGCTCGCATCTAACTAATTCACATACATGGAATTTTAGACTATTTTTGTAGTTCTCCATAGTTCATCTAGAAATTGACATTGTCCCCATAGAAGTTGCTTTTTTTGGATTTCTAGGACGGCCCATGGAATGACTGTGCTCCAAGAATGTTTGTCACCACCAACGGTTGAATTGCTTAGAAGTGGTTCATGTGGTTATAGTAAGTAGAGATGCTTTGAAGCCTCTCTCCATTAGTTGACCATATAACGAAGTAGTTCCACTTTTTGAAGTGCTCCGTCAATTCCTCATCTACTCTATTGTCTTCTTGCATCATATATTTGCTCACAACTATACTATGCTACCCATTTATGATATAGAACTTCCCCTTGGATTTCTTTCCATTTGGAGGGTTTGACACTAAAATTGACAAGCATAACACACAACATTTGCTTTGTACTCTTGTCAGGGATGTTGATGAAGAAGTTCCCCATATTCTTGACCAGTCACTCCTCTTTTGAACAAATGTTGAATGTGGACGGGGCCTCAATAAGTTGGAAGATGTCAATCTCCTTCTTATATTCCACCTTGAAGATGTATGCGTCTTCGCATGTTGTCTAAAATCTCTTGTACATCTCGTTGTTCTGTGTATAATTAGGCCATCTTTTAATTACTCAAGACTTTGGAACATTGTCCATTTTGTCTACAAAACGACTTATGCATAACTAACTTCTCTAAGGCTTGATTGCTCTAAAGACTTCTCCATAGGCCTTTGTCTAGCGGAGGACACTATGAGGCTTTTTCACCACAAGGCAAAGAAACCCCCTAGAGTTGGCCGGCGGGGAGTGTATGGGACACCTACCTAGATTGCCTTCCAAGCAATGGACTCCTAAATACTTTTTTATCAATTTTTTACCATTAAACTACTCTAAGTGAAATGAGGGCAACACTCTTACACCATCCTAATATGTACCCTAAAATCCTCCAATGACCCTAGTACCTACTTTGGGAGGTTAGGGCAACCTACTAGGCCTAATTTTGCCTAAAATTAGCCCTTCAGGTACCAAATGGGTCAATTTGGTGTCCTGAAATTAAATTCCAGCACACCACAACCACCCCAATTCCTAACTAACTTTCTAAATTGATGCCCAAGACTTCCCTAATTCCATAGATCCCATCCCTAACATATTCACCCATTCTTGTTAGGCCAATTAGTTTCTTACTTCAATTTCCTAATCCATATCCTAACCCTAATTCTACCTCAATTTGGGTAGCGCTTCCACGCTTGCCCTAAAACCCTAAAAAAATCCTCATAGACCCTCTACATATTCATACCCCACAAGAACATTGCATGCAAGTCATAGAACTATTGCTTCAAGATGGATAAGAAAATATCATATTGTAATGAACATTACATTTGGATTCAGCTGAATCACAAGGAAACAAAAGATGAAATACCCAGAATCCACTGCCGCTAGATGGGCAGCAGACCTTGCCCCACTAAAGTGATTGCCCCGGCTTCGTCCTTTCTCGGAATTGGTTGAGACTGGTCTTGTTGGGAAGCTGACTTTCCCATCTTTTTCCTCTCCAAAATTCACGTTGATTCGCTTCGCCGAACTCCCACAGTTGCTCGCCAAAGTCGTCGGTCTTCCGTGGCGATAGCGGCTTGACCTCCTCGCACTAAATCGGCCGCTCCATCCTCGTCCTTTCTTGGAATTGGTCGAGACTGGTCATGTTGGAAAGCTGACTTTCTCGTCTCCATCCTCCCAAAAATTCAGCCCATTCCGCTTTTCCAATCTCCCGCAATCAATCACCAAAGTTGGCAGTCCCCTCCCAAATCCACAAAAACCTAATTCTCTCCACTCCAATTTCCATCTGACTTCACTCCCATCAATCCTTCACCACTTTTTCTCACAAAATGGTGACCTACTCGACAAATTGTCCTACTTTAGTTCCCTCATCTTAATCTCTAGCTTCTCATGCTTTCAAAACGCCCTTCATTACCAAGAATGCTCTCCAACACACATGCACACAAAGTTGGAGAAATTGAGAGAGAGTTGAGAGAGAGAGAGAGAGAGCTCCAAACCCTAATTTTGCCTACATCTAACTTCCTAACGGATTAATTTTCTAAACTACTTTCATCCTATACTAATTCACTGTTAATCCACTAATTTGGTGCAAACTGTGCCAAATTAGTGCAAATCGCACTAGGTTACTGTAAATCCGCTAATTTAGTGTTCCACCCCCTAAATTACTGTAAAACCCTCTAACTTACTGGAAAATCCTATTTTAGTGTTTCTAGTCCTATTTTAGTGTTTTATCCACTACACTAGTGTTTTGGTCATAGTTTTAGTTTAACTAACCTCTTTTTTGTTTTTTCTTATTTATTATTTTTGTGGTTTTAATTTACTTTTAGTTTCATTTCCTACTTCTAGTCTTTTGTTTTCATTTTCATTTTTCATTTTTTGTTTTCATTTTCTCATCATTTTACTGTTAGCCTAATTTGGTTACTCTACCAAATCTTGCTTAACCTCTTTTTAGTTTTAACTTCCCATTTTTTCCCTAGAATTTCCCCTAATTTCCTCCTAATTGCATTTTCTAGCATCTTGCCCTAACCTCATGAAGTTTCCATTGCTATTTAGCGGAAAACTCCTTAATTGATGGTTATGGCTTTATTCGGAGTACTAACACTTCCGGATTTGTAAATTCATGCCTAATGTTTATATTTTCAGGTTTTTAAATAGTGAACCAATATGGTGGTTCACAGACACTCGTGTACCTTTTTTCATTCTTCGCACAAGCATTTTCTCTAATTGTTTGTTATTTCATTTCCCTCATCTAGCTCGAGATGTAGCCACTTGATTCCTCAGAGACACTTGGCTCCTACCTTGGCTCACAATTTCCATGGACATGGATTGAGGTGCACTAATTGCATTTTGCATTTGTAATTTTCCTTTCAATATGTTGAAGTCATTAAAGGCCTTATTTGTTAAATTGAGACAAGCTGAGGTCTTATTTTAATTCACATCTATATTTAGAAAAGAAAAGGGTTCATTAAATTGAGACTATTCAATAAATTGAGACATGAAAATGTCAAAATACATATTTAATTCATTTGCTACTACTTTAAATAGTAGTAAGAACCCACATTAAGCTTTTGAATATTTATATTTCATTAAAAATATATACTTTTAATCATGCAAGATGTCATCAATTGAGGCACTTTTTGAAATTGAGAGGTGTATCTATCAAAGGACAAATTAATCTTTAGGTTGTTGATACTAAACTTTAACATGGAAAACATCTTTATCAAAAAAAATTCAAATGAATACCCTTAATGTAAAACATAGGAAAAAAATAAGAAGAAAAAATATACTGTTAATAGAAATCAACAACTGTTACATAGTGAGACTACCCTAATAAAATTGACAAAATATATTTTTTCAAACACCTCAAAACATGTAAATACAAAGTCCATTCTACTTCAAATCCTACAATAAAGACTACTTATTTTTCTACAAACTATTCATCCTTCCACCATAGATTCATCATTGTCTGAATTAGTCGTGAAGGCTTCCATTGATGCTTTAATGATGTCAATTTGTGGCTTTAGAATTGCCACCCTTGGATTTGCCCCTCTTGCATAAGTGGCTTCCAAGCCATCATGATATAATCTGTGCTTGACCATGTTGGATTTATTGCTCAATCTTCGCGCCACACATTCCCTTTTTTGTATCCCATCCATCATATGTTTCCATGTTAATGTGTGGATCTAAAGTTGGCATCCAATATTCGATTTGGATCATATTCATATGCCGTAGATCCAGATTTGGATTCATAATGGCTCTAGCAAGCCATAATGGTTTAGAGTCATCATTAGTAGGCCGCACCACGACAAAATAACCTACGAACATATCGTAATTAACACGGCAAGAAGCATGTAGACGATCACGCCTTTGTCCAACAAAGGGTGCATCCTCTACATCCCCTTCATGTAGTGTACTATCCCTCCACTTGCAATCTCCTTTGTCATGGATGATCCTTGAAGTTGGCCAAAATCCATCCAATAATGTCTCACATGGCTCTTGAGGTGAATCAAGAGCTGTTCGAACACCTTTCCAATAATCTTTTATTGGGTCATTCTTCCTCTTGAATTCTCTAGATTGGTCATCGTTTGCCATTCCACTCCACTATGCAATGAAACCATGCAAACCTCTCTTATTCTCATCAAAATAACATATCTTCTTGAGAACTAAAGGTGGTGGATCATTTCTTGGTACTATTGGATGCTTGTCTTCAATCTCAAACCATAAGCAAATTCCGTTGTCCTTTGGCAACCATTTCTTGTTCGTAAATAGATTCTTATACTCCTTTAAAGGCCATCCACTGGAATCCATGTAAAACTTGAATTGTTGGGATCTAAAATGTCCTTCCAAAAAATCTCTAACTGTGCCCAAATATCCATCTAGAAATCGCTTGAAATCTGGAACTTCTTCAATGAGATGAGGATTGACAGGGGGTGTTTCACAATCCATGAAGGATATTATGAGCCTTGGAAGTGTCGGATAGTTATTTGTCTTCAATTTAGTGCTCCATCGACCAAAAAGAGTATCAATGTCTTCATGAGTGTGCCCAATAATGAGGAAGTTGATGTACACTTTGCAAAAAATCCCTTTGTATACAGGCAAGGAACAAAAAGCAAATTCCCATCTATTCTTTTTATTCCCTGATGCATTATCCAACTACAAAGTCAATATTGGTGGTAGAGGTTGATCTTGGATCAATTCCTTTGGAGGAAAAAGGATGGAGTGCAAGCAAATATCTAACCCCTATAGTACCGCTTTGTTTAATGTAGATTGTGTCTTCTCTTTAGAAAATAACTTGCATGAGGAATTCTTTGGTGGTTCTTCAACGTCACGCAATAACTTTGCAATGGACCCAATGGTATGATTTGAGTTTGTGGAAAAAATGTCTAAACCGTAGTGTGCACATCAAATATCCCCATGACCATGAGCAATCATACCCATTATTGCTATACTGGGGTTGACAAAAGCCAACGACTTAGGCAAAACTGTGTCCAAAAATCAGATGTCTAGATGTCGGGACTTGATGGATGCTATGACTCCAAAAGGTAAAAAACCCTACTCAAAAACTTACCATGAGTAAATGTGGTTTGGCAGACAAGCAGACGGTTGGTGGCACTTAGAAAAGGATGGAAAAAATATATATAACCTCAAAATTCTCTTTACTTTGAAAATTATCAAATCTATGACAATCATGAAGTTAAAAAGTGTTGCATTATATAGGTATCATGCAATATATCATGCTTTATGCAAAGAATAAAGAACACCATCATTTTGGGGTTTTTTTTTCTTGGTTTTGCAACCAAGAAAAAGGTAATCATACTTTCAACATCAATAAGAAAACTACAAATGCAATGAAAGCTTCAGACAATCAATTACCAAAGTGCAATACATACTCAATGTATCATGAGCACCTAAACACCTCAGCCTGCATCCCTTAAATCTCCAAAGCTTGTAATCACTATCTCCTTTTACCTTAGCCCCACTTTTGTCACATCTAGTTCTCTATCTGTCATCTTCATCACCGGATGTGTCTTCCATATTATCTAATGAAGATTGTACAATTTGTAGTCCTTGTACTTGTATACATGTCAATGATATTATTGATCTACCTATCTTATTTTCCCTTTTGGCTCTTAATATGGACTTAGCAATGCCTTCTTCAAGGCAAGAGATTGTTTTTGTTTTCCTATTTGAAGAAAGTTGACATGTATTAAGTGGGATTCTACCTACAATCATCCTCATCTAATCGAAACTTGTACATGTCTTTATCATTGACTCCAAAGTCTTCATTGATCCGATTAGGGCTCTCAAACATTTCATTGTCCAAATTGTGCATATCATAGTTCACGGCATCTCCATCATCAAATACAGATTCACCATCCTCATCTTTTAAGATAGGTCCCTCCTAATCCTTGGACTCTACGTTGTCATGGTATTACTTTTTTTCATCCTTCTCCTTCGACATAGTTATGACTTTGAAATTGGTGTATACATACACTAAATCTGTTGCTCTTTGTAGCTTCAACTTATTCCAAGATTTGTTGTGAACAAAAGAGTAGCTACTTTGTTATGCCCCTATCTCCTTGGGGTGCCCGAAGTGCCTTAGTGAGCAAGGGGGACCTTGGGGGTGACTTCCCAAGCCTTGCAATAGGCTAAGAAAGGAGAAATGAGAGACTCTCGAGCAATCACGGCGCAATAGCGCCTTGGTGAAGAAGGGCATAGTAGCATGTTATATCTTCATGGAAAGCTCTTGAGAATACGCTTCTAACTGTTCAGAGAACGCGTGATTTGAACTAGTAGGCTAAAAATTATGGCTGTTCAAAGTTGAAGATATCCTAGTGGCGCCTGGACACTCAAAGGCTAGGTGTGAAGGGTTCCTAACGAATCACTCAACAAAGCATGGCATGTAGCATATAATTGGAAAGCTACAAAGACAAGGAAATTAGAATGCCAAGCATTACGAGGTTCTAAGACATGAGCCAAAAGTTATGGCCAAGAGAAGGGCCATGGTGAAGGCGTGATGCCACTCCCGATGGGCCCGAATCTTTGGAGGGCCATAACTTTGTGAGAACTTGTCCAAATGGGACAAGTTAGCAGTCCATCGACATCTACTCGTTGCGTAGATATCCAGAATGGTCTTGCATGTGGGCTTTGAAGCCTTAGCAACAAAGTTACGCCATTTGAAAGTTCGGGAGTCCAAACGGAGTGGGAACTTGGGGATTTCGGTTGGAAACGGGTGGTCTTCCAAAACCCAAAGGGGGTTGGGAAGTCCCTTTGACCCACAAGGGGGATCTACCGAAGACTACAGAGAGTACTATAGGAGGGGTTGGTCTCCCTCCTCCGTCCCTTTTGGAGCCTTGGTGAGTTCCAGTGACTCATGGGTGTTGATGTAACTTCACTATCGGCTTCAAGGCTCCTTGGGACACTTGTGTATGTGTCTCGAGACACCAATTGGTTGGAGTCCTACTCCTTGCTAGGCCCTTGGCAATGTGTCCCGACTTGTGAGTCTCGATTAGTGTTGTTGTGAGAGTAGCAAGTACACAAGGGGCCTAGTTTGAAGTGGGGTGACAACCAAGGGCAGTTAGGACTGTGGTGAGGCGTGCCATCATGAGTCGTAGTACAATAAGATGGAAATTTTGTCCCATGTCATCAAGTGATATGCTAGGTGTTAGAAGTACAGTGTGTGCTAGAAGTCCCGGGCACTAGGACTTAGTAATGTGAGTTGGAAATGGAACTAATGCTGTGAGTGTGTGGCATGTGCAATATTAGTTAGTTGAGCCTAAGTGATACCGATATTAGCATGGTGAGCCCTGAAAATTGTAAAGGGCTTTTGAAGTCTGGTTGGAGCTATAAGGTGTTACTAGGGCTGTGATATACTCCAATTTTGTTGACATGAAGATGATGATACCGGTTGGGCCAAAATCCTCTTCGGAATTGGAGCAATGAGCTTACCACATGCACCCTCAAAATCCCACCAAGCATGTGCTGACAATATTTGCTCAGCCGGATCCAACATGTCATGGAACAAAGGTTCCTAGTGTCAAAATGCTATAAACTCCTTCACTATGTGCACATAATTTCCCAGTTTACATATTTTCCTGATAATACACTTGTATGCATCTATTGCAAGTTGATCGTTGGCTAGTTCTTTATTGTGAAGAAGTTAAGGGTTCAAAAGAACTTTTGCATAATGTAGATCTGTCTCTACCATTTTGCGTCGCTTGCAAAATGACTTCTCCAAAGGAATGGCTAGGTCCAAGGACAAACCAAAAGGCTCCTTTTGTAAAGAGAAGACATGCTTCTCTAAATTCCTCATAATGTGCAACAACTTGCCCATGCATGGTGTCTTGGCATCCAAATCACAGAGACCAGATACCACATGAGTCATCAATTCTCGAAAATTGGTGGTATGGGCCCAAAATGCTCACTCGAAATTGTCTTCTTTACCTCCCAAGACTTTGTATGAGATTTTTTTTTTGGTGTCCCGTAATTTGAGCACGTATTATGCCCATTGTGGATCCACCATACTTAGTTGCATTCCATCTTTGACCTCCAACAAACAATCCATCATGATAAAATTTGAGGCAAATCTTGTTTCCATTGGCATCAACAAGTTATACTTAGTTTCGTGCTTTTGAAATATAGCTACCAACATATGCCGCAACTTGAAAAACTTTACAATGGTATGGGCCTTCTTAACTTTTTCCTTAATCCATTCTTACTTCCTCCAATCTTTGAGCAACAAATTCAGGGCATGCACCACACAACCTTGAAAGAAAATGTGCGGATGTTTACTTGTCACCACATTCTATGCTGCCAGGTTCACAAGAGCGTTGTCTACAATCACTTGCATGACATTTGTATACCCCACTTGTTCTATAAATTTCTTCAAGAAAGAGGCCAAAAGCTCTACATTCTTTTTTATCCCACTTGTATTTATTGATCCAAGGAATTGCTCACCCGTGGAAGATACAAGCATGCCATTTATCAATGGCTGATTGGTAACCGAGATCCATCCATCAATAGACAATGTTGCTCCAAATTTCCTAATGCTATCTTCAGTCCTATGATGAAGCTTTGTCTTGATGTTAGTCTTTGCTTGGTCATGCAATTTATGGCGTAGATCATGATACGATGGTGGGGTGTAGGGCCCATTACACTTGACTATTCTTTTCACCGCTTCTTTAAAGGTTGGATTTTAAGCTACAACAAATGGTATGTTCGCCACATAAAAGAAATTGGCCCACAGTGCATACAAATTGGATTTTGTTGCTAATTCAAAGCCATCCACAAGATTACTTTGTCTTTGAGGCCTACTACCTGATGCCCTTGAAGTTTCACGTTCACAAGATGTTTTTGTAGTTCAGTTCACTTTCGAACCCACACCAACAAATCCTTTCGGTATTGCACATGAGTCTTCTTGAGTAGATTGCACCATGCCCCTTTCATTTGAGAAATCGCTCCCGACTATATGCATGCTATTGCCATCCACATTGTTAATGACTAGTTTTGGGGGGAATGCTCCCTTGGACTGAATAAATAGAGTTCGAACATCTAACGTCAATTGCAAGGACTGACTCACTCTTATATCACAAAAACCTAATGGGCCTTCATATCCTAAGTGGCTCAACATATGGCTTACCTTCTTGGCAAACAATGAGTTGCAAGCCTTACACTTTACTTTACTAGTTGATGAGATACTATACCAACTAGATCAATCCTTGCTCATACTAACGAGTCACAAGTTTGAATTTCATATATTGGAATGAAATTCAAAATGGAAAAATGGGATCAATAATGTCTACATATGATAAAATAAAAAATGATTGCACAAAGCCTTGAAAATCAAGGCCCCCCTATGCATTGAACTATGCATTACCAAGCAAGAGACACAAGAATTGTAGCTCCTAGCCCTTGGAAATCCTAGCATTCTGTTTCTCAAGAGTACTTTGAAATGGCTTCCTTCCTATAGTTATAGTCTCCAAAATTGGCCTTAACTGTTGGAGAGGAATTTTGAATTCCTCAATTGCTAGTTTACTCCCAATAGGCATGCAATCCAATTTAAGCCAACCAATGGGAGATGGGCGGATGACAACGTCCGCGAAGACAACAACAGAGATGGGTTGCCATGTAGATGCATGGTCAGGTGGATAGAATTGATGTACGCATTGTGTGGATGGGCGGGCTAAGGAATTAAAGCCGATGAGCAAAGTTGTTGAAGTGGACAGGCAAGATAGAGTGCATTTAGGAGATGTGGGAAAAAATCTGGATTTATAGATGGAATCATAGGAGTCTAGAGAATAACGGTTTAGTCAAAGAGTCTTACAATTTAAAATTACAGGATGAGCACAAAAAAAATATACTTCAGAAAAAGGTGTACTTCATAATAGCATGAATTAAAAAGAAAGCAAAACAAGTGATAAATCCAAAGATATATATATATATATATATATATATATATATATATATATATATATATATATTGATATATTGATATTGATATATTGATATATTGATAATTTCAAAACAAATCAAAATATACCATAAGTACAATGAATTACTAGTACTCAAAACATCATATTCATTGAAATGGGAGTTTTCCAAGGAAATGAGAGTTTTTATAAGCACTACAACTACAAGTTAAAGAGAATTTGTATACTAGAAATACAAAATAAGGAATGCAATGGCAAATATTGTACATATGCAGTTGCAATATATCCAAATACCATGCATAGAAATACCCGCATTCGATGCAAAATGTTCAAAGTACACTTCAATTTATAGAAAATAATCATTGAATGATGTATACATATTGAAATTTTGAATGTATACTAGTACTCAAGAGTCTATGGGAGCACTTGAAGCCATGAATTCTTGCAATTATGTTAGCAAAGTAAATGTTGTTTGGAGATTGTATTGAAAACATCACCACCATTGCAAGTGGATTGCTTGGGAAGAGGAGACCACAATATACAAAGGATGAAAATGATAGAAAGCTTAACTACTGCATAAATCATCAATACACAAAAGTTCAAAGAAGACACTAAATATGGAATGTTTAGGGAAAAAATCTCTAATCCCCCTTCAAAGGAACTCTTACACACCACACTGTTATATGTGTCCTTTTGAAGGAGGATAAGAGTTTTTTTCCCTAAACATTCCGTATTTAATTCCTTCTATGAATTTTTGTATATTGATGACTTCAACGATACCTTGCACTTGCCATCCAAGTATTGCATAAGTCATCAATACACAGAAACTCATAGAAGGTACTACGTGTGGAAATTTTAGAAACAAAGTCTAACTCCCACTTTGAGAGGAACTCTCACACACCACATTGTTACAAGTGTAGTCTATGAGGGTTCTTTTTAAAGAGGGGGCTAGATTTTTTTTCTAAACATTCCATATTCAATTCCTTCTATGAATTTTTGTTTGTTGATGACTTGAACAATACCTACTACTTTCCACCAATTTCATCCTTTAAAAATCTTGATGTCTTTTTTTCCAAATCCTACTTCCAAAAGTAAAGATGATTCCAGCACAATGTCTAAACAACATTTACTTTGCCACTGTGATTGTAAGAATTCAAGGTTCTACCAAGTAACCACCATTTCTAATAGCTAGAAATATTTGAGTGCAACGATCCTTGTTTCCTAAGTAGAAGTACTACGAATGCAACCTACTCTTCAACTTTTGTATTGCCTTCAATATCTTTGGCCCTAGACTGTATTCGCTACTATACGCAAAATTTTGCCCGACAATGTCCCATACTTGCTTTTTCAAGGACCTCTGCTCCCAAGCATCCCATGGATGGCGACTCAAATGTGGCCGAGGTTATCCTTCATGGGTTTTGCATTGGCGCTTTGCAACCCCCAATGAATGATGTCAAGGTAGAGGAGGTCGAACGACCAAAAATGTTGTGGCTGTTGCATCATCATTGGAACTCAAAGGCAGAGTCTTCCACAACCCGTTGGGGCTGATAACAATGCCCTTTGCAAGAACGTCAATGTCCTACAAAAACAAATCAGATTTGAGATTCACCTTCTAAAACATTAGAAAGACAAACCTAGAAAACATATCACATTCATAAATGTAAGAATGAAACCCCATACCTCAAGGGCAGCCACTCCCCCATTTCCTTATTGTATAGTATTCTTTGCATCATGGCAGTCAAACTCGAGCAACCCCGAGGGGAGGTCGATTGTAGATGACTCTTCAGTGGAGAAGGGGAGCTTGCAAGGTGAGTGCACTTCCCTCCATTTAGAGGATTGTTGACAAACCCATCATCGACCGACAACATCAAGAAATCCATTGTCAATCGTGTAGTGGCTGTGGAATACATGATGTGCCCCAATCCGCCTTGTGAGATGGCGAACTATCCATAATCAAAGAAGGAATCAAAAGAGGCAGTACACTTGTTGTTACACTCTATTTTAGTAACTGAAATAGCACGCAAAGCTTGGAGACAAACATAGACTGCTTGTCAAAACAATGCTTTAGTGTGTTCAACAATTACACATTTGCAATGGTGCTAGGTAGTAGCCATATATTCTTCCATTCCTTCCACAACATGCAAAATATGATGAATATAAAAAAGAACTTGTAGTTCAACACAAGTAGTACCTAAAATTTCCATTCATTTCAAACCAAACACGCGATTAAAAAGTAAGGCGACCTCCTCCACCCTCTAATTTCTGTTCCGGGGCTTCAAAGAATCCTCAAAAGACATTATGTGGTTTGGATTTTTCTCTCTCCACTCCATGAAAATGCTATTGGACTCGTCAATTGCTAAGTCTAGCTCTATGAACTCGGTTAAGTCCGGTTCATCGACAAGGTGAAAGTGCCCCATCGCATCATCTCTCTAGAATGAGTACAATTCTCTGGGCCTTGCTTCATGAAGGCGCCAAATATAAGGCAGAAGGTGATCGATAAAAATCTTGTCTATGGGACCATATCCTTGGTATGACCATGTATTAAAGAGAATCACATTTTATAGATTATTCATGACTTGCTTTGCGGGACTGCCATCAACTATGATGGTATTCTCTCTAGAGAAAACGGAATCCTCCATGTTGAACAACCTTTTCAATGGTTTGAGGAACAAATCTTCGTTCGTTCCCTTCACCTTGTAGTTCCCTATCCTTCCACCCTTGTTTCTACGCTTTAGTATGATACACTGCTCTTGCCCGAAGACATGCCGCGGGTAGCCTATGCCTCTGAAGAGGGCATTGTAAACTTTCACGACTTGGCCCTTTTCATGGAGCTCTAGACTGAGATGTTTGCAATCAAGGATAACTTGCGGAGAAACATGAGACAATGGGGCTGCATTCTCATGAATTTCACACGAAAGGTGAGACAATCTAAGTCTGGATCAAAATCATCAATTTTAGTGAACTTCTTTTCCCTTGCATGATATCTCTTATCCTCATAGATGCAAAGTAAACCATTCAAATCCAGGATGACATTGAGCCACTTCTCCATCACCTTGGACGAGAATGGGAGGAGGACCTAGTCCTCCACTTCACTAAGTGGAACACATTCCTAACCGCTACCTTGTTAAGGATTTATAGCCCAAATGCAGAGACCGTTAAATCCAGGCACTACCCGTTACATTAAGAACAATAAAATGGAACAAGTAGAAGGAATCACAGAAATGAAAATGCCAATGGCTACAAGGAGACAACTTGAAGTACATAGCTCTATGAAGAATTACTCACCACACTTGCCAATTCATGAAGTGGTGAAGAAACTACTACTTGGAGTAGCTTTTTTGAATGAGGGATGTCCAACTCCAAAAGTGCTTGGTCAGAGAGACCGTGATCAAGCTCATCGTTGATAGCTCTAAACATGTTGACATCCTCTTCTTCCTTCTCAAGCATTGCCGAACGCATTGTGTCTATGTTTAAGAGGGCATCACTATGTAGAGAAAGTGACTCTCCGTAGACGCACAGAGGACTAGGCAAGGGTGTAGACTCGATAGCAATAAACGAAACACAAGGCAGAATTACATCGACAGTTATGGAGCCTATGGTTGTGAAAATTGTACACAAGAATTATGGTATAAGAAAAAAAATTTATTACAATATCTCAGAATGAAAAATAATTTCACAAATACATACATTCAAAGTCTTCATCCACCTACCTATGTCTTTCTATGTAGTGCATTTAATGGACGATCGGAAAACTTGAAGGCGGATTCAACTTAATTCGAGTTGAACAAGAGGCATGAAGGTCATTGGGAAGAACTTAGTTGGTCCTCAACAATAAGATTCAGGGACTACTCATCCACTATGGCAATCTCCTCCTCGATCACATGCACATAATCATTTACATTTTGAGCATCTAAGTCTGGCGTTTGCACAACAGGTTTTTGGTGGGCCGTCGTAGTTGTCGTTGACGAATTCACGGACCTCTACTACTCTTGCCTCTCACCATTAATTGAAGCATGAGGTTGATTCTTGAGATAAAGTTGTTGGGATTGACCAGAAGAAGGCGCAATCATCTGCATCAACATAAGATTCACGGCATGCATGCTCATATAAACATCTTGCGCAACGACCGCACATACTTGAGGCATCATCTTGTTCATCATATCCCTCATCATGGTCATATCCTCCTTCCTTGCCTTCTTGTTTTCTACTTTGTCCTCCAATAGCATCCGCAAAAGCATCTCCGTCATCGTCTCTTTCTTCATCGACTCTTCTCTGGTCCTTTTCCGAGGATCACATTTGGACAAGCTTGGATTGAGGTTTCGATGCTCCCCCAGTGATGCCGATGAACCACAAAGTACTCTAGCTTTTGTGGGGTCATTCACTTCAATGGGATCCTCGTCTGTGTTTGAAAACAATCGCGTCATTAGATCCACCCACATCGGAGTAAGCTCTTCGCCATCATCAACGAGATGGACTACTATTTGAACGTCATCCTTGTTGTCCGAGAGTTCTTCTACCCGAGTTAAAGACGATGCCTTCCCCTTCCTCGAGCTTGATGCAGCCTTCCTCGATGTCAAAGCTTCCTTGGTCCCCTTCTACGGGTGTGCACCTTCATCCACAAAGTATGTGGAATCAAGGAAATCGTCCTTGTCTAGGTTCTCCGACATCACGGCCAAGTTTTGGAATCCATCGTGATAACTGTTGTTGGCAATGGCAACGTGATCCAACCCACTCATCTACATCACAAGACATGAATGTCAAACAAAAGTAATCGACCAATTCAAGTCGAATCGACTTGAAACTAATATGCACATGGTAAAAGTTTATCATCATCAAAATTCAGAAAGGACCTCATTCACACCTATTTTCACAAGAATAAATTTCAACTCAACTCGATTTGAAATGGAATGCTTACCTAAGTAGCTCAAATGAATTTTCCACTTGCAAAGATCGAGAGGACATCTCTCCTTGCATTTCAAAAGAGGTCCAGAATATGGTGATAGAACTCCATGTGGAATTCGGTATTGTAGATCTTGTACTCCAACTCATTGTACTAGCCCAGCTTCAGCCACTTGGTGATCTTCAGAACATCGAACCTCCTCATAATCAATTTTGACTTAATCCTTGCGCCTTTCTTGACAAAGAAGATCAAGTGGACAAGTGCCTTCGTATAAGTGGCACTTGTAGCTTGGTTTTTCAGGTGTTCGAAAGGTGCCGAGAGGTATTGTGAGAAATGCACTACACACGATGCACTGAAGTCCCCAATCCTAATATGCCCCCTTAGGTCGTCATTTATTTGCTAGTCACTGCAAATCCAAAGCCACACTTCTAGGTCAGTCATGCAAGGATCATCTAGCTTCATGAGCGGTTCCATGAATGCAAAGAAGTAGGGAGAGTCTCGAGGAGCTATCTCCTTGTTGATCACTCTTGGAATGATGCGGAAGTCGATCAACGCAAGCTTGAGGGAGTCACCCATGGTGTCGTTCCATACGTCATTTCTCCAAGGTGACAATATGTTATCCTTCGTGTCATAGGGTCTCAAGTATGATATCTCATCCAACTTCTTATACTTCCCCTTGCTTTTCAGAAAGACTTTAAAAAACTTGGCAACGTAGGGTGAAATCTCCCAACAGCTTTTGTTCTTGTTCACAGGTCTCTTCACCTATGAAAATAACTCTTCTCTGGGAGCCGCCAAAAGGAGTTGTTTGGTGGCATTTGTTATGTCATATTTCTACTTGAAGGCCTTCCATTACTCCTTTTCGTAATCCCCATCACTATTGAAGAATCCCAGGCTCGGCTTCTCGAAATACAAGTACTTCCTAATGGCTTGCTTTCATTTACTTCTCTCAAGCCATTCCTTTGCATTGTAGTAGTCCACAATGACTCCCAAGACCTTCTTGATGGTCACTTTCGGGTGAGGATGTTCCCTACTTGGCATTCTATTCAACAAATGCAACGCCAACTTCTTAAGATCAATTTTAGGTGTGTTCCCTAACCACTTGAAGAACTCGCAGCTTATTACCCAATCCTTCTCTGTGTTCTAGTTCTTCACATCCTTGAATGGTAGCATGGATTCCAAATCAGTCAACACCCCCTGCGACTCGCTGGATATAACCTCTTTCCACAAACCATGCACCTCATATGATGTGGTGATGATCTTTATTTCATTGTGGATGGATATATCTTCCACTTTGTTCTTGTTCAATGCACCTTGGGACTTCTTGACATCATTCAATGCGAAACGAAGTTTCATAGCATCATTAAACTCCTACACAAAATCAATAAATGGGGATATGTTAGTCATGACGCTTCAATGCTACAATATTAGGATACTAGTGGACCTTAGGAGGACTCTCTCAAATTAAGTCCATACGAGTTGAATTAAGAGACTGACCGTCTACTTCTTGGCCATGACTAGATCTCAAGGCATTCGACTTTGGACTACCACAGTTTTCCCTAACTCCACTAGTTCTTTTGGAGGTGGTGGCCAGTCGAGATTGATCCAAACGTTCCTCATGCTTAGTATGTTCATCACCCACTTTGGCATATAGTTCTGGAAATGGTTTATTCGATTATAATATGCCGAAATTTTCCGTATGATGTTGTAATCTTTATTCTAGACAAGAAAACAGTCCCACTCCTTGAATTTCTCAAACTTTTGCTCAGCCTTCGAAATAACCTTCATTCTCTTTGATGCTTCAACACTATGTTGACTATTCACCATCCAAAATTTCTCAGACTTTACGTCTTTGTAGTCCGAGGGCTTGGAGGTTAGGTTCTGAGGCATTACATAGAGGATCATCTTCTTGTGTGGATCAGGCGTCTCCAGAAAGAACTTCAGTGACCACATTACTCCCTTCTCTTCTAGTCCTCGAATGTTCAAATTCTCGAGAGGGGTCTCCAACTGATCAATTGGGATGGTAAATTTCTTTTCTATCCCAAAGACATAAGAGTCCATGTACGATGTCTAGTATTCTTCGTAAATTTTCTTCAACTCGTCATAATTCAGCCCTTGCTAGCTTCCCTACATATCCTTTGGAAGCATGGTCAGTGCAGACACCATGTTGTCCTCCTCCAAAGCTTTTGCAACCACGTCTACAATGGCCCTCTCCCAAGTCTTTGTGCCCACAATGGTGTTGGATGAGGGTGTACCCCTAGCATCTCTTTGGGTAGTTTTCTTCTTCGTCTTACTATAACTAGTCTCCATCGTCTCCATGACGAGAGAATTGTGACTCTCTCCTAGTGTGTTGTAAGACTTTGTTATGGAGAAATGCTTCATATTTTTGGCCCTCTCCACATTCTTCAGCTTGAGTTGCTCAAACGCTTTAAAAACTGCGTTTAGTCTTGATGCTAATGTTTTCGGCAATAAGGGCCCTCCATCCTTGGATGCCCATCTCTTCTCCTCAATGTGATTTACAATATTTTTTTGAATCTCATTGAAGTCTGAATCTTCAAGGCTTCGTTATGTAGCAGATATCAAGAAGATTGACACCTTCGGAGGCATGACATAAGAGAATACGTACTCTTCATTTTGGTTAGGGTTTATCGTCTTGCACCACAAGATCAGCATATTTGTGAAGACCAGTATTGACTTTTGTCATAATTCCATATAATGAAACTAGAAGCATTGTGGGATAGTTCTTGTACTTTGTTGTGAAGCTCAAATGATTAGATGCTAGAGTCAAGACGATATTCCAGCACTCCACATGTTCTAGCTCATTCCACGTCTAGCACTTGTCGATGATGAGTTCGTCTCCATAGTGCTTGGGGTTCTCGTCGCCTTTGATTATGAATCTTCGAAAGTGACAAAATGTGGGTTGAGTTTTTCAGTTTAGTTGTCCATTTCTACACATTTATTGACTCTCTATTTAGAATTTAACTTGATACAAGTTGAAGTTGAATAACACTCAGAATAATCTATGTCAAAATCTAATTGTTTTTTTGTCTAATGGACGTGTTTATCCTTTAATTTATATTTCGTTGAGCGTTAGATGATTTACTTTTTGTCTTCCTATTATTGATTCAAGTCATATCAACTTGAATGTTCATGTGTTTGATGGGATTTTTAATGGAGTTGATGTTTCTTTGTAATATTTTAACTCGATTCGAGTTAATTCACATAGTTTTATTGTTCGATATTGTGTTTTGATTGATTATAGAGTGCTTATGTATTCTTACGATATTATATATTACATTTCAACTCGTATTGAGTTGAATTGGTTTGCATCACTTGTAGTTGACTGTAATAGTCAGCTAATTTCAACTTAGAGTTTTTGAAGATCAGATGAATGTTCATGTCGAATTGAGTTGAATCTTTGAAGCATTATTCCTGTTTCTTACTCTTTTCATATAGTAGATCTAGGAATTCAAGTCGCATCGACTTGAATTTCTTTGGATTCCTCCTACTGTTCTACACTAGTAGGATGGCTTCAAGTTGAACTAATGTCAACTTGAATTTCTCTAGACTTGAAAGCCCATGCTAATTCAACTCAATGCCATTCCAAATTCATAAAAACTACAAGTACATTTGCGTAGGGAAGTCCTAAATCTCTAACATGGGAAAAAATGCAAACAAAGGAAATTGACAACAGGAAGCACCTTAATAACTCTTACCAACCCTAAATGACAGGTTCAGATAAAGAATAAAGGACTACAAGACTTGGAAACAATGAAAACAATAATCATATGAAACACAAGAAGTAGCTTACCATATTTGTGAGTAAATGTTTAAATTTCCGTTAGGTCCTGTGGCCTCATGTTCTAGTGTTGATTCACTAAGACAATTCAACGGCCCACAATCTGAAATGCCACATTGTAGACTATGAGGTTCATCACAATGATTTGGGCACAAGTCAATGAGAGCAAAATATAGTAATGCAAAGCAGGAAAAAAGAATGTACATACATAATTTTTCCAATGCACTTGCAAAACTTGGATGTGGACCACAAAACTTGTCGTCTACCTATGGAAGCAAACAAAAAAGTGCATAGACAAACACTACAATGAGTAGAATAAGTTGGAGCTAAACAACCGAAAGTCCTAAACCCTAGCAAGTGTAGAAACACGCAACAGAATGCATCTTACAACTTGTAAGCAAAGAGTAAAACAAGCTAGCATACAAAAAACGACTTGTAGAAGTGGAAATTGTGCAAGGAAAAATGAGACGATGCATTGTACATTTCAATGCACAAATGCATAGACTACCAAAACTAAGGTATCTAATTACAACAAAGAACTCCAACAACAAAGAAAAGGAAAGAGAAGACAAAAATTGAACTTATGAGGGCGAGGAAGCACCTGAAGGCTTTATAGCACTGCCAAACTTCTACAACCCTAAATCGCAAAGTTCATAGTTCCGCCCACCAAGTAGCCCGCCTCACTGCTTTGGTTCTAGAACTCAAAGAATCGAAGAGAACCTGTACAAAAATCTTGCAAACAAAAGTCGCAGCGTGAAAGAAAAAGAATCGCAAAAAACAGAAACACACAAGCACAAGCACAAGCACAAGCATCACAATGAGAAGCAAGTAGGAAGTAGGAGTTTGGAATGACGGAGAAGATGACAACAAGCATTCCTGGGAAACCCTAAACCCGTGGGATATCCTATACTTATATAGGACTTTGAAGTACCTTTTTTAAAAAATTTTGAGAAATGGTGAAGATGTTGATTACTTAGAATTTGGTGAAGTATTGTATTTCTACAATCTACATTCATCTATCTTTTGGACCAAAAAATCATTTTCAATCATTTTAATGTGTTTTTTCATTCAAATTTGGCGACTTCATCCACCTTCTTAATAGAAATGGAAATGTTCTTGCAAAAAAGGATTTATTTTATCTAGCATAAAGTACACATTCATTTTGAACTAGTGCAATCTGGCCCCATTGTGCCACAATAAAGGGAATGCTTTGAACCTTGAACTTGCAAGGCACTAAACCCAAATTCATCTGGAGAAGTGTAACACTCAACACCTAGGCAGGGTGGTCACCGTGGAATTCATCCCTAACTTTGGACATTGTGTGAATCGTTGGTTAAGGAGAATGGTGAACCCTCAAACTCTATATGGGTGACTACGGAAATCATCTCTTTTGACATTTTGTGCAACGTTGTATTCAGGGAATCAAAAAACACTCATTTGAAGTCAAAGTATTAATGTACTTCAAAGACCTCCACTTATCTCAGAGAATTTCGAGTTTAGATGAACAATTGCACTTCAATATGTAGAATCAAACCATACGATCTTGTAGTTTACTTCTCTAGGACAAAGTGTTCAATCCTATGAAGTTTGACTGTTACAACAAATTAAAAGATGACTTTGATTGCCTCTTTTGGAAATTTTTGACACAATGGACTTTGAATTTTAAAATATTGTGTTCAAGAATAAAGTTCAAAGTCTACAAATAAAATTTATTTTTTTAAATCTTCATTTTCATTTTCTAAAAAATTTGTAAGTAGAAGTAGGTCCAAGATTAGAAGGACAACGAAATCATCAATACATGGCTTGAACATGGGACCATAAACATACAAATCTTAGTGGTGAGATTGTTCTAGCAAACCTAATGTTGTCAACAATTTATTTTGAAAAATTGTAGAATTTGCATTCATCAATGAATTGTGTACGGTATTTCTTCAAGAAAATGCTCATATTGCCTATTAAAAAGGAACATTGTTCATAACTTTCACATCAAATGGAATGAATGAAAGCCTAACATGTGCATATAAATGCAATATTCTAAGAAAAAAATTTGAAAGTTTCATTTGAATATTTTGGAGATTTAGATTCAACAAAAAATTCACTTGACCATGCACATGCACTACATGCTCAAACAAATTAGCCCCTTGATGCCCTTGCCCACTTGCATATCTATAGAGTTTCTTTTCTTGTAGTGGCCTTAAATATTGATTGGCTAAATTTCTCTCCAAAGACTATCCACATTGACCATTTTTGACAGTGTTTGACTTTGACATAGTTTTTCTTTAAATCAAAAGTTTCTTTTACGTATGAGAAGAAAAGTTGGAAAATGACATGAGAAAAATATGGAAGTTCTATTTTGGAGGGCATTTAGGAGTTCTTAAAAGCAAAATAACCCTTGTCATCTTGTCCATTTTTTTCTCTTGAAAAGCACATGCTTCATAATTACTTTCACAATACCAATGTGAATGTAATTAAGTTAATTAACCAATATCTCTATATTTAGACAAAAATATAATCTATAAGGAATTGATTGAAAAAATTATTTAGAACTTCTATGCTTTTTTGTTGTATGAGCTCAACCATTTTGAACTTTTTTTCCCAAACATTGATAATTGAAATCTTAAATATAATTCCATGAATGGAATTTGTTTTTCCCTCCTAAAATGAAATTTCCAAGAACCTTGCTAAAAATTGAGATCATAGGGACCAAATCAAACCTCCAATTGTCTCCTAAGGAACCACTTGGGACATTTTGATAATGGGGGTCATGAAAATAGAACAAGTAAAAGGTTTCTAAACAAAAATTAGTCCACCTAATAAAATTGAGGAATTAAAAAAGTTGTGAAATCAATTGGAGTCAATTTTGTAAGATGACTGCATTTAGATGGAAATATAAATATTTTTTGTTAGGAATTGTACAACAATTAAATTTCATATGGTTGCTTGGGTTTAGAATTTTGAAGAACTATTGTAAGTGAGACAAAGTTTTGTTCAAAAAGTCAAATTTGTATTAATATGGCAATTACATTTGTTTGATGATTTCAAAAAATTTGAAGGGCACTTTTGAAGGGTAAGTACCAAAAAAATCCTTTACTTTCCCCCCAAAAGATTTGATTTGACTAAATAGAGGTTTTGAAAGGCCTATACGTACCATAAGTGAAGACTTTTAAGCTTACTATTATTTCTAGTTTTCCAATTTTTAGCAAAATTTGCCAGTTTCACTTCATTTGAGATCTAAAACTCCAAAGAACTAGTATATGCAAATTGTAAATACATTGTGGGGAGGCACACTATACTAAAGATAAGCAATGTACATTTCTATTGTTATGAAGTAAAAACACCCAAAAGTGTTCTTCTTTCCTTTCATGTATAGTATAGGTCTAGAACCTAAACCCTACATCTTTTATGAATTTCTTTTTTCAATTCATGTTCTACCAATTAGACTATTAGAAAGTTTAGTATAAAAAATAGAGCTCAATGTGGTCCTCAATTATTACAAAACTTACAATTATGTCGAACATTTACAACTTTTTAGTTCTATGTCTTTGGGGAATCCTATACCATTCAATGACTTTGGGAAATTACATTTCGTTCACCCAAATACATGGGTGGTTGAATTTCTTTTCAATGTTTTGAATTTTGCCAAAGAATGCAAGACTTTGACTTAAACAATCTAATTAATTACCTTTGCATGTTTGGTTTGGGACCTAAACCGCAAAGTTCATTACAGTGAAACAACTAGGTATTTGAAATCATTGAATACATTTTCTGTCACCCCTTCAATATACAAAGCAATACATTAGTCATAAGTTTTTATTCCAAGACGACTTGATTTGCACATACTATAGTGTGATTTTGGCTTTTGTCAATTTTTTATGTTCTTCACATAAACTAAATTTCACATGAACTACACTTAAATTGTTTATACTAAAATGAATGAATTGTGATTTTGGTTTGCTAGTCTTGTAATTATTTCACCACTCATCATTTTTTCATTGTGATTGAAATGTCATGTCCTTCAACATTTGATTTCAAGAATTGTCACTAAACCACCATTCAATGTAATGCTTGTCATTTTATACCATGTTGACATGCATGTACGGAAGAAAGAGCATGTTCGCCAGATATTCATAATCCCTCAAGTAATGAATGTTCATTAGGAAAAATGTAAGATTAAAAAAAAATGTGAGAAAATAATGTATCAAATGAAGACGCATCTTTAGTAAGGATGGACTAAGAAAGCTTCAATTCATAGTAAACCTTGTCCACAAATTTCGTGACATTATAAGTGCATGTTGCTGCACCCCAACACCTTTTGTCCTTTATGAATGCACAAACATTGAATGCCGTGTAACACTTAAGAGATAACGGAGTGGTGCATGGGGATTAATCATCATAGTGGTAATTTGGAAATGGAAGACAATCATCAACCTCATTTTACATGATATTCTATATAAATTGGATGTACTAATTACTAAATGAGGCCGTACTTCTTATGTAATGAAGTACATACTTTTACATATTCTTATACATCAATTGCATATACTCAATGCAATTCCAAATTCCACATATTAGGTACTTAAGCATTTATACTTTTGAGATTTGTTTAGGCACACAATTGCATACCATATCATTGAATAGGCTTTTGGACAAAAAGAATCTAAATCTAAATATTATAATTGACATTGGAAATTCATGCCCAAAAACTTTAGCGTGTAAAAAATATGATTGTATGACCTCAATCTAGATTGGAACTTATTGAAACTTGCTCATATAATATGAAAACTTACTAGCTTTGTGCAAATGTAATTTTCCTTCAACCGGAGCGTGGGAGCTAAAGTCATGGCACACTTTAGCAAAAGTTGAACTCCATTGGTCCCCCCCAAAATGAAAGAGAATGTGAAAATAATTTTCAATTTATTTTCCTTAAATCCTTAAACCCTTATTAATAACCCCTAAATGCCCAAGGCACTAGATTCTGGTGTTTCGAAAACTGTGAAGTTAAATAGAACCCAACCAAATTGCTATTATTATTAAAAATATTTTTAGAAAACTCTTTTTGAAGTGTAGTTTTAGGATAAAAGGCTAATCTTAAAAATTAAGGATTATGATTTTCCTATCAAAGATTTTATGCAAGGATGCACATTGCAATCTTGACCTCATGTAGTATTTAGGACTCTTGGAGATGAGCGTCAAATACACTAGATGTTGGAGTAAAAATGACATGAGAAATTCATTTAAAAAAATCATAGAATAGATTTTCAAAAACTATAAATTGATTGGGGTTTTCCGTGTTAAGTCCTCTTACCTTATGTTTTTCTAGTGACAAACTTTTTAGAGTTAACATGCAAAAAAAGAATTGAAATTTTTTCATACTTTTAACACCCTCATGATCAAACATTATAATCCTTCAATCCATAAGTGATATTGATATGTTTTATTTTTGTGGGTGATTTCTAAGATGTCTAGTTTGAATTTGTCTGGTTATAATTTATAAAAAATTGGTATAACTTGGGAAAATGTTGACTTATGGTTCAATTTAGAACAAATTTGAAGAAGCTCCAAACAGGCCTTGGGCATTTAGGGATTAAATCCCATACCCTAAACCCTTAAAACCCTTAAACCTATAAACCGTATACCGTATACCTTAAAAAACAAAACCAACCTCAAACCCTACACCAACAACTCATGTCATAATAGTCCATGAATTGACAATGCACATAGTCGCCTCGTTGCCCCACATAGATTGGACATATATCTTTCGTAGAGTTATTTTTAACATCTGTCGTATGTGTAGTGGAGTGTAAGTACCATTACAACACCAAAACGTCGTAAAATGACTCAAAATATCGTCCTAGGGGATTCTAGACTATTGCTACAAGCTGAGATTATTTGTATTACCAACTTAAGCTCTCTCTTCACTTCTTTTTTTTCTTTTCCGGATCACTACGTTTCTGGAATCCAGATCCACTCCTTTCAGGAATCTAGATCCGTCTCTTCTCACACGCACTTTGGTTTTTGGTGCCTCTGTTTTACCCTCAGAGGGTCCATCTTTGATCTTGTAGAGGGGTAGGGATTCACCACTTGTATTCCTTACACTATCTTTTCTCTCTAAACTACACAAAACACACTTAGACCAAATGTTGCAATAGATCAGACCAAGAAACACTCTCACAACTTCCCGGATGGCCAATTCGGAAGGCAAGTCACTCAAAGCCGTAACAAGTCTTCTCCACTACAACAACAAATCAACAAAAACTGGAACCAATGGGGGATTGTTAGTCATTCACTAGATTGATTCTACGGTTTGGCAGACCATTCGGAGAATAGGGTGGGGATTTTTCCGCTGGCGGTTGCTTATCTCTGTACGGAACCCTCCTTGGTATTTTGGACTCACACCCACGCCACTCCTTGCCAAATTTCCATTCTAGTGTTTTTAGGCCACCGCACACAAGACCGTATTCACAAGCCTAAATTACGTCACAAACGTTCCCTCCCAAATCAAATCCAGTCACCTCAGATCTAGATTCCTCTTTTCCTCTTCCTCTCTCTTACACTTCAACGCTCTCACATACAAACACAAGAAAGTTGGATATATAACAGGTCAATTCTTAAATGTCCACTTGGTGGCTCAAATTAAAGAAGGGATGACAAGATACCAACTATAAGCACTAGGATGGAATGAGAGGACAACAAACCTACCCTCACTTTAAAACTCAAAACCCCAAAGCCAAAAAGCCACTCGAAAATCTAGGTGACCAATCATAGACTCCTTGAGAAACTTGGAAAGTCAAATCGTACAAATCCGGAACCCGGGCCCACACCTGGAAACTTGGATGAGATTCAAAATTCAAATCCTAACTAACTAAAACCTAACTACTTCGCCTTTCGTGCCTTCTTTTGACTGCTCCCGCCTTGACTTGCTAGTGCCTAGATGGATGCCTTTGGAGTTGCTTTCAGAGTCACATTCACTAGAGTTGTCCTCAATGTTGCCCGAGTTTGGATCTTCCAGATTTATGGAGGTGAGTCTTCCTCTTCTATGTCTTCCTCCTCTTCTTCCTCCTCTAATCCGATTTGGTACTCCTCTTCTTCAAATTTCTCAATATGAGTGACCTCCCCCTTGTCTTTTTCTCCTAGAGAGGTGTCATCCAAGACTATGGGTATCTTCTCCTACCTTGGTTGAGGCTGCTGCATGTACTCGAAGCTTTCCTGATGAGTCCGGGCTAGATTCATCAATCCTCCAATCCGGTCTGCTAGGTCACTCCGAATAAGCAACCTAGGCATCTAAAGGGTTTCCTTCTCAGGAACACGGATCCTTGGATTCGATGGTGAGACGGTAAAATCCGGTGGTGCCAATTCTTGTGTTGCATCTAGCTGCTTGGCTGGCTCCCGAATTGTCTTCACGCTTCCGCAGATGGTCTTTTCTAGCTGAGTTGAGAATAGCTTAGTTGAATGACAGAGAGTCTCCCTAGGCACTTCCAATCTTGACGGAAGTGGTAGTGATGTTGTTAACTTCATAGGAATTTCTGTGTCAAAGTGGATTTCTAGAAAGTGGGAAAAATCCATGACACAATCCGGATCAATCCGCCCTAAGAGCTGGCACATCTCCTTCAATACGAAATCCATCCTTGATGAGAAGTCGACTAGGATCCGGACTACCTTGGATCCGGGAAGATGTCCTTCCTTGATTAGTTGGTTCTAAACAAGGGACGCCTTGATGACGAGCTCCGTAGGTCTATCTACCAGACGAGATAGGTTCTTGACAAGCTATAGAGCTTCCTTCTCCCTTTGCTTTGCTGTGGCTAACTCTCCTTTTGCCCAACTTAACCTCGCTAGAAGGTCAGTCTTCTCCTTCCGTCCCAACTCTTCTAGATTCGGAAGTTTCTTCACCACGTTAAGCATATCCACTGGCTCGACCTTCAACTCCTTGTTGATCCTTCTGAGAAGGTCTGCCAAGGTCTTGTGGTACTCCTGTGCATGCACCACCCAGTCGAATCTAATTTTGAAGAACCTGGAAATGTCTTCCTTTGGCTTTTCTAGAACCTTCTCTAGAATAAAGAGTTTCCTGCATGATGCCAGATTGGTAGATTTCCTTTGTCTTTGATCTATGAGCTACTCCTCCTCTTCTGGCTCCTCCTCTTCTTCAAACGCCGGCTCCTCTGCCTCTACTTTGTCCGTGAGGCCGTAATGTAGGATTGTGAATTCTGTGTTGTATTCTACCATTTATGCATCACTCAAACGTTCTACATAGTGGTAGAGGTGGAACTGGTAAGGACCGATTGGGCTGGTCTTACCCTTTCCTACATGAGCAGCAAGCTTGGAGACTACTCCTCCAATGATTTTGCCCCAGTTGACCGGTCTACCTTCCATTGTACCAAATATGGTATTGGCTACCATAATCGTAACCTAGGTAGGCTTTTCTGGATACAAGATCGGAATAAAAAACTCTAAGACCTGCTTCTGCCTCCCATCTAGACAATCACTAATGGCATACCCTCCCTTAGAATGGGCTGCATTCCTGAACTTCCCTACCGTGAACTTATCCGTTCGGGAGGTTAATTTGGATCCCTTCCTAGGGAATCCATATACCTTTGCCCAAACCTCATCCGTCCAGGTCTAGGCTCCTCTTCACTATCAGCTCATATTAATTCGGAGCTCCTAAGATAAGCTCTTGAATCATCCGATCATTCTTTATAGTCCATGGCCTAAGGAACAAACCAACACACCTTCTCGTGCTTAGGTCGTCTTCTAACTACGACCAGTCTCTCAGTCTTTCTAGAGTGGTCGGAGAGACCATCCATGCCGTAACTAATGGTTTACGGATATCTCCCTCCGCCAGCGAAAACTTGAACTATTGAAACGATAACTAACTCACCACTCTTTCATTCAACTATATGAGTGCAGAACCACTACGGAAGGAAGAGGAAGAAAAAAAATGGGAGTGGTAGGGGTTAAATACCCGTCATCCTACCGATCGTTCCAGAAGCGAACCATTTACCCGTAACGATTCCCTAGATACCTAGACCAGAATCTTAGACCATAGGCTGTCACTATCCGAGTTTCCAAAATCCAGATTCATCTTGGATTCTTTTACGGAACACTTGGATCATCCTCTCAGCTTTAATGCAATGTTTAGGCTAAGAGGATTCTAATTCTATTGGTCTATTGGAAATTTTGAAAAATTCTATACTATTATAGACCTAATTTATATTAACCCGGTGGATTCCAAGATTACATCTTACGACACATTGATTTATTATAAAATAGAACTATTCTAATGTTGAATTCTCCATTTTCTTGGTTAGGCAAACGAAAGTAGAATTCGCTCAACTTACTTATTGTAGTTAGGCTCAAAAGACAAATGAGGTAGTTTGTAACTGGACCAAAGTCTAATTCAGAAGTGATTTGGAATTGACTTGGTCTCTAGAATAAGAATCCAGAATTGAACTAGAATCCGGATTAGAATTTAGAATCCAAAATGGACTTGGAATACGGAATTAAAAAGTAGTCCGGATTAGAATCTGGAATTGAAGTAGAATTCGGAATTAACCTTGAATCCGGAATTGACTTAGAATCCGGAATGGAATCCGGAAATAGAACCCAGAGATGGATCCGAAATTGACTTGGGCAACAATGAAAGCGACTCTGAAAGTAACTCCAAAGGCATCCATCTAGGCACTAGCAAGTCAAGGCGGGAGCAGTCAAAAGAAGGCACGAAAGGCGAAGTAGTTAGGTTTTAGTTAGTTAGGATTTGAATTTTGAATCTCATCCAAGTTTCCAGGTGTGGGCCCGGGTTCCGGATTTGTACGATTTGACTTTCCAAGTTTCTCAAGGAGTCTATGATTGGTCACCTAGATTTTCGAGTGGCTTTTTGGCTTTGGGGTTTTGAGTTTTAAAGTGAGGGTAGGTTTGTTGTCCTCTCATTCCATCCTAGTGCTTATAGTTGGTATCTTGTCATCCCTTCTTTAATTTGAGCCACCAAGTGGACATTTAAGAATTGACCTGTTATATATCCAACTTTCTTGTGTTTGTATGTGAGAGCGTTGAAGTGTAAGAGAGAGGAAGAGGAAAAGAGGAATCTAGATCTGAGGTGACTGGATTTGATTTGGGAGGGAACGTTTGTGACGTAATTTAGGCTTGTGAATACGGTCTTGTGTGCGGTGGCCTAAAAACACTAGAATGGAAATTTGGCAAGGAGTGGCGTGGGTGTGAGTCCAAAATACCAAGGAGGGTTCCGTACAGAGATAAGCAACCGCTAGCGGAAAAATCCCCACCCTACTCTCCGAATGGTCTGCCAAACCGTAGAATCAATCTAGTGAATGACTAACAATCTTCCATTGGTTCCAGTTTTTGTTGATTTGTTGTTGTAGTGGAGAAGACTTGTTACGGCTTTGAGTGACTTGCCTTCCGAATTGGCCATCCGGGAAGTTGTGAGAGTGTTTCTTGGTCTGATCTATTGCAACATTTGGTCTAAGTGTGTTTTGTGTAGTTTAGAGAGAAAAGATAGTGTAAGGAATACAAGTGGTGAGTCCCTACCCCTCTACAAGATCAAAGATGGACCCTCTGAGGGTAAAACAGAGGCACCAAAAACCAAAGTGCGTGTGAGAAGAGACGGATCTAGATTCCTGAAAGGAGTGGATCTGGATTCCAGAAACGTAGTGATCCGGAAAAGAAAAAAAAGAAGTGAAGAGAGAGCTTAAGTTGGTAATACAAATAATCTCAGCTTGTAGCAATAGTCTAGAATCCCCTAGGACGATATTTTGAGTCATTTTACGACGTTTTGGTGTTGTAATGGTACTTATACTCCACTGTACGTACGACACAATGCATTCCGAATTTGCGTCTCATGACAATATCTCTCAATAGTAGTCTGAAATTCCTTTTGAAGTCCTTGGACAGATCAATGAAGCATCTGAAATGCAAATTGAAAATAGTGTGTAGGTACATTACGTGTAGGCACATGCATTTGCATAGCCAGCTAAAGTAGGAATGCATCCACTTTCTAGTGCGGGAACTTTCTCTTACATAAATGAGAAATGTAGCTACTTTTTCGAAACAAACTATTCCCTTACAAGAATACCCCATGACCATAGCCAACTACTAGAAAGTCGTCCAGAAAAACCAAGTGGTTCTGCATGTGCCTTGAATCGGAATCACTGAAGTCTACACATTTAAAGCAAGTCTCTTAAAATATGTATGAGCCATGCATAATTGACCATTTCAATGCCCCTCCAACTTCTCTTGCCGAGATTCTCTTGCCTACAAGCTTTGCTCTATCTACTCTTGAGCGGAACACTACAGCATTCTTTTCCTCATTTCTTGATCATTCGCTAGTGTCTTGTGTTCACGTCCTATGTTTTAGACGTTGTGTTTGCGCTTGTGTGGAGTGCGCCATTAGAGTATACTATCGTCGTTTTCCCTCTAATCTGCTACTCATTAGTTCCAAAATTTCTTTATACGTCTTAAACACCTAACCCTTCAAGCTACGGCATCTCTTGGTGGGTTTTTTTGAAATGCACATGACCATGATATTACTCTCTATTGCTACAAGGACGTGTGGAATACCTTGTAGGATCATTGTTTTCAATAGCTGCATGAACATTCTTTCCATATCATTGCAATTGAGAGTAGTACGTGTATGACACATTGATTCACATGATTTCTTCGATTATTGTGAAGCTTCTTTCCATTGCAATTGCAGAGCTTGTCTTCTGTAATTGGTTTGTTGCACAAAGTGGAAATAGGACAATTCTTGTAAAATGCATTGAGTTTTGTAGAATTAATGTCCACAGGACTACACTTCAAATGAACTACAATAAAGAAAATGATAGCGGGGAAGAATTCTAGGGTTGTTAGCATGTGAGCCTGTGAGCGGGAAGTTTTTTTGCAAGGAAAAATGACTTAGGGACCTATGATCATGGACATAAGAAAGTAAAAAGTGCATAGAATGTAGAGTTTATTTTTCAAAATTTGAAGCTCTTGCACGTTTCTTTGATTCTAGGGTTTTCCCATCACAAAATGTATTCAAAATAGATGAAATTCATATAATAAAAAATAAAAATGAGAATAATGCACATCCAAGATATAGCTATAAAACACACAAATCCAATCATAATACCAATCAATAAACGATAGCATGACACATGAGATGTGTCAATCTCATGACTCTAAGAGACTGTGGACTCGGTCAAGGAATCTGATGTATCGGACAAGCCTGAAGACTCTCTACCCTCACACGCAAATCCATCTATGAACTGTAAGACATTTAGAGTATAAGTGTCTTTATGGTGTTTTGGTTTGGAGCAACTGAAGTCCTCAAAGGTCGTTGCCATCTGTTGTGCATAAAGAAGAAGGGTGTAAGCCTTCTCCGGACTGAATAGAAGACTTTGTTTCTTCATGCTAGCATCTGTTGATATCAATCCTGGATGACTACAAACAAAAAGGGCACCATGTTAGAGTTTTGGAACGTGGAAGTCACCATACAAAGAAATAATTAAAGTGCCAACTTACTTACTAAATTTTTTCTTCCGAGTGAATTTTCAAGGCACCATAGGCATTTGATCCAGATCCTGAGAAACTACACTTGGTAGCAGGGGAGGTGTCACCACCTTCACCATTGTGAACTTTTGCATGGATTTCAAGATGGCATTGGAAATGACCTTGTGCTCCTCCAAAGCCACAATGTGGCGGCCTGTTCCATGACAAGCGATAATGGATGCACCTGGAGGCAAGGAAATTCAAGTACATTAGTTGAGAAATGAAAGTGGTAGAATGATTACAACCAAACCTAGAGATGGTAGAGTGAATGAATTGAATCCTAACCTGTGGATGCAGTGCAATCAAGAATCACATCTCCTTTGATGCTCGTAGCTTCAAGGAGGATTTGAAAGAACCTTGGATCTTTTTCACGAGCCCCTCACCAAGGCTTTCCATCATTCATGGCCATGTCATCCAGGTGGGTGTAGTTCATGACCATGTCGTCCCATGCAATGTCGACACCAGCCTTGACCATTGTGGTTGTGCGTTTGAAAGAGAAATTGGATTTCCCTTTCGCGCCTAAGTCCTTCACTACAAGGGTGATTCCAAACTTTTGCGTCTACACAAGCATCTAAGATAGGTGTAGAATCACAAGAAATGAGAAGAATGTAATGCATTTTGAAGTGCTTTTAGAAGTTTGAGAAAGCGAATGAAATTTACTATCTTTGTTTTGTCTACAGCTAAGGTCAAGTGCATGTGGTTCATCCCCATCCACTCTTTCTTGAGCATATCATACGTTTCACACAATCCTTCAATATCCAACTTTGCTTTTGCACTCCACGAATGAATTACAATGATGTAGCCGTGCTCTTGGAGATGATTGGAAGCAAAGCTAAATGCCAATTGCAAAGCCTCATCTCCCACGTCCTCATTCCATTCCAACACCTCATTTGGCGGAGAAGACAGCCTTGGCACACGTAAGTTCTCTGAACAGTCAAAGAACATGACGTCCACCCCTGGCCTAGCTTTAGGGACACCATGGAACATGGAGGCTTTCCCTGCTGACACCTGCCAACGAATAGTGCATCTAATTATGATGATAAATAAACTGAGACTACAATAATTTGAATGAGAACTTAGATCCACATTTTCAAATTCAAATGAAAATTGCACACCTTGTTGAAGAAGTCCAAGAGTTCTTTATAGCATGTCTTTGTCTTGGACTCCATGTCATCAACCAGGTTGTCAATAGAGATGTTGAGAATGAGATTCTCAGACTTGGAGAGCTCATCTTCAGTGAGGACAATCACTTTGGTCACATCAGTGATGACCTCTTCTGTGAGTTGAGAGAGAGTGGCCTTCTTCTTCACTCCACTCTGCGATCCGACTTGTAGCTCTAAGCCTTGATCCACCATTGATGAAGCTGGAACTTGGCCTCCAACCTTGGCCTTCTTCTTGCCTTTTGTCTTGGCCTTTTCTTCCTTGTCCTTGTCCTTTTCCTTCTCCACGAGCTTGGCAAGTCTCTTCGCTTCCTTCTTCTCCTTGGCGGTGAGAAGGACTTGGAACCAGGCCTCTTTTTTTCAGTCATTGGCTTCCCTCCTCAGGATGGCCTTCCTCCTTTGCTTGTCCGTCATTCCCACAAACTCATCCACATCCAAATTGATCGCGCCCTTGCCATCCAAAGATGCCCATAGCTACACCTCTGATGGATGAGTGAATGTTGGTGTGCAGTCCAAGTACCACGCTCCTCCACTAAGGTGAGCCGTGGTGAATGTGCGCAACTAGTTTGCTCAGAACATGCAATCCCATGAGCTGCGGTCCAACCATGATGCGAGAAAGGGAGGCAAGTCCTTCCTTTCGATGGCACCCTTCGCTTCAAGCTCATATTTGAAGTACTTATAGAGAATAAGAAACAATCAATAGAGGTATGTAGAGAATGAAGATCAAATGAAGAACAAGGCATACTCTATCATGTGATAGGAAGACCTTTTTAAAAATCAAAGAATAATGCAGACTACACAAACATACCAATAGAGGATCCACCTAACTACCAAGTTAGACCCCTCGAAATTCAAGGAGTCTCCCTTCTTGAAATAGTTTCCTCCTTTAAGATAAGGATGGAATCCTTGGTCCTAGATCTTCCTCCTCCATCTCTCAATGTACTCTTGCAATGTCTCCGGTTGTAGTGGGACATTCATGTTGATCTTGATGTTGTCTTGTCTGACAACAACTTCGAAGTCTCCACTACTACATCCTTGACCTATACAAATGGATAAGGTTAAGTACTATTTTCACTCCATCATGAAGATTAGAGACAAATTACAAATTGACATATCTTGTGGTCGATAGCCTCTATGAAACACTAGAATTTAACAAATAAATTTGAGTGAGGCACTTACCCCTATAAACCAAACACATTTGTTTAAGAAAGGCCCAAGGTGTGTTTCGGAGATGGGCCTGGCTAGGAACTTCCTCGCATCCCGTGATGGAATGGAGGAGTTCCACCATTGCAAGAATTTGGTCTTGTACTCTGCCGTGGTATTGTTGATGGCCACCATCTTCAATTTTTCAAGTGTCATCTCTGGCACCTCGTTAGAGCTCCAATGTCTCTCCACCTGCATTAACCAAAATGAAATTTGTCATATGCGTAAATGAAGAAAAAAACAGGCATAAATCATTGCATGATTTATAGAACATTAGAACTTACCTCTTCAAGGAAGCCCGCCCCATAAGCGAGATTGACCACTGTGAGGAATTTGATCATCTTCACATAGAGCTTCATGTTCTTCTCCTTGGCCCCTACCCTCATGGCATGAGCCACCCCTTCCACAATCTTTTCCTCCATCAATGTGGTCTCATGGTATCTTTGGAGCGTTGCATCTGCCGCCTATGCAATCTCTTGCTACAAAAACACGAGGATCTTAAATCAATAATGCACTCAAAACTGAAACAACAGAAAAGAATATAATTGATTCATGTAGAGAATGTTTCTCTCACCCTAAAGACAAATGAGGTGAAGACCTCCACCGGCATAGAGTACCATGTCTTTCTTGATAGCAACACAACACATTGTTTCCTCTCCGATGGCCTCAACATGTCGTTGAACCTTTCCATGGGAAGCAGACCATACTTTTGCACCTAATATAGCGTGTGTACCAAGTTTGTCTTTATGAGGGAGTCCTTTGTAGATCTGTATAGTAAGAAGAAAACAATCTTGTGAGTACTTCAATTTTCACGAATGGCATGAGATGGAATCAAACTCCGTATGAATGACCAATGGGATTAGTGAACACACTTGTTGATGTCGTGCATGACCTGCATGACAATCTCGATTTTGCCTTTGGTGTCCAAAAGAATGCAATCCACTACATAGTGCCACTTAGGATTCATGGAATATATTCTGGAAATGACATTCATCTAGGCCAAGCATCAATGTTTTCCGTTGCAGATGAAGAACTTCAAGTTCTTGAGGAACTTGAGTGCAGGTTGTAAATCCGCATACTCCTTGAAGGTAGCATTATTTTCCTTTCAAAGAGGGTCCCACTCATCCATTTCCTCCGTTGTGAACTCTAACGTCTTGCCCGCCTCATTTGTGGTGGAAACATAGAAGACTATTGTCCCATTGCGATATCCACATGCGAACTCTTGCTCAAGAAATTGCACATCACATGAAAGTGTTGGCCTCACCATAGGCATGGCTACAAGGCAGCAAAGTGGAATCAAAAAGTAGAACATGTTTTCTAACTTCATCTTGAGTGAATTGATAGTGGATACGGAGTCCACTTTTTGTAGTCTCCGGAGGTCATCTACCAACAAGTCTTTTTCCTCATCATCCACCACATCTTCCTCCATGGCATGCCCTTCTTCCTCCCCTTCAATATCTAGTTTAGTAGTATCATCATTCCCTAGAGTTTCAACAACTCTCTCTTCATGAGTTTCATTCATTGGTGAGACATCCATCTGTCAAGGCAACGACAGAAGAATATGACACAATTGTCATGGAACAAATAGAATGATGCAAAACATATATGAAAATTGAAACTCAGAATAATGGCAATGCTTTACTTCAAACAAGAACTCAAGAAACACTTGTATTTAATATGAAGGTAGTTCTCCCAAAACAAGTACACTCAAATGTCACTTGCCACGAACATCATATATAAAAAAGTACATATTCGAATAGAGTCCACTCAACCCTCTAGAATCTCCACATCACTCTCTGAGTCCGAGTTCAAGAGAATGATCACCTCTTCAATCCACCCCACACTATCACTACAATCGCACATTTCAAACAAAGGGCTATTAATGGACATAGAGATCTCAAGCTCTGAGCTATACTCGGTCTCTGAACTCTTGGGGGAAAATTCCAGTTGCTTATGCTTTCGAGAGTATCCTGCAATGAGGTGGCCGGGCCAATTGGTGTTGTAACTTAGCTTCGTGTCCTTCGAAGCACCTACTGGATGACAAGCAGGATTCTTAAAATCTTGAATCCTTACCAAGTCCTCTTCATCCTCTTCCTTGGATTCACTTGATACGTCAATATCCACATGAAGAGGAGTCTTCAGCTCAGACTTCTCTCCATCATCTCGAACTAGAATTGGCACCATTGGCTCCATTAAGTTGGATAGTACACTACTTTGTCCACCAAATCCCTAGATTCAAAGCCGAAACCAAAACTGATCAATGTTGTTTATGGTGTAAATCAAAGGCAACGAGAGAATGTGGCCGCTTCACAAAGTGGTTGCCACCAATCTGAGATTTGGGTAAATTTCTCTTGGTATTTACTTCACATCTTCATGATCTCAGTGCTAAATTTGAATTATTCTTCTTAAAATCAACCTTGGTTTAATTCCTGTGAACCCCTTCTATGAGTGCTGGTGGATATGTGACATTCCAATTGACAATTTCATTTGTGGTCCTTGATGGCATCAAGAAGTATTTAGAGGCAATTTCATGGAGAACTTATTGATTTGGGTGTAGTTAAACTTTTTGAATTCCTAGTCCTATTCATATACTCCTCTCTCTATCTCTAATTCCATCCTGACATATCTCACTAAGCTCGTTCCAATTTGAGGTCCAACTAGGATTGTATTCTTGAAAATCTTTTGTTAGACAACTCTAATCATTCACTTTGACATACATATCAGACCCTTTGATTTTGGGAATCATATCACTCTTTTATAGAAAGGACTACTAAAAAGAGATGAGAGTCAAAAACAAAAATACAAGAAATGATTGAAATACTCACAGTAGCGACGCAATTGTCTTCTTCTTGGTTTCAGACACCTCCAGATTCCTCTGGCATTTCATGACTTACAGGAGCATTCTTCAGTATAGTACCTTCTTCTTCTACATTACTTTCTCCACCAAAGCGAAGGGACTTCCTCAACTCTCCAAGGGTGGACTGAGAAACCTTGGACACTAACTTCTTCTTGTTCATCCTGGACTTCTAAGAGCCTTAGAAAATGAGAAATAAAAATTACAACGCCTCTTTCTACTCCTCACATCAATCGACTTAGGCTCAACTCTCCGTGTGTCTACAAGCATGGGGGGAATGAAGTTGACATAAGGCCTCCCTCTCCTCTACACAAGGTATGTGAAACGAACAAACTAAAATAGGATCGAGTACAATGCCACAATAGACTTATCAAATGGTCCAAGGTCTTCTACAATTTTTCCTAGGCATAGGACATTAGGATGTGAATTCCATTAAATAATTTTTGCCCATAGCCATCAAGGACGTTAACTCTACTTCATGATAGACCTTTGAATGCGCTGGGAAAGGGCAATTAAATGAAACTGGAGGTTTTAAGAGCGCATGCCAAAATTAACTTTGCTCAACTTCCAATGTCGAGGGGTGGAAGCTCTAGCATGTATTGAAAGGATTGTTGGAATTCAATGCTAGGCCATTTCAATGCATCCGTAGTCCCCAACATGTAATAAATGAAACTTGAGATGGCGGTGCACAAATTACAGTTTCCTATAGCGGTAGATTCTATTGCTCCATTAAGGTGAAAAATTAACACACCTACTGCAATTTACTAATTGCTCACCCAAATTTAACTTTCATGAAAATAGGATATACATAAGGCCATAAAAATTTGGTTGCCTTCACTCTTTTCAAAGTCGCGGTCCCTTCAGAATTCCACCTCCTCCTGACCTTGCTTTGTGAGGATGGCTTGTGTTTGAGTGCATGGTTAAGATGTTCCACTGGTGTTTCCTGTAGACAAGGGAGAATGTGTCAAAGTCATGAGTCACCTCCTACATGTATGCTTTCAATTTGTAGAGTCCTCCATCTATATTGAAGAGGAAAAGTTGTCCCAATCAAGTGAATTGGTGCAATCCATTTCAATTGTTAAGAGTCTAGATGGAAATGGCAATTGCTAGTATCTAGCCCCTGGGAACTATAGGGCTTATGGTCTTCCACTCTCCATGCTAGGGGTTTCAATGGAAATTTGGAGTCGATAGTCGGATAAGTCCACAGTCAACATGCCATATGTTGGACGCATGGTGTCACCTAGTCTACCTTCTGTGGTCTTCCCAATGTTACCCGGCAATACAATTCTATGGTCAGTCAAGGTAGAGAAATTAGAATCCATCATAGAATTGTCGAGTGAATCGGAACGTGAGTGACCTAATGTGATGCTTGAAAAGCAACAACGCCCAATTCCTTTTGAGTAGAGGGAAAAGGCTTCTACATACTAAGAACCAAACACCCCCTCCAAAAGTCCAACCCCATCTCTATTGTCATGTCCTCCAATGCCCCCATCTCCGACTCACCAAGTCAATATAATGGAGTGCTTGAAGAGACTAGCGACTGTGTAGCGTTCTCGGAATGAATTGTCCAACATGGATGTTGACGCCATGAAACTCCACTGTGTGTAGTACTTGCCCACACATTTCAACAAGGACGTCATCTTCGAATTGCCTCCATATCGATCCGCATCCTCTTCCTCGGCGGCCAAGAACCTTGAAGGAATGGATAGGCGGTACGACGGACACCCGTAGTGTAAGCTGATGACTACAAACATTCACAACTCCAACAACCTCAAGTTTTGTAAGTCATAATGCGTTAGACACCTTGCTTGTCAAAATCCTGCTTGTGATTATGTAAAGAGGGCTTCGAAAATGAACGTAACAGGGTGGACCGGTTACACGATCTGTCCTTATGCTAAAGGGGGGAGTCCTCCCAAAGATTGTACTCTAGTATGCAAAGTTTGCAAGAGCCCCCCCTGTGCTTGAATACATGTGATGCTAGAATATACTACATATATTACAATAACTTAAAAATGACCAGGGCTGCTATACACTTCGGAGATCATACGCACCCTGTAGCAAAGGGCGTGTATAGAGACTTCACAGAGAAAATCTCGAGACTCATTGCATAGTAGGTGGCCAAAACGCCCATGGCCACCAACTCTGCAATTGCGCTTTCCGCGAGCAAAGAGTTCCTCACAAACTATTTGTTTTACAATGGAGAGGGGAAAAAAGAGATGTTAAAGGGAGAGGAACTAGAGGAAGTCATGAATCGATTTTAGTATCATAGCAGTCTGAACATTAGGAATGTCATATCATCGTTTCGCTCCAACAATAACGGAGGGGTCATTGACAACATCATGACAATGAAGAAAGAGTCAAAGTTCGAGTTCATACATGACTGTGTCTTCCCAGGACAGGGAAGGGAGAAGGTCTACCTCTTCAAAATGCTCACAAAAGGACCTGGAAGTGGAGTGGACCTTGTCAAATGAATGCAAGCAAGAGGGGATTTACAAAACACGTGGATAATGTTTGACCAAATTAGATGGATGAACGAGTGGAGTACCATGGCATGCCACGTGTATGATGCGGAGTACAAAAAAGTCATTACTGTGGCCCCTATGACATGCAATCAGAGAACATAGAGATCCAAGTCCAATTCTGGAGATCTCTAAATACGGTCATGGCAAGACATGGAGTGGAGCACACCAACTTCAAAGGATTCATGGTAGATAGCGCAATGGCCAATTGGAATGCGGCATGGATTGTCTATGGAAGTGGGTCACCGAATGAGAAGATGGAGAATCGTGAGAGGACGTGTTTGTTGCATTGGAGTAGTTCTCTGCACAAGCATACCCAAAAGCACATCAAAGAGGCATTCCAACAACAACACATTATCCTCTGCAAATAATACAAAGAGTCCCAGATTGTCGAAGAAGCAGAGACACAGTACCTTGCAATTCAATCCTGGTGGTTGTCGTCAAGTGCTACAAGAGAAGAAGGTCTTCATTACTTGGACGACTGGCTAGCCTTTTGGCATTTTCAATACCTATAGTGGGGAGGTTTCATGACTATGGTAAGTGACTTCGTAAGTTGATTTTGAAGTATACCTTTTTCTCTATCTAAAACAATTATTGCAAAATAGAGGTGTACCCTTCAAACTTAGAGGCATGTACTTTGCAACTCTGATTGAGAATATTCCAATAGGAATTACTTTAACTTTTGTGTAAATTAATGATGAGCATGTGAGGGGGTACCCAAATGAGGGGTTCAAGGATAGGGCATCCAGACCTTAATAAAATCCGATTGAAGGTTCTAGGCTCCCAAATGTTACTCTTTTTTTAGAGACTCCCACTTAAGAAGGAGCTCTTAGACCCCTTCCTGAGAATCTTGTATCACTCTTTTCCTCCAAGGTAGACGTCCCGTCTAGTGCTCATTCGTAGAAAAAATAATCTCTTTAGTATTTTTACATTCACGAACGTCTTGCTGTGTAAGCAAATGAGGTTTATACATTTGCAATGAGTTCGGGATGATCACATGGTCTATTAACCCTTGGATATGAAATTGGATGTCTTCACTCATGTATTCTGGATGGATGGATTTGTAGAAATTGAGTTTGGAGGAGATGATTGACCTACCTTTTTACAATCTATCTGAAATGGTTGACAACAAATGGCTTCAAATGTCGGGAAAGCGAGGAAACAACCTCTTCGATGCAACTTGCGATGACAACATTCATGCATGGATGCAAATGACCAACTATCGGGCATACCTCAAAGGACATGCATCTAGATCAAGGCCGTCCAAAGGGGAGTTCAAACTCAAAGCTGCGAGACGAAGTAGATGTCCCAAGAAAATCGCAGAAGCATTGAACACATTGCTTGGAGCAAAGGGGGTGGGAACAAAAATACCACACTTGCAAGGAGAAGAAATCTTTGGGAGCACAAAGAGGAAGTTGGACATACCCATTGGTGATGCCAGAGATTCACATAGATCGGACAAAGTGAACTTCTCTCAACTACGTGTGAGAACCAAGTCCACAACGTCTTCTCTTCAATCTTTGGAGGGCCCAGGTGAACAACCTCAAACCCAGAACCCTAAACATGTCACAACAGCATTTGAAAATGACTATGACAACTCCAAGTGGCACATTGCTAGGATCAGCCACAAGTCTAATGCAAAATGCCACACTCAACAACAAACCACCAACATTAGATGCGCCTCCGAAATCGCAAGGGGAAAAAAGGGAACACTAGCTCCAACCTATTAGGGCAAAAAAGAAGATTGTGGGAGTACGCGGGAGGTGGTGGTGAACTTCTGGTTCTGTTGGGATGACATTAAACGCTGTGTAAAAGGTAGGAAAAGGAAGTGGGTCATTGGTTGGCCTAAAGTACCACAAGTGTGGCCTGTTCTCAATGGGACCAACCTCAATAGGGAGGAGACTCAATTGCTACAACATGCAGGCTTTCACCTTCAAGAAAGGCCGACATTGTCCCCACAACCACTCTTCACTATGTCAAAGGTTTTCTAGACTATCTTGTATGACCAACCAATGCCCCAAAACTTGAATGCATATCCAATAGTTAGGAACAACTAAACCATTCAGAGGATAGCCAATGCACCAACTACTGAACAACGGAATAAGTGAGAAAGTGTAGGAAATGTTAGAGGACAAATAGTGGGAGTCACCTTGCTCCCCTTTCCAAGCCTTGGTGCAATAGTGGTGCTTGAGACACGGATAGACACTAACAAAAACATCTCTCGAATTATAGTGGGTATGTTCTCCACGTGCATATGCCCAAACTTCGTGAATATGGTTGTTTCAGCTATTGGAGGTTGACAACAATACGTGAATTGCAAACACCTATATTACTTGTATAGGTACTTCTGCAAGATGGACATCCATGAAGACAAATTCATTCATGCACTTAGTTATAACTTCAATGAACTGAAGCTACTCCTAGTTTGAGTAGGAATCATTACAGTTCTAGAATAGGCATGGCTACATTTATTTGTGTACTTCAATCAAATAGTATTCATTCACATATATTATGATTGAAATGATTTGCAGCGTACACAAGAAAAATGTTAATGCATTCATGAACCATAGAAGCATGTTTCATAAGTGAAGTGCTTTGTTGCCAATTCATAGAAATGACTATATTTCCAAGTATTTTTCCTAGTTTCAAAACATCTTTATAGTCTTTTTACTTCCAATGTGTTCCCATTCATTTTTCCATTTTTTTAATTTCCATTTTTATTTAGTTTCTCTATCCCCAGTTTCTTTTTTTCCCTTTTTTTTCCTTTCCCCATTTTTTTTCTTTGCCCATTTTTTTCCCTTTTTCCCTTTTCTTGGCTTTCTCCATTTTCTTACCTTTCTCTCATTTTTCCCTTCTTTCCCAATTTTTTTTTCTTTCCTCATACTTTGGGTTCCCTAGGGTTTTTTTCTTTTCACATTTCGTTTACTTTCTCCATTCTCTATAATTTGGGGGAGGATGTCACCATTTGGCAGTTCTTACATTTATGAAGAGAAATGAATTTTATAATTGTAAATTATAGAAACCACCAAAACTTAGGATTCGAGTCAAATGCCGACCATAAATCCACCATGGATTGTACTCATCATCTCATACAAACCTTGAGGTTTTCTACTCACCCTACACATATGCACCTATACAAACTCACATGCAAAATCCCAATTGTTCTAGGATATTTAGACCCCAAATCCTATATATTCAAATTAGGTAGTCAAAACAACACAACTAAGTTGTGTCTAGATGGCATCTATCTATAGTACTCAAACCGTCTAGCATATTTCCCATTGTAATCATTGAACTAAGTGCTGCAACTTTCCAATAAAATTTGACAATCTTTTCCCATAGTAATAAGAAATTTTAGAAGAATAAAAAATAACTCATTCCAGAGTCTACAGTTTTAGGGTACATGGTCATAGGTGACAATATTTACTAAAAATAGGAAAATTTTGTCTATTTGGGGAGAAAAAATGAACAAAAAAAAATTTGGGGGTAAAAAATTGCGCCCAAAAAGTTTTGGGGGCTCTAGGCTCACATACTCCACACTCACAGCTTATAGGCTCACGGCTCCAAGTTCACATCCTAAAGTCATTGGAAGAAATCCTGTGCATTGTTCAAGTCAATTTGACTTGAATTACAAGAACTTCAAAGAATTTTGTCGTACACGTAGCGAGTAGTAAATACCATTTACAACACCAAAACGTGTAAATTAACTCAAAATATCATCCCAGGGGATTCTAGACTGTTGTTGCAAGCCGGAATTATCCGTATTACCAACTTAAGCTCTTTCTTCACTTCTTCTCTCTCTTCACTTCTTTTCTCTCTTCCGGATTACTACCTATTAGCAATCCAATCTGAATCCACTTCAATCCAGAATCCGGATCCGTCTCTTCACACACAAACACTAGTTTTTGGTACCACTGTTTTACCCTCAAAGGGTTCGCCTTTGGTTGTATAGAGGGGTAGGGACTCACCACTCGTATTCCTCACACTCTCTCCTTTGTCTAAACTACACAAAACAAACTTAGACCAAATGTTGCACTAGATCAGACTGGAAACACTTTCACAACTCTCTAGATGGCCAATCCGAAAGGTAGATCACACAAATCCACTTCTAGACTTTTTCACTACAATGACAGACCAACAGAAATTGGAACTGATATGGGGATTGTTAATCGTTCACTAAACTGATCCTAGGGTTTGGCTGACCTTTCAGTAAATGATATGGGGATTTATTTCCTACTAGCGGTTGCTTATCTCTGCACAAAATCCTTCCTAGTATTCTGAACTTGCGCCCACACCACTTTTGATCGGATTCCCATTCCAGTGTTTTAAAGGCACGTGCTCAAGACCAAAATCACTAGTCTAGATTATGTCACAAACGTTCCTCACAAATCAGATCCAAGTCCCCTCAGATCAGGATTCCTCCTTTCCTCCTCCTCTCTCTTACACTTCAACACCCTCACAAGAAAACACAGGAAAGTTGGATATACAACATATCAATCCCTGAATGTCCACTTGGTGGCTCAGATTGAAAAAAGGATGACAAGATACAAACTATAACACTAGGATGGAATGAGAGGGCAACAACCCTACCCCTTGCCTAAAAACCCAAAAAACCCAAAGCCAAAAAGCCACCCGGAAATCCAAGTGACCAATCACAGACTTCCCGAGAAAACCAGAAAAGTTAGATCCTATAAATTCGGAACTTGGGCCCACGTTTGGAAACTCGGATTTGATTCAAAATTCAAATCCTACCTAACTAAAACCCTAACTACTTTGCCTTTCACGCCTTCTTTTGACTGCTCCCACCTTGGCTTGTTGGTGCCCAAATGGACGCCCTTGGAGTCACTTTCGGGGTTGCCTTCACCGGAGTCTTCCTTAATGTTGCCCGGGTCTGGATCTTCCGGATTTTCGGAGCAAGTCTTCCTCTTCCATGTCCTCTTCCTGTTCTTCTTCTTCCAATCCGGTTTGAAACTCTTCTTCCTTAGATTTTTCAATCTAAGTGACCTCCCTCTCGTCTTCTTCTTCTAGAGAGGTCTCATCCAGAATGATGGTGGTCCTCTCCTTCCTCGGTTGAGGCTGCAACATGTGCTCAAATCCTTCCAGATGGGTATAGGCTGGATTCAATAGTCCACCAATTTGGTTTGTCAAGTCACTACGGGTTAGCAACATGGGTGTCTGAAGTGTCTCCTTCTCCGGAAGACGGATTGTCAGAATAGGTGGCGAGATCGTAACTTCCAGTGGCGCTAATTCTTGTGCTGCCTCCGGTTGCTTGAGTGGCTCCTGTACCGTCTTTACGCTCCCCCGGATGGTCTTCTTTAACTGTGTCGAGAAGGGCTCGGTTGAATGTCAGAGAGTCTCCCTAGGGACTTCCGGTCTAGTCAGCAGTGGCATTGATGTTGTCAACTTCACCGGGGTCTCTATGTCGAAATAGATTTCCAGAAAGTTGGAAAAATCCATGACCCGATCGGGATCAATCTGTCCCAACAATTGGCGCATCTCCTTCAACACGGAATCCATCCTTGAGGAGAAATCGACCAAGATCCGGACTACCTTGGATCCGATGAGATAACCTTCTTCCACTAACTTGTTTTGGACAAGAGTGGCTTTGATTACGAGATCTGAAGGTTTATTCACCAGACCAGATAGGTTTTTGACCAGTTGCAGAGCTTCCCTCTCCCTCTACTTTGCTATGGCTAACTCTCCTTGTGCCCAACTCAACCGGGCTTGAAGGTTCGTCTTCTCCTTCTCTAGTCCTTCAATCTGCTTATCCTTTCTCCCCAACTCTTTCGGATTTGGAAGTTTCTTCATGGCATCGAGAATGTCCTCTGGCTCGACCTTCAACTCCTTGTTGATCCTCTTGAGAATATCAGCCAGGTTCTCATGATACTCTTGTGCCTACAAGCCCCAATTGAATCCAGTCTTGAAGAACCCGGAAATGTCTTGCTCTCACTCTTCTGGAACCTTCTCTTGAGCTGGGAGTTTCCCTCGTGAAGCTAGATCGATGGATTTCCTCCGTCTCCGGTCCAAGAGCTCCTCCTCCTTAATTGCCGGCTACTCTACCGCCACTTCTTCGGTGAGGCTGTAATGTAGGATGGTGGATCCGGTGTTGTACTCTACCATTTCTGCATCACTTAGAAACTCCACATAATGGTAGAGGTGGAATAGGTAAGGAACAATCGGGCTGGTCTTTGACTTTCCCACATTGGCAGCAAGCTTGAAGACTACCGCTCCAATGACTTTGCCCCAGTTGACCGGTCTACCTTCCATGGCACCAAAAATGGTGTTGTCTACCGTAACCGTAACCTGGGTAGGCTTTTCCGGATACAAGATCGGGATCTGAAACTCTAGGACTTGCTTTTGCCTTGCATCTAGACAGTCGCTGATGGCATACACTTCCTTAGAATGGGATGCATTCCTAAACATTTCCACCACAAACTTATTCGTCCGGGAAGCTAATCTGGATCCCTTTTGGGAGAATCCGTATACCTTGGCCCAAACCTCATGGGTCTAGGTTCCAGGTCGCCCCCTCACTATCAACTCATATTGATTTGAGGCTCCTACAATGAGTTCCTAAATCATCCTATCATTCTTCACTGTCCATGGCCTCAAGAATAGGCCGACACATCCTATCTCACTCAAGTCATCTTCTAACTGTGACCACTCTCTCAGCCTTTCCGGAATGGTCGGACAGACCATCCGTGCCGTTAGCAACGGTGTTCAGATATCTCCCTCTACCATTGCAAACTAAAATAAAGTTGAGGTCTGGTGAAGACAACCAGTGACTAACTCTTGAATCGATCACTAACTCACCACTCTTTCCCTCAACTATACGCGCACAAAACAGCTGTGGAAGAAAGACGGAGAAGAAATGGAATTGGTGGGGTTAAGTACCTATCATCCTACCAACCGTTCCAGGAGCAAACTGTTCACCCGTAACGGATCCCTAGATTCCTAGACCAGAACTCTAGACCATAGGCTGTCGCTATCCGGGTTTCAAAATCCGGATTCCGTCCTGGATCCTTTTACAGAACACCTGGAACATCCTTTCAGCCTTAATGAGATGTTTTGGCTAAGAAGATTCTAATTCCCTTTACCTGTTCGAAATTTTGAAAAATCCTGTACAATTATAAACTATTTAATACTAACCCGGTGGATTCCAAGATTACGGCTCGCGACAAATTTTATTTGTACTTACTGATTAGAAATATCAATAATTGAATTAATAAGTTTCAACTTGACTCAAGTTGAATTAAAGGCGTTCACAATTGGGTCGAAGAGGTCCTCGACAACAAAAGAAGTTATTAGTTAAAAATTGATACGTGCTCGATATGGGGTGAAAACCACTATTTATTGAATACTAAATTATACATGTATGTACTTCAAGTCATCGAAGTGAAGGTTTCACTCAATTTGAGTTGAAGTGCTGATAAATCGTATTATGTAGTACTTCAGTTTTCCTTTGAAATAGTAGATTGCTCTGTACATAAATTTAGTACAGTAGACATGGGAGATGGCAACATTCATGTTCATTCTTTGTTGTATAAGGCAAAAAAAAATTGAAGTTTTCATTATAGTAAAAAATTATTGTAATTCAATAAGTCTTAAAGAAGGTATATATATCAATTAATTTGAGGATTATGGGTTCATTTGATGGGAACCTAACACAAAGAAATACTTGTGGAATTCAGTCTTCTCAGTACATTGAATTGGGTGAATGTAGTGTCTCATAATTGCTCTCTTTGAATGATTCAGTTGGTCTTCTTTATGATGTCGAGAACATTTCATTGTTGACTATAGTGTTATATGTTCTATGAGAAATCAACTCAACTCGAGTTGAGTTATCATCTCGGGTATGCAACTTCCATATAATATGGCCTTGATTATAATCACTTATAATTCATTTTAATCCAATCTTAAGGGATGTAATTTGTTTTAATGTAGAATAATCTTGTAGTCCTTTTAACAAAGAATCCAAAAATATACTTATGTACATGAAACAAATATTTTTAAAGACAATAATAGCATTAAAAACCTAATTATATGAGTTTTTTTAATACATGTATCATAGGCCGAGCTAGGCAACTTTGGGGGCTTTCTAATAAAAATTTAATTTTAACTAGACCAAACTTCTTTGTATATATTTTTAGAAATTAGCCATAGGTGTTTCAATTCTTCATATATATTGTGAGTTTTTTTCTAAAATGTATGCAATTCAACATTTTCTATGTTTAATTTTCTTTTAATTTGGTCTTCACCTAGCTTTTTGGTCTTTTTAATTTGATATAATTTTAACAAAAGCCATCTTCTAAGCTGTTTTAATGCCGATGACCCCTGTATATAATACAAGAGTTGCATACCCGGGGTCATCATATGCTATTGTGTATTATAGGTATTAATTGATTTGGTGAATACTTCTATTGAGGTATCTAAATATCTTTGGATGAGTGTGCAGCTATCATGGATGTTTCAATGGATCCAATACAAGAGTACTCCTCCGATGAAGGGGATGTTGAAAACGTTCTCGAAGTGACTCTAGAGATTCCTAAATGCAAAGGCATCCCCCAACGTCTCTAGAACACAAAGGTTGTCACCCTCCTCAATGCCACTAGTCGGCTAGTGGTGGAGGGAATAGTTCATAGTGTGAACTCTAGCCTAGTGCAAGGTTGTGATGGTCCCTTAGGAGATGCTTTTGTTGCCATCCAGATTTCAAAGTCTTTGCACATCGAAGATGTTCCAGAGGATTGGAGGTACTCTCTCCATGCATGACCCATTCAGTAGGTGTACTTGAATGGGGCAAGTCTCCGCGATCACAAACTTTGTGAAAAGTACAATTGTTGACAAGTTAGACTATTGCAACCATCTTCTTCACGGGCCAGACCATACACAAGCTTGATCAGGAATCCTACTCCTCAAGCTTGTGTAAAGTCCAAGGAATTACCCACCTAAGAGTCCATCAATTCAATGTTGAGAAAAGTTTGTTGCTTGAAAAAATGTGTATAACCTTCTCTAAGGGAGAAGATTCGGGCTTTCCATGAACATAAGTACCATAACTCAGGTTTTGAGTTCTGATACCACATGAAGTTGGACGTTCATTGGGAGGTCCATTGGGACTCTCAAGGAAAGAGGGTGGTCACTATAGAAGGTATTGATGTTTGTTTGGCCATGTGGAGACATATTTCGGGTGTCCCAGAATCCACCTTCCATCATTTTCAAGGGTACACTGCTAAAGGAGAACAAGCTCATACTCACAGTAATTTGGGCATGCAAAAGCCTTGGATGCATACATCACAAGTGACGACGACATTGAAGTGCGTGCTTGAAAATTCCGCAAACCATATGCCTTATCATACATAGTATACACCCTCTTCTGAATGGGGAGAAGGTGGTTTCCATAGTTTTGTTGTCCACCTTCAAATGGAAGGAGACTATTCCCAAGGTTAATGCAACAAATGCTGGATTTGGGTTGAAAGAAGTGTTGGCTTCAAGCATAAGCAAGATCAAGAAATTGAACTTCTCGGAGTATAGTGCCAAGAAGCTTGGAAATTATTGTGCATGCTGTTCTAAGTGTGATAGGTTGCAAACCCTAAAAAGAACCATAACTATTGGATTACAATAGAAATGGACTCACATTTTGGAGAAACATTTGGCCATAGGTTGGGCACATCGAGACCACTACTATGCAAATCGGTACAAGTTTAGTGCATACCCTCACAAATGCTTGATAATCATGCATGACAAAATGGATCATGCAAGAACTACTTCTCTTGTGTTCTCACACAAGAGTAAGCAACTTGATGGACTTATGAAGTTGCCGATTTCAGTTACAGGTATGATTGCTCATGAGCACGGGGATGTATGTTATGCACATTACGATCTTGACATCTTTCTTGATGACTCAAACTACTTAGTGAGGTCATTAGCAAAGTTGTTGTGAGACTTTGAACTACTCCCAAAGTACTCATTCTACTAATTGTTTGCTAGATTGAGCTCTGTTCCTCTTCTTCAAGTAGTGCTATAGTAGACATTTGCAAATCATCGCTGTAGCTCCCGCCCGAAGTCGCAATTCGAGCAACTTCTCTTCCTCCGTTTTTGAACTTTAAATGGACAATGCAATAGGAGATGTCGCAAGATGGAAACTTCGAATCTACTCCGTTAGTATAAAATAGACTATTATAGTATAGAATTTTTCAAAATTTTCACTAGGTAAATGGAATTAGAATCCACTTAGCTTAAACATTGCATTAAAGCTGAGAGGATGATCCAGGTGTTCCGTAAAAAGATCCAGGGCGGATCTGGATTCCGGAAACCTAGATAGCGACAGCCTACATCTTAGAGTTCCGATCTAGGAATCTAGGGAACCGTTACAGTAAACGGTCCGCTACTAGAAATGGTCAATAGGATGACAAGTACTTAATCCTTGCCACTCCCATTTCTCTTCCTTCTTTCTTCCACAATAGTTTGTGCTCATGTAGTTGAGTGAAAGAGTGGTGAATTAGCGATCGTTCTAGGAGTTGAGGATTGTGCCAGATCCGAACTCAATTCTAGTTCTCAATGGCGAAGGGAAGTAGCCGTAAACCTTTAGTTCTTGTACGGATGGTCTATCCTACCATTTCGGAAAGGTTGAGTGATCCGTCGTAGTTAGAAGACGACTTGAGCACGATAGGGTGTGTCGGCCTATTCCTTAGGCCGTGGACCGTGAAGAATGAACGAATGATTCAGGAGTTTATCGTAGGATCTCTAAATCAATATGAGTTGATAGTAAGGGGGTGACCCGCGACCTGGACGGATGAGATTTAGGTGAATGTATACGGATTCCCGAAGAAAGGATCCGGATTAGCTTTCCGAACCGATAGGTTCACGGCCAGGAAATTTAAGAATGCGGCCCATGTTAAGGAGGGGTATGCCATTAGTGACTGTCTAGATGGGTGGCAGAAAATTGTCTTAGAATTCTTTATTCCGATCTTGTATCTGGAAAAGCCTACCTAGGTTACGGTCATGGTGGCCAACACCATTTTTGGCACAATGGAGGGTAGACTAGTCGACTAGGAGAAGGTCATTGGAGCAATGGTCTCCAAACTTGCCGCCCATGTAGAAAAGGCTAAAACTAGCCCAATTGATCCTTACCTGTTCCACCTCTACCACTATGCAAATTCTGAGTAATGCAAAGATGGTAGAGTACAACACCGGAACCACAATCTTGCATTATGGCCTCCCAGACAAAGTGAAGGCGGAATAGCCGACATTCGATGAAGAAGAAGAGCCAGAAGAAGAGGAGTAGTTCATAGATCATAGATGAAGGAAATCTACCAATTCAACTTCACGAGGGAAACTCCTTGTTTCAGAGAAGGTTCAGGAGAAGCTAGAGGAAGAAATTTCCGGATTCTTCAAGAGCGCATTCAATTGGGTGTTGCAGGCATAGGAATACCACAAAAACTTGGTAGACGTACTCAGGGCGATTAGCAAAGAGTTGAAGGTCGAGCCAAAAGAGATATTGGATGTAGTGAAGCAACTTCTGAATCCGGAGGAATTGAGATGGAAGGAGAAGCGGATCGAGAATTTGGTGAAGGAGAAGAATGACCTCCAATCTAGGTTGAATTGGGCAGAGAGAGAGCTAGCCGCAATGAAATAAAGGGAGAAGGAAGCTCTACAACTCATCAAGAACCTATCCAATCTAGTGGATAGATCCTTAGAGCTCATCATCAAAGCCTCCCTTGTCCAGAACTGGCTAATCGAGGAAGGACATCTGATTGGATCCAAGGTAGTTCGGATCCTAGTCGATTTCTCATCAAAGATGGAGGCAATGTTGAAGGAGATGCACTAGCTCTTAGGGCGCATTGATCCGGATCGGGTCACAGATTTTGCTCACTTTTTGGAAATCCATTTTGACACGAAAACTTCGGTGAAACTAACGTCATCACTACCACTTCCACCAAGACCGGAAGTTCTTAGGGAAACTCTCCGGCATTCAATAGAGCCCTTCTCAAGTCAACTAGAGAAGACCATCCGGGGGAGCATGAAGAGAGTTCAAGAGCCGGTCAAGGAGCCAGATGTAGCATGAGAGTTGGCGCCACTGAAAGTGACCATCTCACCACCTATTCTGACAATCCATCTTCTTAAGAAAAAATCCTTTAGACACCCAGATTGCTTATTCAAAGCAATCTAGTGGATCAGATGGGAAGACTGAAGAATTCGACTTGGACCCATTCAGAAAGCTTCGAGCACATGCAGCAGCCTCAACCCAAGAAGGAAAGAACGACCATTGTGTTGGATGAGAATTCTCTAGGAGAAGAAGAGGACGAGAGGGAGATCACTCAGACTGAGAAATCTGAAGAAGAGGAGTACCAAACCGGATCAAAGGAGGAAGAAGAGGAAGAAGACATGGAAGAGGAAGACTCACCTCCGGTAATCCAGAGGATCCAAACTTGGGCAGCATTGAGGACAATTCCGGTGAAGGCACCTTCAAGGGCATCCATTTGGGCACCTGCGAGTCAAGGTGGGAGTAGTTAGAAGAAGGCACGAAAGGCGAAGTAGTTAGGGTTTTAGTTAGTTAGGATTGGAATTTTGAATCTAAATCGGGTTTCGAGGCATGGGCCTAGGTTCCGGATTTGTAGGATCTGACTTTTCACGTTTCTTAGGAGGTCTGTGATTGGTCACCTAGATTTCCGGGTGGCTTTTTGGCTTTGGGTTTTGAGTTTTTAAAGGAGGGCAGGCTTGTTGTCCTCTCATTCCATCCTAGCACTTATAGTTGGTATCTTGTCATCCTTTCTTTAATTTGAGCCACCAAGTGGACATTCAGAAATTGATCTGTTATATATCCAACTTTCTTGTGTTTGTTTGTGAGAGCGTTGAAGTGTAAGAGAGAGGAGGAGAAAAGGAGGAATTCAGATTAGAGGTGACTAGATCTAATTCGGGAGGGAATGTTTGTGACGTAGTTTAGGCTTGTGAATACGGTCTTGTACGTGGTGCCTTTAAAACACTGGAACAGAAATCCGGCAAGGAGTGGCGTGGGTGTGAGTCTAGAATACTAGGGAAGGTTCCATGCAAAGACAAGTAACTGCTAGCAAAAAAATCCCCATCCTACTCTCTGAAAGGTCTGCCAAACCCTAGGATCAGTCTAGTGAACAACTAACAATCTCCCATTGATTCCAGTTTCTGTTGCTCTATCGTTGTAGTGGAGAAGACTTGTTATGGCTCTAAGTGACTTGCCTTCCGGATTGGCCATCCAGGAAGTTGTGAGAGTGTTTCTTGGTCTGATCTAGTGCAACATTTAGTCTAAGTGTGTTTTGTATAGTTCAGAGAGAGAAGAGAGTGTGAGGAATACGAGTGGTGAGTCCCTACCCTTGTACAAGATCAAAGGTGGACCCTCTAAGGGTAAAACAGAGGCATCAAAACCAGTGTGTGTGTGAAAAGAGACGGATCCGGATTCTGGAAAGGAGTGGATCCGGATTGGATTCCAAAAAGGTAGAGATCTGGAAGAGAGAAAGGAAGTGAAAAGAGTGCTTAAGTTGATAATATGGATAATCTTAGCTTGCAACAGTAGTCTAGAATCCTTTGGGGCGATATTTCGAGTCATTTTACGACGTTTTGGTGTTATAAGGGTACTTATGCTCCGCTGCGCATACGATAGGAGACAACAAGAATAGATTTGTGTTTTCATTTTGGTCCCTTCTTGTTGCTAAGAAAATCTTTTGTGAGATGTACATTAGTTTCATATTGGTTGGTCACACGCATGACAACATTGACGCGTTGTTTGGAAGGTAGAGTATGCAATTGAAAAAAGAGAACTTACCCACTAGTCCATCTCTTATGAAGTCCTTCATGGATGTGAATTCAATGCCCACAATTCCTCACCTTATTAAAGAAGTGCCACATTTCAAATCCTTAATAGAAGGCTTAATTTTGGAAGGGGAAGATGCACTTGTTGACCATACCAAGGCACAACAATTTTATCTCAACTCTATGGGGGGTTTGGTCAAGAAGTACAAACAATATTGCACAAATAGAGATTGGCTCCTTGAGGAAGTTGGAGGGATAAAATTATGGCGAGAGCACTTTGAAGGGAGGAGTCTATGGCCTCATTGGGAGCCACTACTTGTTGTACACCTTCCAATGCAGAGTGTGGATGATATTTACCAGGGAATATGTGGATTCATCAAGTATTGGGAGTCATTATACGATGAAAATGGAAGTGGTGAATATAAGAGACGGTTCGAGCATTTGGTGTTCTATTGGTGGGCAGTGAATGCAGCCTTAAAGGAATCCATCGAACCTTTTGTTCCATTTAAGGACAACTTTTGGCCTTCTTCTCGAGTGGAAACAACAAAGGAGGATGAACTTGATGATGATGGTGAGGTTTGTGAGGAGTTTGCTAAGGATGATGCCTTCGTGGGGCAACATTGAAATTGTCCATTGCCATCTTTCCGAGTGGTGTGTGATCTTTTTGAAGGATACATCATCGCCATTTGACCAATTGATGTTGATACCAAGCTTGTATGGATTGCCAAAGCCTTGTCTGATCCTTTCACGAACTTGGAGCATCCTAATTGTATGGTCATTCAATACTTTTGGCCCACATTACGAGAGTGGATTATTCAAGAGTCCTATACTAGGCGAGATTCCGCCAAAGGATTGTCACACCCCTATCTCCTTGGAAAACCAAAAAAGCCTTAGTGAACAAGGGGGACCTTGGGGTTGACTTCCCAAGCTTGCAATACACTAAGAAAGAAGAAATGAGAGACTCCCAAGCAAACAAGGCGCAATCACTACAAGAAAATGGGTGTTTTGTGACTACAAAAATATGACTGAGGATGATTGGCAACTACTCGCAGTCATATTTTGGGAGGCCAACTCTTTGAAAAAAAAATATGACTACAAATATGACTACTAGTCATGTTTTGGCCTTGTAGGTTGGGGGCGTATGGTATATGTTTGTTGGGAATTCCAAAATACTTCATAAAGCTTCATAGGGAATATGTTCGGGGAACGCATAATCATATTTATTAATCATATTTTTGCATTAGTCATATTTTTTAGTCATATTTTTATAATAGTCACATTTTGGGGGGGGGGCAGCTTGAAGAAAATTTGGGTGGAAAATATATTTGGAGAGTGCTAAATCATATTTGCTAGTCATAATTTCACTTTAGAACATATTTTGCAGTCATATTTTTGAGTCACTCATATTTTATAGTCATATTTTTATGATAGTCACATTTTTTTTCTTTGGGGCAAATTGAAGAAAATTTGGATGGGGAATATATTTGGAGAGTGCAAAATCATATTTGCTAGTCATAATTTCACTTAAGTCATATTTTGTAGTCGTATTTCTTAATTAGTCATATTTTGTAGACACCTTTCTTTGGTAGTTATTTTTTTTTCTTTGGTGGGAGCCTCAGGAAAAGGTTGGCAATCTAAGATGGGTCCTCTATATTTTGCCCCTAGAGGCCATTCCTTGGAATGACTTTGTTTAATACCTATTAAAAGAAATTCTTTTCTTTTGTATGATGTGTCTATTACAGAATTAATATCCAAATAATTTGGGATGGCACATGTTTATATTTCAATTAGTATATTTAAAATTCTCATAGGAATTAGAAAAGGAATAAAGAAGAATAAAAAAATTAATAATAGGAGATAATCAATTTTTATTTGAGTATTTAAGAAAAAATTAGAGAGGAATAAAATCCTATGGACAAACCAAAGCACCAAGGCAGGACTAAGTTTGAGAATCCAAGATAAAAATTAGACTTGCCTTGATTTACTATTGGAATTTGTTGTGGAATTGGCTAATTATGTTAATTGATTGTGATGGCTAATGCGAAGCGAAATCTAATGCATTTAAACTAGTGATGTAGATTGAAGGTTGTAGAGTTTAGAAAAATTATTTGAAGATTGGGAAAAATCTTTTCAAAGAGAAGAAAGAGGAGTGTGAGAAAAATTCATGCCCAAGCGGCCATGGAACAAGAGTAAGTGAGGAGTGCAATTTGTGCTGAGAGTCTCTAAGTGTTTGAAGAAGAAGCATATATTCCAAGTTGCTACTCCAAGCTTTAAACATGGTTAGGAGACTAATATGATCCTTTTATAGGGATTTGACTATGTATTAAATAAAGATTATTAATTATAATACACGTAGTTGATCAAATGAATTTTTCAAGTCTTAAGTAGATATTTAGTTAGCACTTATGAGATTGATGTCATTACAATTGTTTGATTCTTAGAGTAATTAGAAATCAATTAGTAGTAGTAGAAGTCAAAGATTGCAATTTTAAATTATTTTAAAAAATGAAGGAAAAAAACAAAAAATGTTGAAAATAACTTGGAGAAAGTCAAGAGGGGATAGTAGAAAGAAATAGGTTGAAAGAAAAGAATGAGATCATATATCTAATTTATACTCCTTGTTGTAAAAGTTGTTATTTAAGTTGTATCCAAAAATACAAAAAATGCAACAAAAATGGTTTAAAACAGACTTCATGATATAATTACAATATACATGGTTAAGAATAGGGATGTTGTGGAAACAAATTCCAAGGCATGTCCTTCAATTTGACACTTAGTTTATTCTCTTCTTGTAGAAACTATAGTTGTATTAGAAATTAGAGGTTTAAATCAAACCTCTAAGAATTTATTAAATCCAATTTGGAATTCAAGAACACTTCGTTAATTTGTAGAGGATTCTAGTAACATATCACACTTTAAAAAATAGAGAAAAATTATGAAAGATAGAATACGATAAAATTGGACAATCTATGGCATTAGTTTTGGATAAAAAAATACTAAAGTTCATCCAATTCAAATAAAAAAGGAAACTTGAAATTTAGTAAAATATTTAGAATCTAATTTTGAAAATATGAATGAATTTAAAATTATAGGCTAAGAGAAAATGTTGGATGAAATCTTGAAGGATAAATTAAAAACAAACCTTCATCCATCTATATTTTTTTGCTAAAAACATTTTCATATAAATATCTTTATGATTTTAGAATAGGCCTGCAATGTTCTACAACTTAAACTAACAAATTTTAAAATTTCTCAACTAGGATTTGGAAGTGTAGAGTTTTGAGCTAGATTAGCCAAAACCATCTAAAACCTTTAACTTTTATAGTTTGAGTGTGTTTTAGTTTAGATGTGAACCACTTACAATTTATCATTAAAAAAAAAATTTCATTGCTTAAAATATCCATTGAACAATATTTAAATATCCAACTTAGGATTTGAAGCTCAAAAACAAAAAATATAGTTGTATTTGTTGTATCTCAAGGATATAGATAAAACACTCATATATCACATATTGAAGTTTGTCTCTTTTTTAGTAAGGTTCTCTACAATGTCATATAAGTCGTATTTATAAAGAATCTCTATAGGGATGTTTAGAAGTTATAAAATTATTTATATGAAGATTGAAGCTCACTATGATATACATGGTTGAATTGCAATTAAAAGATGGTTGTTTGAATGTTTTTACAAAGATATAGACTATAAAAACATAATCCTTTTTAAAAAATTCAAAGATGTTTTTCAATATTGTCTTTATAAAATACTTTTGCTCTTATATACTTAGTATATGGATGTAGATACTTTGATTTATGCATGACATTTGCTTAATTGTCTTTTTTTTGCCATAAATACAGGTGCTTAAGGCCTTGTAACTTACATTTACACATTTTGTAGAGTTGTATTGCAACATACATTCACTTTGTAGCAAATTTTGTTGTGAAAATAACTTAATTTCTTAGTATAGTCATTTTTATTAACTCGCATGACTAAAGCAAGTCATGTGCATGATTAGGGTTTTAAAACCCTAGCCGCCATTTCTTCTTCTTCTTTGTTTTTTGTTGCCTCTTACATTTTGCTTCTTGTTGTTTTCTAGCTCTTGGTTCTTCTTCATTCTTCTTGCCTCCTAATCCTTATTTTTTGCTTCTTCTTAGTTCTTAATCTTTGCTTCTAGTTTCTTCTTGTTACCTCTTAATTCTTGCTTCCTAGTCCTTACTTTTTGTTGCTTCTTAGTTCTTGATCTTTGGTTTTTAGTTCTTGAATCTTATTTGTAGTTTCTTTTTGTTACTTCTTAATTCTTACTTCTTAGTTTCTACTTTTTTTGTTTCTTAGTTCTTGATTCTTTCTTGTAGTTTTTCTTGTTCCATCTTAATTCTTGCTTTCTAGTCCTTGTCTCTTGTTGCTTCCTAATTTTTACTTTTAATTTCTTTTTGATTCATTTTAACTTGTGTTTCTTGTTTTTTTTTAATTTTTTTTTTTTTTTGTTATTTATTGCATCTTAAATCATATTTCTTGTTGCTTCTTGTTGCCTCTTAGTTTTTTTCCTCTTGTTATTTGTTGCATTTTATTGCATCTTAAGTTGTGTCTCTTGTTTTGCTTTGGGGCACTTTAATTTTTACTTATCATTACTTATTATTACCTCTTAACACTTGTCATCTTCTAGTTCTTGTTTCTTTTATCACTATTGTTGTTCTTTCTTCTAATTTATTTATGTTTTCTAAAGATATAGTGATTATGAATTTTTTCTTACTTTAAAATTGTGCTTCATATTTTTTGTTGCCTGAAATTTTTGAAGGTTGACCTATATTGTTCATTCACTAAAAATTAATCTCCTTCATTGTATATGTAGGCACTTAAAGTTGGAATGAAGTTGTCGGAGGCTACTAACAACATTGGAGAAGCAACTTCTTCACAGTTTTGTAAGAAATATAGGTCTTAGATTGTGTAGGAATATACATTTACAAAGTGTTATTGTGATATGTTTTGTGTTAGTGACTAATAAATGTCATTGAAAAGAGTCACATTTTTTCTTGCATTTTCTTTCTTCAATATAACTATCTTTTGTACATCTCAAAAATCATATGTACTCAGTTTTTATTGGATGGAGTCATTTATTCAGCTACTAAACTATGTTAATGCATGATTGCAATGCCTCAAGTCGATTTAGAATGTATGGAATGTGATTGTAATTTATAATAAAAGCTACTATAAACCTCAAGTCACCTTAGTTACAAATATTACTTGCTTGAGTCATATTTTATAATATATCTTAGCCAAAATATGACTCATTGTAGTTATATAATGCTCACAATCATGTCTACAATGTGACTTTGTACTTTAAAAATTATGACTACGTTCAATCATAAAATTACAAGTAATATTCCATGTGAACTACTACATGAGCTAAAATATGACTTACATTAGACATGTTTCACATCAATAAAATTATGACTCATGAAGGTCATATTCCACATCAAAAAAAAATTATGACTTTCTAGAGTCATTTTTACATCAACATGTAGAGCATATGACTCATGAGAGTCATTTTTCACATCGACAAAAAATATGACTCATGAGAGTCATCTTTCACATCAACGAAAAATATGACTCATGAAGGTCATATTCCACATTAACCAAAAATATGACTACATAGAGTCATATGCCACATGAACCAAAATATGACTTGACGTAGTTATATTCTACGTCAGCTAAAAATATGACTATATCGAGTCATATGTCACGTAGACTTTTTTTTCTTTTGCTTAAGTTGTTCAAGGAAAAGTCAAGACTCCAAGGATAGTCAACATATACAATACATAGGCAATATACGGCTAAGTATACCCCCAATACAAATGACTGTAAATATGACTCATGAAAAATTTGACTAGTCGGTAATGACTAGAGCCAGTCACATCTTGCGTCATCTACAGTGTTTTCTACCTAAGTTATATTTTGAGATTTTATGACTCATTGCAGTCATTTTTGGTAGTCATAAAACACCCGTTTTTGTTGTAGTGAATAGGGTTAAAGCACACTACGGTTGTCCAAAATCATAGTCACAGCACAATTTTTGCATAGAAAAATGTTAGGAGTCCATTTTATTATAGTTTTTGGCAATTTTTGTTAAAAAAAAAATGAGTTATAGTCTCCCATCTTAAATATATTGAAAATTGCATTACAGAAAGTGACTTTCATCTATTAATTTCATGTATGGAGTACAAACATTTGATGTTTGTATTGTCACAAATTCATGTTTAGCATTGTTGTACTTCTTATGTCATGTTTAGGGCTTCATTTTCGGTATTCAAAGGAATAAATCCAATGCTTTAATGGTTAGGTACTATGACAAGACATTCAATTAGGGTTTGGGAACCTTTACAAGATAATATCCTTGCAAATGTGTGATTTTAGTATGAGGCCCAAATTTTGACTTTAAAGGGTGTATTTCTAATTTTTAATTTAAAAATCTATAAAAGGACCTTTTGATTTAGATGGGCCAACATGGAATTTTGATATAAATTACATTTTGTTCCCATTTTGTTCCATCAAAGATTTATGCTCCATTTTCCAGCTTGAATCCAGTAGAAGCCTCTAGGGTTCATTAATTGCACTTGGGATGTTCAATGAGGACATATTGTACATCTGGGACTAATAGCCGTCTGCCACGTACCGTCTAAATCAAGATTCCTTAGAGATTCCGCAAGTTATGTGGTGTACTTTTGCAATGACATTCCTACCTTCGAAACAAATGTAGCGGCCTAATCTTGTCTTTTCTTGTTTTGAATTTGAAGCTCACGGAGGTTGTAGAAAGTGGATGGACCTCTAGTTATAGTTTGCAGTTTTGTTCGAGAGAAGTAGTTGTTGCGTGAAGGAGTGCTAGTTCTGTGATGAAGGAATACTTGCAGTTGCATGATTGAGAGAAGAGTGGCAGTTCCATGAGTGGAAACCATCGAGGGGTAGTAGTTTTATGGTATGCTTAGTCTCAATACATAATGGATGCTCTTTTTTCTTGTCTCACAAATTTTGTGTCAACAACCAAGTCATTAACAAAACAAAAACAACATTGTTTTAGAAATCAATGAAAATTTCTTTACAATTGAAGAAGAATGTAAGTACGTTTGATCAATAGATGGTGTGCTTGCATTTAGTAGTTATTCTGGATTGATCTAATGTCCATGGTTCTTCTTACAACAAGACGAGATAGATCTGTCACGAGATGTATTCTTGGAATCCACCGGGTTAGTATAAAATAGGTCTATAATAGTATAGAATTTTTCAAAATTTCCTATAGGGAAACAGAATTAGAATCCTCTTAGCCTAAACATTGCATTAAGGCTGAGAGGATGATCCAGATGTTTTGTAAAGGGATCAAGGATGGATCCAGATTTTGGAAACCCACATAGCAATAGCCTACGGCCTAGAGTTCCAGTCTAGATATCTAGGGAACCGTTATAGGTAAACAGTTCACTTCTGGAATGGTTGGTAGGATGACAGGTACTTAACCCCCACCACTCCCATTTTTTTTCTTCCTCTTTCTTCCATAGTGGTTTTGCACTCATATAGTTGAGTGAAAAAGTGGTGAGTTATTGTTTCAGTAGTTTAGTTAGTTCCGGTTTTCGCTAGCGGAGGGAGATATCCGTAAACCATTAGTTACGGCATGGATGGTCTATCCGACCATTCCAGAAAGAGTGAGAGATTGGTCACAGTTAGAAGACGACTTGAGTATGATAGGATGTGTTGGTCTGTTCCTTAGGCCATGGACTATATAGAATGACTGGATGATTCAGGAGCTCGTCCTAGGAGCTCCGAATCAATATGAGCTGATAGTGAGGGGGCGACCTAGAACCTGGACGGATGAGGTTTGGGCAAAGGTATACGGATTCCCTAGGAAGGGATCCAGATTAGCCTCCCAAACAGATAAGTTCGCGGTAGGGAAGTTTAGGAATGCAGCTCATTCTAAGGAAGGGTATGCCATTAATGACTGTCTAGATGGGAGGCAAAAGCAAGCCTTAGAGTTTTTTATTCCAATCTTGTATTTGGAAAAGCCTACTTGTGTTACGATTATGGTAGCCAACACCATTTTTGGTGCAATGGAGGGTAGATTGGTCAATTGGGGCAAAGTTATTAGAGCAGTGGTCTCCAAGCTTGTTGCCAATGTAAGAAAGGCTAAGACCAACCCAATTGGTCCTTACCTATTCCACCTCTACCATTATGCAGAACGTTTGAGTGATACAGAAATGGTAGAATACAACATTGGATCCACAATCCTACATTACAGCTTCACGGACAAAGTGGAGGCAAAGGAGCCGGCATTCGAAGAAGAGGAAGAGTTGGACGAGGAGGAGCAGCTCATAGATCAAAGACAAAGGAAATCTACTGATCCGGCATCACAAGGGAAACTCCCTATTCCGGAGAAGGTTCCAGAGAAGCTAGAAGAAGACATTTTCGGGTTCTTCAAAATCAGATTCAAATGGGTACTCCAGGCATAGGAGTATTACAAGACCTTGGCAGACCTTTTCAAAAGGGTTGGCAAGGAGTTGAAGGTCAAGCCAAAGGATATACTCGACGTGGTGAAGAAACTTCCAAATCTGAAAGGGCTAGGGCGGAAGGAGAAGCAGATTGACAATCTAGAAAAGGAGAAGATTGACCTTCAAGCCAAGTTAAGTTGGACAAAAGGAGAGTTAGCCACAATGAAGCAGAGGGAGAAGGAATCTCTATAGCTCATCAAGAACCTATCCGATCTGGTGGATAGACTCGTGGAGCTTGTCGTCAAGGCCTCCCTTGTCCATAACCGGCTAATAGAGGAGGACATCTCATTGGATCTAAGGTAGTCTGGATCCTACTTGACTTCTCATCAAGGATGGATTTTGTGTTGAAGGAGATGTGCCAGCTCTTAGGGCGGATTGATCCAGACCGTGTCATGGATTTTTCCTACTTTCCGGAAATCCACTTTGACACAAACACTCTAGTGAAGTTAACGACATCACTACCACTTCCGCCAAGACCGGAAGTGCCTAGGGAGACTCTCTAGCATTCAACCAAAACCTTCTCAATTCAATTGGAGAAAACCATCCGCGGAAGCGTGAAGACAGTTCGGGAGCTAGCCAAGCAGTTAGACATAGCCCAAGAATTGGCGCCACCGAATGTTACCGTTTGGCTACTGATTCTGACGATCCGTGTTCCTGAGAAGGAAACCCTTCAAATACCTAGGTTGCTTGTCTGGAGTGACCTAGCGGACGGGATTGGAGGATTGATTCATCCGGAAAGCTTCGAGCACATGCAGCAGCCTCAACCAAGGCAGGAGAGGACCACAGTTGTTCTAGATGAGACCTCTCCAAGAGAAGAAGATGAGAGGGAGGTCACTCAAATTGAGAAATTTGAAGAAGAGGAGTACCAAACTGGATTACAGGAGGAAGACATAGAAGAGGAAGAGTCGCCTGTAGAAATCCGGAAGATCCAGACTCGGGCAACATTAGGGATGAGTCCGTTGAAGGCAACTTCGAAAGCAACTCCGAGGGCATCCATCCTTGCACCATCAAGTCAAGTTGGGGGTAGTTAGAAGAAGGCGCGAAAGGCAAAGTAGTTAGGGTTTTAGTTAGTTAGGATTGGAATTTTGAATCTCATCCGGGTTTCCAAGAGTGGGCCCGGGTTTCGGATTTCTAGGATTTGACTTTCCGGGTTTCTTAGGAGGTTTGTGATTGGTCAACTGGATTTCCGGATGGCTTTTTGGCTTTGGGTTTTTGAATTTATAAGGGAGGGCAGGCTTGTTGTCCTTTCATTCCATCCTAGTGCGTATAGTTGTTATCTTGTCATCCTTTCTTTAATCTGAGCCACCAAGTGGACATTCAGGAATTGATCTATCATATACCCAACTTTCCTGTGTTTTTTTGTGAGAGCGTTGAAATGTAAGACAGAGGAGGAGGAAAGGAGGAATTCGGATCTAAGGTGACTAGATCTGATTTGGGAGGGAACTTTTGTGATGTAGTTTAGGCTTGTGAATATGGTCTTGTGCGTGGTGCCTTTAAAACACTTGAATGGAATTCCGGCAAGGAGTGGCATGGGTGTGAGTTTGGAATACCAAGGACAATTTCGTGTAGAGATAAGCAACCGCCAGCAAAAAAATCCTCATCCTATTCTCTGGAAGGTCTACCAAATCCTAGGATCAGTCTAGTGAACGACTAACAATCCTCCATCGGTTCCGGTTTCTATTGATTTGTCATTGTAGTGGATAGGACTGGTTACGGCTCTGAGTGACTTGCCTTTCGGATTGGCCATTTGGAAAGTTGTGAGAGTGTTTCTTGGTCTGATCTAGTGCAACATTTGGTCTAAGTGTGTTTTGTGTAGTTTGGAGAGAAAAGGTAGTGTAAGGAATATGAGTGGTGAGTCCCTATCCCTATACAAGATCAAAGGTGAACCCTCTAAGGGTAAAACAGAGGCACCAAAAACCAATGTGTGTGTGAGAAGAGACGGATCCAGATTTTGGAAAGGAGTGGATCTAGATTGGATTCTGGAAAGGTAGTGATCCGGAAAAGAGAGAAAAGAGGTGAAGAGAGTGCTTAAGTTGGTAGTATGGATAATCTTGGCTTGCAACAACAGTCCAGAATCCCTTGGGACGATATTTCGAGTCATTTTATGACGTTTTGGTGTTGTCATGGTACTTAGGCTCCATTGCGCATACGACAAGTCACTAATATATTCATCGTACAAAATGTATAATGATTCAGTATACTCTTCATGCTTTTAGATACATGCTGTAGGATTTAACATTTACTTACAAAATTGTTGACAAACATGTTGTATAGAATGTACATTTTTTACTCTAGCAGACAACACAAGTGTCTTGAAATTCCAATGAAGTGTCCAAGGTTCTTCTTGCTTCAAGATGGGATAGTCACTAGTACAGTCTCTGTACAAAATGTACAATGTTTTAGTACAATTCATATGATTTTAGATACACTTTGTACGATTTAACGTTTACTTACAAAATTGATTACAACGTGTGTTATAGAATTTACTTTTTGTACTCCAATAGAATTTTCAAGGGTCTTAGAAGGCAAATGAAATTTCCAAGTTTCTTGCAACCAGATGAGATAGTCACTAGTATAGTTATTGTACAAAATGTACAATGTTTTAGTACACTTTGTATGCTTTTAGATACGTACTATATTATTTAATGTTTATGTAAAAAATTGTTTACAATGTGTGTTGTAGAATGTACATTGTTTATTCCACTAGACATTGCAAGTGTCTTGGAAGGCCAATGAAGTTTTCTTGTCTTTTTTTATTTACAAACCTCTTCTACGTGTTTTTCAGTGGTTCAATATTGTGGCATAAGGCGACGACTGGGTGGTTAGGAGTTGGGTTAGTTCTAGGGAAGACAAGCCCTGTAGCGGTTTTAGAGATGATGATTTCGTAGATGATCATCTTGCTCCCTCATTGCCCACCTCGCCACAGGTCGAAGACAATCGGTTGACACGAAGGTCAAGAAGTCTCTTTTGGAGAAGGAATTGGAGAAGTTGCCTTCTCTGAACAAGCATCCTCCTCCATGCTCTATTACTAAAGTGGAATTCAAGACCAAATATGGCTTGCCAAAATCTAGTAAAAATCCACATAAGCTTAGAGTTCCACACGACCTCATGGAGACGGACCTAATCAATGTTTTTGGACCATCAAAGGGGAGAAAGGGGAGAGCTGGGTATGCTTATGCGGAATGCAAGCATGAAGAAGTCCTTCATCATGTTGTTGAGATTTTCCCGCTAGTGTACTTACGAGATTTGCTAAGGTCCAAGGTAATAGCAAAGCAATTTGCTAGGGGTATCATCATAGAAAAGTAGAAGCAAAAGCTTGTGAGTTGGGTAGAGTTCATAGGGATCTCTAATAGAAATTAGCGTAGCAAATGGTTGAAGAAGGTGAGGTTGTGTTTGGCGGCCGTTGTAGACATCATTGGCTCGAACGAGAAAGAGCTATACAAGGCAAAAGGTATTGACGACCTTTTCCATGATCCTAATGCCAAACTTCAAAAGACTCAATATGAATTGGAAGAGAAGGTATATAGTGTTGTACAGGATGGTACAGAAAGCGAAAAGGATATCACAGACTTCTTGGATCTAATAAAGTTGGTGGGATTACAACTTCATGCTATAATAGAGGACTATGTCAGTACTAAGAAGGAGAGATTGGATTTGTCTACCAAAGCATCACAAGAAGAAGGGGTGTTGCGTAGAACTAAAGCCAAAGTTGTAAAGTTGCAAAAGGTTCATGAAGGGGCCAAGTGCATGCATGGTGTGGAGGTGGCCTCAAATAAAGTGGAAGTATACGATGAGATGGTAAGGGATGCAAAGAACGATTATGATGCAACTGCGTTGGAACTAAAGGAATGCAATTTGAGGTACAAGGAACTCAAAGCAAGGTAGACGTGTTTGAGGAGGCTATTCGATGCCTTGTCGTCCCAAGTTGCTCATATGAAGAGAGGTGAAGTTGGAGTTTCTTTGAGACCAAGACCCCTGTGCTCTTAGTTTGACCCCAAGACAATTTCAGATTTTGACGCCATTTCATTCACACCTTGTGCACTTTGCTTGAGCGGATTTCCCCTCAAGGACATTATAGTATGCATATGAAGTCATTTATACCATCCATGGTGTACATGGGTTTGGTTTAGAGTTTCTAGCAAGTGTGCAGATACGTCTTGTGGTACAATAGTGCATCCCTCTTGGTTTATTAGTTTCGGATTTGGCAAGTTGGATTCAAAACTTCAACAATTGGTTCAGTCTTTGAAGTTAGAAGAGGAGCAAGAGATTCTACTAGCAACCTTGACATCGGCAGTCTTGGACTCCCATCCACATATTGGTATGTGATTATGTCCTTTCCTCATGGAGGCGAACACAACCTTATGCAATTATTTGTACATTGTATATTATTAAGTTCAAATAGCACACAATTGTGTAGATGAAGTACATATCAATACAACGCATTCTAGCGTTAAGTACAACTATTGTACAGTTTGTACGCAACAACCCTAAACCATCATCAATATGGTATGAACTACAAAGGCTTATCTATTGGTTTCCGTTACCCATTTTTTGATTTACAACTTAACCACTTTTTTTTATTTGTGATTCAGATCTAGAGAAAATATACCAAGAGCAATTGAAGGAATCCATGGTGTGCATACATACTTGACATTTGGATGGCTCTAACAATGTGACGTTTATAGAAAGCACAGGTCCCATGCTCAACCTTAGTGGGATTGATGGGTTGCAAAGCCTAGGCAATGGTAGTGCCCCTGGTATAGACCAACTCCAGGTTGAGTCTGTACAACGTCCTATATAACCTTCGAGTCTACCATCCATAGATGAAGTCGACTCCCTAGAAAAAAATGAGGATTGTGTCATAAAGCCTAGGAAGATTAGCCCTCTAGTTGCAGAGGAAATTGAAGATGTTGTCAAAGAGCCACTCGTAGGAGATTTTTCTAATCTGTCTTGCAAGGTAGGAGTTGAGGTAGAGCTATAGGAGCATATTAGAAAGTTGAGAGAAGAGGATGCGGAGTTTGAAAGAGTATAGAAGTTAAGACAAGAAGTTGCAAAATTAGAGCGCCACAAAATGTTGAGAGAGGAAGCTGTTGAGGTTGACAAGGTCACGCCAAGGGCAAAGGGAGTGACTAGGGTAGTGGTGAAGGTGCCTAAGCCCCCACTATTGCCTCCAACTAACAATGAGAAGGACAAAGTAGTAACCAAACGGAAGACCAGAAGTGAGATCACTATGGAGGAAGCGACAAAAGAATTACAAGAAGCCAAAAAGAAACCTAAGAAAAACAAGAGGGGTCAAAGGAATACCCCAATTGGTTAGAGTTAGAGATGCATTTAGTACAGAACATACAAATATATACGTCGTATAAGACTCAGTTGGTCAATAACAGAATGATGTATGTTGGGCCACTTGGCACTCGAATATTTGGGAATTTTAATGAACTGTTAGTATTGAAATAAAGTACCAGTATCATTGTGTTTTGGGTCCTCAAACTTCACACGTTTAAAAATCCATGAGTGCTTTCATGAGTGCTTTCAAATGCTTCGAAATGACTTGTTAGTGTTGTCCTCGATGTATCCCCATGACAAGGGGTGCTGAGCACCCAAGAAATAAGATTATCCTTTCCTTCCCTCATTTAGGATTCAAGATCTTCCAACGCTTTGAGTTTAGGGTCCTCAATTCATCTCGCTACATCCAGTTTGATCACGAAGTTTATACTTACACTCTTCTACACACACGACAAGGCAACGAGGTAGTGAGCAACAAAGTGATTTCAACACCATCTCATTTGAAGCTTGGTTTTCAATGCATGTATTGTAGATCGAGTAGTATATAAGTAATGTAACATTGGTTAATGTTAGTATTGATGATTGGGTAGTGTTGTTACGTTGATTTGTTCTACAAATTGATTTGAGGTCAGACTTTTGTGTACCTATAATTGTATGCGCTATACAAATTAGCATGATAAACTAGCATTGCATTGGTTTTTTCCAGAATGGACCACACTTTCAGCAACCCAGAGTCTGAATAGGAGCTTTGCTTATTATCGTATGTATAGCGAGTAGTAAATACCATTTACAACACCAAAATGTATAAACTAACTCGAAAGATTGTCCCAAGGGATTCTTGACTGTTGTTGCAAGATGAGATTATCCGTTCTATTGACTTAAGGTCTTGCTTCACCTCATTTCTCTCTTTTCGGATCACTACCTTTCCAGATTCCAATCCGGATCTAATCCTATCCAGGATCCGGATCCGGATCTTCACACACAAACACTGGTTTAGGGTACCTCTGTTTTACCCTCAGAGGGTTCGCCTTTGATTGTATAGAGGGGTAGGGACTCACCACTCGTATTCCTCACACATTCTTCTCTCTTCTAAACTTCACAACTTACATTTAGACCAACTGTTGCACTAGATCAAATCGGAAACACTCTCACAACTTTCCGGATGGCCAATCCGGAAGGTAGGTCATATAGAGCTGCTTCTAGACTTTTCCACTACAACGACAAACCAACAGAAATCGGAACTGATATAGGGATTGTAAGTCGTTTGCTCAACTGATCCTAGGGTTTGGCTGACCTTCCCGTAAGTGGCATGGGTATTACTTCCACGGGCGGTTGCTTATCTCCGCACGGAACCCTCTTTGGTATTCCGGACTTGCACCCACACCACTTCTAATCGGATTCCCAGTCCAGTGTTTTAAAGGCACGTGCTCAAGACCAAAATCACTAGCCTAGACTATGTCACAAATGTTCCTCACAAATCAGATCCAAGTCTCCTCAGATTCGGATTCCTCCTTTCCTCCTCCTCTCTCTAACACTTCAATGCACTTACAAGACAACACCAGAAAGCTAGATATACGATAGATCAATTCTTGAGGGTCCATGTGGTGGCTCAGATTAAAGAAAGGATGACAAAATACAAACTATAACAGTAGGACGGAATGAGAGGCAACAAACCTACCCCTCACTTTAAAAACTCAAAACAATCACAGCCTGGAAATCCAGGTGACCACTCACAGACTTCCTGAAAAGCCTGGAAAAGTCAAATCCTACAAATCCGGAACCCGAGCCCACACCTAGAAATCCGGATTCGATTCAAAATTCAAATCCTAACTCCCTAAAATCCTAACTACTTCGCCTTTCGCACCTTCTTCTGGTTGTTCCTGCCTTGACTTGTTGGTGCTCGGGTAGATGACCTTGGAGTTGCTTTTGGAGTTGCCTTCACCGGTGTCATCCTCAGCGCTACCTGGGTCTAGATCTTCTGAATTTCTGGGGGAGAGAATTTTCCTTCTTCCTCCTCTTCATCTTCTGATCCGGTGCAGTACTCCTCTTCCTTAGATTTCTCAATCTAAGTGATCTCCCTCTCATCTTCCTCGCCTCGAGATGTCTCATCCAATATAATGGGGTCGATCTCCTTTTGTAGTTGTTGCTGCAACATGTGCTCGAATCCTTCCGGATGGATCCGGGCCGGATTCAGCAGTCCTCCGATCCAGTCCGCCAATTCACCACGGGTTTGTGTGCGAGATGTCTGAAGTGGCTCCTTCTCCAGAAGATGGAATACTGGGACAGGTGGCGAAACCGTAATCTCCGGCGGTGCTAACTCCCATGTTGCTTCTAGCTAGTTACTTGGTTCTCGTGCTATCTTCACACTCCCCCGGATTGTCTTCTCGAGTTGCGTAGAGAAGGATTCCATAGAATGCCGGAGAGTCTCCCTCGGGGCTTCTGGTCTAGACGGCAGTGGCATTGAGGCTGTCAGCTTTACTGGAGTTTCCGTGTTAAAGTGGATCTCCGGAAAGATGGAGAAGTCCATGACACAATCCGGATCAATCCATCCTAGTAGCTGACGCATCTCCTTCAAAGTAGACTCCATCCTTGAAGAGAAGTCTACTAGGATCCGGATCACCTTAGATCCAGTAAGATGACCTTCCTCTGCAAGTTGGTTTTGCACAAGGGCTACCTTTATAACCAGGTTCGCCGACTTGTCCACCAACCCGGATAGGTTCTTGACCAGCTATAGGGCTTCCTTCTCCCTTTGCTTTGTTGTGGCCATCTCTTCTTGAGCCCAGCTTAGTCTAGCTTGAAGGTCCGCCTTCTCCTTCTCTAGGCCTTCAATATGCTTTTCCTTCTTCTCTAGCGCTTCTGGATTCAGAAGTTTCTTCAAAGCGTCGAGGATGTCTTCTAGCTCTGTCTTCAACTCCTTGCTGATCCTCCTGAGTAGGTCCACTAGGTTCTCGTGGTACTCCTGAGCTTGTAGTACCCACTTGAATCCAGTTTTGAAGAATCCGAATATGCCTCTTTCTTCTGCCGGAATCTTCTCTTGAGTCAGAAGCTTCCCCCGTGACACCAGATCAGTGGACTTCCTCCACCTCCAATCCAAGAGTTGCTCCTCCTCTTCTGGATCTTCTTCATCCTCAATTGGCGGCTACTCTGCCTCTACTTCCTCTGTGAGGCCATATTGCAGGATGGTGGATCCGATATTGTACTCGACCATTTCCGCATCACTTAAAAGCTCTGCATGGTAGTAGAGGTGGAACAAGTAAGGACCAATGGGGCTGGTCTTAGCCTTTCCGACGTTGGTGGCAAGCTTAGAGACTATTGCTCCAATCATTGTGCCCCAATTGACTGGTCTACCCTCCATAGCACCAAAGATGGTTTTAGCTACCGTAATTGTAACCCGGGTAGGCTTTTCCGGATACAAGATAGGGATCATAAATTCTAGGACATGCCTCTACTTGCATCTAGATAGTCGTTGATAGCATATCCTTCCTTGGAATGAGCTACATCTTTAAACTTCCCTACTGCAAATTTACTCATCCGGGAGGCTAATCCGGATCCTTTTGGGGGGAAGTCGTAAACCTTGGCCTAGACCTCATCAGCCCAAGTTTCGGGTCGCCCCCTCACTATCAACTCATACTAGTTCAAGGCACCTACAACAAGCTCTTGAATCATCCTATCATTCTTTACGGTCCATGGCCTCAAGAACAACGCGACACACCCTATCTCACTCAGATCATCCTCTAGTTGTGACCGCTCTCTCAGCCTTTCTGGAATGGACGGACAGACCATTCGCCCTATTACCAACGGTTTCCGGATATCCCCCTCCGCCATTGCAAACTAGACTAAGATCTGGACAAATAGTAGCTCCTGAAACGATCACTAACTCACCACTTTTTGTCTCAACTATACGCACACAAAACAATTGTGGAAGAAAGAGGAAGAGCAAATGGAAGAGGAGGGGTTAAGTACCTGTCATCTTACCGATCATTCTTGAAGCGGACCGTTTACCCGTAACAGATCCCTATTTTCCTAGGCCGAAAGTCTAGACCGTAGGCTGTCACTATCCGGGTTTTCGGAATTTGTCCTAGATCCATCCTAGATCCGGTTACAAAATACCTGGGGCATCCTCTAAACCTTAGAGAGATGTTTAGGCTAAGACGTTTCTAATCCTGTTTTCCTATTAGAATTTTGGAAAACTTCTATATAATTACAAACTTTTTACTATTAACCCGATGAACTCTGGGATTACAGCTTGCGACACTTATTCCTAGAAATGGTTTATGATGAAAAGAGCAAAAATCTAGGGCTGGTACATCTACGTATGGATCCTCTTGTCAACTATTTACTACATCTTGTGCCCCATTTTGTATGGACAATGGCAGGTGATAGAACATTCCACACTATTTTGCGCAACATCCATAATCACGACAAGGAGCGGGAGCTAAAGGCCATTGTAGTGAGGGATGCCGAAGATGTGGATGCAAACGACAATACGAATGTAGTTCCCATGGTGGAGCAAGTCCACAAAATAGAGATTGGTTTGAAGAAGAAGAACTGAATGAACGATTGAAGATTGTCACGAAGTCCAACATCATATTCTGAAACTATTCCAACCTCATGTTCCAAATCACCACGTGCTTTTTTGTGTAGAATAGTAGATTCTCACATGCCCTCATCTTGTTGGTGCAGGCTGGAACTGTTCTTGTAGTAGCAACTAATAGCTTGAAAAAATTACCCTCACTTAGTTTGCATTTCGATAACTTTTCATGGCAATTCTGCATACGTAGTTGTTTGTACATAAGAAGACGTTGAGAACTAATTATATAGTTATATAAGTGGACTATCTTTCTAAACTTTGTTACCTACAGAATGTTTATACAACTACAGCTACATCATATTCATATACATCAATAATTTTGTAACAAAATATTCTTGCAAATGTGTCTTTTGAGTTCTGGGTTGAATTTGTGACTTCAAGGTTGTATCCAATAATGTACATTGTGTACATGTTGTATGTAGGGGACCAATAAACGTCTACCATGTACTAGCTAAATCAGGATTCACTTGCAATTACGTCCAGGTTATGGGGAGTGTTTTTTTTGGTACAAGCCCTTTTGCACATTCCAAAAAAAGGTGGACCTCTTTCTTTGTCATCTAAATAGGGAAAAACTTGGCATCCAATGTGCAAAGAAGAACTCAACATATGTCTATAATAATACTCACTCTTGAGGGTTTTTTTTGGGGTGTGTGGTAGTTCGTTGGCTATACTCTACTGGTCGAAATTTGGAGGGAAGATGGCACAGGGGCCATTATTTGGCGGGCTAAGCGAATTATCACTCAAAACAAAAACGTTATGGATCTTCTAGATTTATAGTTGCATGTTCTCTTATATGCAAATAAAAAAAACTTCTATTATTATCTCATGTAAAGGTCTAATTCCACATTCCACAACTAAAATTGAATTTCCACATCAGCTTCTGAGGGGTCCAAGTTACCTCTTAAACCATTCATGAATTGACAGGTGGCACTTTCTAACATAAATGAATTCATTTAAATCGAATATAACCTTCATGTATTGTATGAATATGTTCGACTTTTTAAAAATACATGTGTAGATAAAAAAAATACCTCTCTTTGTGTAGGGTAGTTGAATGTTCCATTATCAAAATATGAATGTCTATTTTCACTTTGATATAATTTTGTATGGACTTGGTAAGAATTAATGTCCTCTTTCATTGAATATAGTTCAAAATTCCAATTCCAAAAATACAAATAGTAATTCATTGTTCTATTATGCTTGAGCATTTCCACTACAAGAATAAGAATAACCCAATCTTTATTTACTATTCTATTCAAAGGATTAAGAAGTATACTTTTTTATTATTGTTGACTAAAACTTCCTTAAAGATAATGAGAACACCTATTGTGGGGTTTGTATCAATGACTATTTCTTCCATAAGTTCATAAGAAAAAAGATAGTATTTTTTAATTTATCATTGAATATTTTCTTTCCAAGAAATAAAAATACCTATTTTTTTATCCTTACAGTCATTTTTTTTTTCCAAGAATAAGATCACCTAATTTATTTTTATTCTTACATTCTTGTGTTTTCTTTCCAACAATAAGAATATTCAATTTTTTTAATCCTTATAGTCATGTGTTTTGTTTTCAAGAAATAAGAATATCTATTTTTTTTATTCTTGCGGTCGTGTGTTTTCTTTCCAAGAGTAAGGTTATCCAATTTTTTTTATTCTTATGCTTATGTGTTTTCTTTCCAACAATAAGAATATTCAATTTTTTTTATTTCTTATAGGCATGTGTTTTCTTTCCGAGAAATAAGAATACCTATTTTTTAAAATTCTTACAGTCAAATTTTTTCTTTCCAACAATAAGAATATTCCATTTTTTTTATTCTTATGGTCATGCATTTTCTTTCCAAGAAATAAGAATACCTATTTTATTCTTGCAGTCGTATGGTTTCTTTCCAAAAATAAGAAGATTTTATTTTTTTAAATTCTTACAATCATGTGTTTTCTTTCCAAGAAATAAGAATATTCTATTTTTTTAAATTCTTACAATCGTGTGTTTTCTTTTCGAGAAATAAGAATACTTACTTTTTTTAATTCTTATAGTTGTGTGTTTTCTTTCCAAGAAATAAGAATACCTATTTTTTTTATTCTTGCAATTGTATGTTTTCTTTCCAAAAATAAGAATATTTTTTTTATTCTTACGGTTGTATGTTTTCTTTCCAAGAAATAAGAGTACCTATTTTTTTTATTCTTGCGGTTGTATGTTTTCTTTCTAGAAATAAGATTACCCTATTATTTTTTTAGGATGATTGTGTGTTTTCTTTCCAACAATAAGAATATTCAAAAAAAATTTAAGCTTATAGTTGTGTATTTTCTTTCCACGCATAAGATGATCCAATTTTTTTAATTCTTATAGTCGCATTTTTTTTCCCAAAATAAGAATATTCATTTTTTCCTAGTACATGGAGACTTTTTTTATATGAATACAAATATTTAATTATTTTTATTCTTACGGTCAAGTGTTTTCTCTATAGGAATAAGAATTATACACTTTCTTTTTTTATTCTTATGGTCGAGTGTTTTTTTTACATGAATAAGAATTATACCTATTTTTAAAAATTCTTACGAGTGTTTTAAAGGAATGAAATGACCTATTGTTTTATGTAATGTGGAAGAAATTGAAATCAAAAAATTGAAAATTTTGAAAACTTTGGATGCATCATTTTGGAGAAGAAATGTAAATGTTAATGGTTATTATTAATATGATTGCCTTTAATTGATTGGTGGTCATAAATTTTACTCGTTCATTTGAAGCAATCCCTCATGTCCACTCATGAGGTGACTGGTGGTACCCGGTCGGAGTAATGGAGGTAACTGATGATTGGTGAGCGCCCTATCATTCTTCCTTGCCGTGGGACCTCAGTGCTGAGCCTTGTGTTTTATTGCGTTGTTGTTCCCTGTGCGTCCTCCTTCCTTCACGCCCTTCTATTTGGGAGTGTTTTTGAATAGTGCAAAGACTAAGTTCCAAGGGGCAATTTGTTGCATCGCTAAGGCTTGGGATGTGTTGTGCCTAGCACCATGGAATTACAGCAAAGAAGTACTACGAGGAAATGTGGTGTATTTTCTTTTGCATTGTTTGATAATTTTGCATCCAGCGGACTTCTTGTATCCCTACGTTGTTTTCTGTTTTGTAGTTGTTCTTGTTCTATGGTTTGTGCAGCTCCATTTCAGAAAAATTGTTTCCTATTTGTGATTTAGGGTGGATTTTTGTGCATGAAAACCCCAATTCACAAGTTCAAAGCCTCTCAGCGGCTTTGTTGGTCGAATGCGATAAGCATGGCTCCAATGCCTATGGTTTAGGGTGCAATTCACTTTGTTTGTGGAGCTCCATTTCAGCATTCTAATGCGATTGAACAGGGTGGGAAGGGAGGAGTTGAATTGCGTCAAGGATGTCCCTTCTAGTAAAACCTCTGTTTTGGGTATGTGCTATACATAAGAATTGTGCTGCATTTACAATATAGATCTGGATTGCATTGTTCTTTGTCTTTTTTCCTCATGGTCAAATCAAATGTATGAATCTTGCTTTAGGCTGTGAAGGAAACCACCGAGAAAATACCACTTCCTAGTTGTATTGTGCGTACATTTTGTATACTTTGCATTGTAATTTCGTACTAGTCGTATTATTTTCGGATATGCAGAATTCCCCTTCACTATGATTTCTTTGTACTAGTAGGTGGTTTTTGTGAACTTCTATAGATTTGCTTTTATTTCTTCTCCAAGAAAATGCTTTGGGTGTAGGGTTTAGATCTCCATGGCATTGTTCTCTATCCATTTTCTCATTTTCCTTAAGGTCTAATCAAATTCATTAATTGCACTTTAGGTTATGGATGATGGGTCTCACTAAACCTCGCATCCCAGTTGTACTATGCATACTCCGCTTCTTGGTGTTCTATTGTATTTTCCAATCATGCTTTGAATTTTGGATGTAGAACTGAACAAAATGGCTAGGGTGAGAGGCAAAGGGTCTACCTTGATACTACAGACACATTCAGCTACAGAGACCTCTAGGAAGAAGGAGGTAAAGGAAGATTAGGAGGAACTTGTAGAAGCGGAGGAGAGCGAGGCTAGTAAGGAAGGTGACGAAGGTGAGGCCAATGACGACTGCGAGGGTATTGAGGTGGGTAATGGTAGTGACGGAAGCCAGGACGACAAGGGTAGTAATGGCAACGACGAGGGCGAAGGCAGCGAGGAGGGTCACGGCAACACCAATGAAGACGAAGGGGAGTTTGATGTTGACAATGAGCGGGAGAAGCTCTCTAAACCACCACCACTGCTCACTAGGGCTGATTTTGTGAAGAAGTATGGATTCAAGGACGAAGGGCACCTTCCAAATCACTTAACAAAGTGGCAAGGCAAACGATTTGATGATAGAAAATGTGTGGCCCTATTTGGACTGCCGGTGGGAAAAGATGGACGTTACCGCTACAATTGGTAAGGTGGGTCGCACTACCTAGCGAAAACTTCACGTGGACCCCCGAGAGCTGCAGTTAGAGGTTTGCGAGGGGAGAGGGAGCTCAATGGGTGGAATACTTTTGGAGGAAGAAGAGTACACTTCCAAGTTGGAATATTTGGGTCGATTGTTGACGGTGGAGAACTTAGAACTCAAGGCATGGATGGATGATGAGTGGGAGGCTTCTATAGCAAAAGAATTGCATGTGTAGACTTTGAATCATCATAGGGGAGTAGTGAAGATTATGAAGTTGAAACAAAAGAAGTATGATGAGAAACAATTACGTGCAATGACCAAGGATGGAACATTGAACTTGAAGTTAAGGGAGAAGGTGAATGCATACAATGATTTAGTACATGGCGTACAAAAGAAAGTGAAGAAGTTGGAGAAGTCGACCTCTACTTTAGAAGAGACTCTCTACCTCGAGCGCCATCGAGTTGTCAAAATGTGGATGCGAGTTCGTGCTTTGCAAGAGGAACATGCTTACCTTGGGCGTGGATTGTGTGGTTTTTACTTGCAACCATTGCCGTTGGTGTATGTCACAGGGGAAGTCGACAGTGGAGGAGGTTCCATCCAAGTAGGTGATTGCTCCTTGTGCGGTTTCCCCTTCCCTCATTCTAAGATGGTTGTCTCTGCCTGTAGACACCTTTATCACCCATGGTAGGCGTTGGTAAACTTCACTAAGGGCATAGAATGCTCTACTTTGGGTAGCAAGAAAATTCAACCCATCAAATGGATTATGAGTCTTGGTTGGAGGGGTATTCATGGCTATGGATGTCTTGGAGGTGGAAGTGAATAGTGGACAAAGTTAACGACAAAGTGTGCAACTGCTATCACTAGAGAACTAGTAGCTAGAAGTGATGCAACAATAGAATTCTATATAGCCATCTAGCAATGTAAAACAATTGTCGAGGAAGAAGGTGATATTGTACAACTACATTTTGATTAGTAATCCTTCACACTCATTGGTACACATAGTGAAAGCTATTTACACTTTTGTTACTTTCACATGGTTTGTGCAGCTTGGGATTGGGAGGAAGGTAGTTTACATAGTACTAGTTGTATAGTTCGTATCAAGTTGACTCAATTTTGTACATTTTTTTAATGTTTTGTGTAGATATTTATCAAAGGGGTATTTGGAGATCAAGGATTTGTACTTGTTGTATACTATTGCCCTTCTAGTTGTATTGTCTATATTCTTATATCTCAAGTTTGTACAGTTCGGTAATATTTTAGATACATTCTTACACACATGTGTTTTGGGGTTCCCTAATTTGTACTTCATGTTTTATATCGTCCTTCTTGTTGTACATGATGTAGTATAATTAGTACAATTTGTATAGGTTTCCATGTTGTTAGTAGTTAGGCAGTCGTTGTGGTATTCTAGTACATTTCGTTCTGACGTGGATTGTATAATTTGTACAAAGCTTCTGTACAAATTACACGAAGTTGTATATTTTGTACCATGACCTATAACATGTTTGTATGTTTGTACCCGAATCCACAATATAACATAGTTTACTGAATTAAAGATTGTGTTATAGTGTAGGGCTTGTTTCCTCGGATGGAGAAGGAAGGAGAGGAAATTCCGCCACAGGTATAGTTGGCGATCAAGAGGGGGTTAGTGAAGAACATAGTAGCAAAGAGGAGGGATCTGGTTTTAGGATAGAAGAACGACGAAAGGCAACATTCTTAGCACCACCAATATCACCTGCACTAACAACAACTCGGTATTATTTCTAAATCTTCCAATCGATTTGATGTTGTTTTTGTATGTGTGTAGTGTATCCTCCAAAGTACGTTCCATACTGGGTTTACAATATAATGTGTTGGAATGTATGATGGAGGCACTCCCCTTCAATTCAACCAATGCCAGAGAAGGGGGGGATCACTTGATGGTGTAAGGCTATTCTAATTCCTTCTATATTGGTTGTGAGGAATGCACTAGGGCATTACAAAATGCAAGAGAACACATCCTTGGATATGATCCTTGAATCCTCACTAGTTTCTATCCTTTCCTATAAAATCTTTATATTTTCACAACTTACTAGATATCCAAATATGCATTTTGTTTTCTATAGGATGTAGGAAGGGTTGAAGGAAGAGAAGTAGGTCAATATCACAATATAAAGTTTAGTAGATTTATGTCATATTTACTAGGTATTACATCTTCACGGAATACAGGTCAAATGTATAATTGTTTACGAATTCTGTTTGGAATGTATAGGCGTAGTGGGAAATGTATTTTGTGCACAAATTTTGTATAGTTTTTCTGCATATGTGCAAGTGATTTTCTAAATATTAGAATTTTTGCAAATTTGTAAATTGTGTTGTTTTTGAAATGTCGAAGCATATCCGGAAAATGTATTTCGTGTACAAGTTTGTATAGTTTGTTGTGTATGGAATGTGTAAGCCGTTCAAGTCAACGGGTAGAATTTAGCAATAAGGACTAGGATGGTGATGACATGATGGATGGTGATGGTGGACGTTGCGGGAATGACAAATACCCTAGCAAATAGGGGAGGGTGGATGCCATAGTGGCCACTATGGAAGGGGTTGTCAAGTGCCTAGTAGCGGTCAATGATTGTGTCGTTGTTGATGAAATCCATGTCATTGACACTGTTACTAATGAATCTACTGTTGAGATGGGGGATGAAGATGAAGCCATTGTTGGGGCAAGGGTTGCTGCTGAAGCCACTGTTGGGAGAGGGGGTGAAGATGAAGCCACTGTTGGGACAGGGGTTGCTGCTGAAGCCACTATCGAGAGAGGGGGCGAAGATGAAGCCACTGTTGGTGTAGGGGTTGCTGATGATGCCTATGTCACCATCACCATTGATGATGAAGCCACGGTCGGGACAAGGGGGGAAGATGAAGCCATTGTTGGAATTGGGGCTAAGATGGCCATTGATGATGCCCATGGCATCGTGACCATTGGTGATGAAGCCACTCGCGGGACAAGGGTTGTTCATGAAGCCACTAGTGGGACGAGGGGTGAAATGGTCACTACTAGGGTGGCCAAGTGCACATTAGTGGTCGATGAGGGAGGTGTTCTTCAAGAAGTCACTGGTGGTACAGGGGTTGTTGTTGAAGAACCCACTGGCAGAGTTGCAGTTGGAGGCCCTAGTATTGGAAAAGAAGTGAGGGATGATGAAAGCACCGGTGGAGTTACGGAGGTGAGGACCCTTGTATTGAAGAGGAAGTGGATGCACAAGCCAACAGAGGACAAGGCAAAGATGCGATTGCTAAACCAAGAGCAAAAACAAGATCCGGGTATGATCTCTCCGAAGAACTTTGTCATTTTATCATGTTTTCTTTTTATGTACACAATGTGCAAGCGGAATGTACAAGTCAGGGTTGTCATATCGGACGTGTCAGGGTCACCGAACGTTCCGAACCCTCAGGCAAACCAGACCGGACAGATGGACGGTCCGGACCCACCGGACGGCTTCAATTTTTCAAAGTTGTGGAATTTTTTTGAATGACACGTCACCTCGGACAGCGAGATCCAGGGCGCGGACGTCATCGTGCCACCATTAGAGTGCAGACTTTAGCATGAGGGTCAGGGCGCGGACTCTTTCAGGGCAGGGCGTGGACTACAACGTGAGCGTCAAGGCACAGACTCCTTTAGGCAGGGCGCGGACTTCAGCATGAGCGTCAGGGTGAGGACTTGTTCAGGCAAGGCGCGGACTTCAGCGTGAGTGTCAGGGCGAGGACTTGTTCAGGCAGGGCGTAGACAGGAAATGGTGGATTTTACTTATGTGTTCTCCAATATATGTATATATATATATAAATTTATTTTTTGAACAAATGGGAGACCCTAGTGCATTAAAAAGAACTAGTAACTGCAATATATTTTACAGGATTGCACTCACCAATGTTTCCAACATGCTCGTCAAACACAAAAATATAGAAAAGAAATATTAGTAGGCTGCAATGTTTGTGATAACCAAAACTGTTTATAAAATTCATGCATTGCAAAGTAAAATAACAATACAATGAATCTATACTTCCAAAATACGTTCACTTTCTCATAGGTTATCTAAGACATTCCTTTGGCTTCTCGTCCATCTTTCTTCCAATTGCTACAATTCTCTTCAACTCTTAAAGACTTGAGATCTACCATCAATGCAACTCAATAACCTCAATTATTCAAACGACTCGACCTACGAACTTATTGGGCACTTGGATCCGCTGCATTAGCATCTCGAACAACAACATCATCATCCTTTGGTGCTTCATCATTCGCATCTTCGTTGCTGTCATATTCATCTTTTGCTTCACCACTATCTATGGTCCAATGTCACTCAACTTCTGAGTTTTCATTTCGAAGTTCTATTGTAGTTTGACCTTGACTACGTTTGCACTTGAACCTCTTATGTCGTTGTGCGTTTGGGGTCTTCTACATCAAAATTTATAGTGGGCCCACTTGGAATTGTTGGAACAACAAATGTCGGGGTTGACCCACTAGGTCCTGGTACGTATGTACTTAGGAACGCTTCTATCACCCTATTTGGATCTCTTGCCCCAATTCCAAGGAGTAGATGATTAGTAGGCCTTGATGATGATGCTTCTCCAATATGTTGACCTTCTCTTCGTCCACGGCCTCTAGCCCTTCCACGGCCTTTCGTCTCTCCACGGCCTTGTTGATATTGACCTAGTTCATGACGAACGGGGGGCCCAGGGGCCATAGGTGGTCTACCACCAATAGTACCACGTGAAACGCTTTGCAAAGTCAAATCAACATTCCCCAGAGAGCCTAACCTTGCTAGAGAAGGTCTTCAGATGGCATTGGAATTTGTTACTGAAGATGGGTCTATGGAATGTGGCGTTTGTATACCTTGGTCAAAAATAGTAGGATGGCCTTTAACTGGAGCGGGTACACGGGCAAGGTCTTCTAGTGGTTCTCCAAATGCAAAAACATCATTAGGGTCCACATGCTCTGGATCAAAAGGCCTTCTCACATTACCAGCTCGTTGGTTTCTTGCAATAGGGCGTGCCACTCTTGCATTTCTAACGTTTCTATCATGATGTCCTTGAATAGCTCTAATGTTTTGAGTTGATGGCCCCACTCCTGTAGGCCTTGTATTGCCATCTCGATTGTGAGAAGATCCTCTACGGTTTGGATTTGCATTCCTCCCCTTGTTTACGTCGCCATCTTCATTTCCACCGCCATTTCCATTTCCGCCACCATTTCTTGGAGGGAGGTTGTCATCATCGTCGTTGTTTTTATGGGAAATACCATCATCGACGTTATTGTAATTTGGATTGTCGGTCTCTAAAGAAGACGACAAAGTGGGGACTTCAATGATCCCTTCATTTTGAGGAAGTGGAGGTGAAGGACTGCGACGTGGATTGGGTGGAATGGGTGGCCCCCAAGGACCCCAACGACCATTTAGGAGTTCCTCCTCTCCATCGTCAGCATCTCCATAGTAGTTCCTTGCTTCCTCGAGGTGATCAACTCCTCGCCTCCAAAGATCTGGGTTTGCCGGATACTCTTGACGTGCTACGTAGGCTTCTCCATCAACCTCTTCTTCTTCCTCTACTTGCATTGCATCGAATTCCTGATTGTGTTCATTCACCGGGAGCGGACCAAAGGCATCTGGATCGAAATCCTCCGAGTATATATTTGCATCATACCAACGAATTGGATCGGCTCCTGGTCGCTGCTGAAGTACACGGCTATTGGTATAAATGTATACCAATGACTTTGCCTTTTCGGGGGCTAATCGATTTCGGACCTTATTGTGAACAAAGGAATACATACTCCAATTCCTTTCACAAGAGCTGGCAGAACACGTGAGGGATAAAAGATGCACGACAATTTTTGAAAGAGCCCGATCTCCAACCCTGTGCCACCATTGGTGGGGAAGCATTTGTGTCACATGGATGTTGGGTGTCATAGTTGGACTGTACGGTCCACTACCCTCTTCAAATTCTGTTAATTCCGCCAACACATCATCGAAATTCACACCCACTAAATCTGCCATCTTGCGGATGACTCTATACAATGCACGTAGGGCAGTTCCATCCACTTGAGCGCCACATTATCCAAGAGATATGGATTCAAAAGGGCCGCAGCGTAGTGTGTATCTTCAAAAACCATGTTCCATCTTTCATTGAAAGATGCTTCCAAAATGACTGCTATGTCATCACGTAAGCTGAAAGGTGGTTCTCTTACAGAATACACGTACCCTCGCAAATTGTGCATTACGAGCCACGCCCAATCCATGGCTGGTTCTCGTCCATCAAACACACGCAAAGCCTTCAATACGTCTTCAGTCATGTACATGTAATTCACACATCGTTGCCAGAAAACCACATCTTGAATGGTTCTTCTGACATTACGTGAAGTGGTAGTTGCCTGCGGTCCATTTTGTTCGTTCCGTAGGATATCAAAGTAATTTAGAACATGCAGGTGGTTATTTAACCGCTCCAAGACTCCTCTGAGTTTCACCAGTCACTACAACATGAGGAAATTACAAGCGAATTGGGTTTCACTAGGCACTATGAGTTGTACATTCGAACTCAACTCATGAAAAACCAACATGGTTGCATGATGGTTTCGAATGTATTGGCACAATCTTTTGGCCCTACCAATTAAATCCAAAAATTCCTGGATTTTGGCCCAATCTTCCAACATGAGATCCAGTGCATGTGCCATGCAGCCTTGCGCAAAAATGTGTGGATATGTTCAAGTGATGTCTTGCAATGCCCCAAGCATGTTTGCTGCATTATCTGTGCACACTTGTGTTACATATTTGGAATCCACCTTCTCAATGTACACTTTCATTTGGTCTGCTATGTAGTGCATGGTTTTCTTTTGCGAGGTAGTATCAATTGACCCCAAAAATACATCACCTACAGGGCATGACATCATCACATTCATGAGGGGCCTCCGATTGACATCATCCCAACCATCGGTGCATATCGACACCCCATAGTGCTTGACAGAAAATCCAACCTTCTCTTGAATCTGCTTCTCAATTTGCAACCTCCTCGGTTCAATCAAATTAGTCCTGAACTAATGGTAAGAAGGTGGACTATATTCAAACCTTGCCTGTGAGGTTGCCTTCACAGCCTCAATGAAGGCTGGATGCCTTGCCACATTAAATGCCACATTCGCTTCATAGAAAAAACTTGCCCACTTCTCATCCAACTCCTTCTTCTTTGCAATGTTGAATGCGTCTACCATGCGCTGCTGACGTAGTGATCCAGATCTCGTAGAATTCGATCCAGCAAGACTATATGACATTTGTAGAATATCATTTCCTTCTGAAACATTTGCCCCTTCTTCCGCTCTCCCACCATTGATCCCACCCGTCACCTCATTTTTAGTGGCTTTACTTGAACTTGCACATGTAGTCGCTCTAGATGGCACACTTTGAATTGGTTCTCCTTCATACATGTCCCCAACATCCATTCGTAGCGGGACAAAACCTATACAATTGGCAAATCTATGTCGCACATGACAAGGCATACTTCGACAAATTGACCTCTCCGATTTTGAGCCATATCCAAAATGTGCAAAAGCACGCTCACATTTGTAATTGAAGGTCCCAGCACAGAAAACACAAGTCACCTTAATCCCATTCTCCGTAAAGTTCAGCCATGGTTCCCATTCCTTGGTATGCTTCCTTTGACTTGCCATTGCATTCAACCGTTCACAAATAATTTCAAATGTCTTCCTCCTCCTTCGTATTGAAGTTAAAAAGATCGTAGATATACCAAACAAAGTATCACTAACAGTAGTTAGCGCTAATCCACTGCTTGAACTGATTTTGACATCACCTCAGCAGCAAACTAGGGCCATTTGCCACCCAAGTAGACTCACAAGGAGCTCAAAATGAATTGAAGTCCAAGAGATAGAGGCCAGGTGGAAAATGTGGGGAATGTTGGGTCTTCTTTTTCTTTATATACTTAGGGAATGTAGGGGCGTGGACTTCACCAATGTGCGTGGTAGCAAGGCGCGGACTTCTTCATTCCCAAAGTGTAGGACGTGGACGCACACTCTGAGAATTTTTGGAAGACGTTCACAACTCACACTTGAATCCCTAGCATTAGGGTGCGAATAGGAAGGTAGGGTGCAGACTCCAAGGCGTAGACCTCAGGGCGAAACTCCACTACAGAAATGTGGGTGCGCACATGGGGATGCATTGGGCATGGGATCCCTCCTTCTTCCTATTTAATGGTCTTGGAAGATGGTGTCCCCCCTTTTCATGGAAAGAGGGAAACATTAAATGTTGTCACACCTTGCTTTAGAGTCCTCATATTCGTGGAGAGACAAGAACGCTTTCTCTCACAAATGTTTTCGCTGAATGGATTGTGTCAAGGCGCGAACGCAAGGCACAGACTCTAGGGCGGGGACTCCAGGGCGGACAATTCGCAAAGGCGGAAGAACTTCAGAGAACGTAGCTAAATCACAGACTCCATAGTATGGACTTGAAGTCAGGGCGCAAACTCCAAGGCGTGGACGTGCTCGTCCAACACAGAAGGCAGGACTTTGAAATGCGCTTGGGCTTGACATCCTTCAATCCTTCCTTTTTTTGGAGCGAAGGAACCATTAATTATAGCTTGAACAACTTGTTTTGGATTCCGACAAGACAAGGAAAGCAAGATGCCAAATAAAGAGCTCCACTGACTAAGATTTGGAAGAAACTTCATGGAAGAGCATGTCCTCTTTATTGTGGTGAAAGATGTTAGCAAAGCTCTCCCATCCCAACTCTATGCCATTCATTTGCGTTTGGATCATTCTCTCCTATTTTATTGGCTTCATTCCTAAAACTCTCACATTCCAACTTATACTAATTTTTTTTCTTTTGGTTGAATCATTCTTTCTTCTATTTTGTTCCTAAAACTCTCCCATCCCAACTCAAAGCCAAATGTTCATTTTTTGGTCCATCATTCCTTTCCCTATTTTTTTGGATCATTCCTAAAACTCTCCCATCCCAATTAATAGTTTGTTTTTTATTTGTTGAATCATCTCCTTTTCTATTTTGTTTTGCTTCATTATTTAGCAAGACTCTTTTCTAGTTTTCTTCCAACTCCATGCCGATCTTTATTTGTTGAATCATTCCCTTTCCTATTTCATTTTTGCTTATTTCCTAAAGTTCTCCCACCCCAATTCAAACTTCAAAGCCATTAATTTTCTGTTCCATCATTATCTTTCCTTTTTTTTTTTTGTGTTTGCTTCATTCCTAAAACTCTTCCATCCCACCTCAATGCCATTCTTTTTTTTTTGGCTTCATGAACTCCTTAAACACTTCCATTTCAACTAAATGCCATTTGTTTTTTGTTCCACCATTCCCTTTCCTATTTTTTTTGGCTTTGGATTCCTAAACACTTCCATGCCATTTTGGGGGAGTGGATTAATTCCCTTTCCTATTTTATTTGCTTGATTAGGAAAGTTGTTCCATCCGAAGTTATAAAAAAACTAAATGGCATTATTACTCCCTTCCTAGTTTTTTTGGGCTTGATTAGCAAAATTGCTCCATTCCAACCCAAGCCCCAAGGCCATTGAAATGATTTAATTTTTGTATACCCTAAACCCTTTCTAATTTTTTTTGGTTTGATTTGCAAGATTGTTCTATCCCAACTCAATGCCATTTATTTTTTGGTATATCATTTACTTCCTAATTTTTTTTGGGCTTCATTTGCAACATTATCCCATGCCATCCCAATGCCCTTTATTTTTTGTATATCATTCCCTCCCTAGTTTTTTTTGGCTTGATTAGCAAAATTGTTCCATCCCACCTCAATGCACTTTATTTTTTGTATATCATTCACTCCCTATTTTTTTGGGCTTGATTAGCAAAACTCTTACATTCCAACTCAAGGCCAATTAGTTTTGTGGTATCCCAACTCAATGATAAATTATTTTTACGGTATCAAATTGAAGTCTTTCCTTTCTCTTTGCATGTCATATACACAAAATAGGTAAGAAAAAAAATTGAGGTTAAAGGCTATCATATGCATTAGAAAATCAACATTGGCAATTGACACCTTGCATTAAATCTTTAGGGTCACTCCATCCCAACTCCATTCCAACTCAATGATAAATTTTTTTACAATACATTTCCATTCTCTTCACATGTCATAAAAAAATAGATAATAAAAAAAATATGAAGTTCAAGGCCATCACATACATTAGAAAATCAAGAATGACAATGGATACTTTGCATTAAATCTTGAGTAGAAAAATATAACCCATTTGTTTATGGTACATGGGCCAAAAGACTCTTTAATAAAAAGGAAAATAGTCAAAAAAAAAATTCCTATCCATTTAGGTCCCAACTTTGTATAAAATAGAATTGTAGGGCCTTACATCGGATCCTACCCTTGGATTCCCTGCTTGCCTTGAATTCTCTTCCTTGGATTTCTTTCTCCCTGTTTTTCTTTGCTAGAATTATATTTTAGCAAAAAAAAAAATTCAAGTATTTGTGTTTGGGATTTAGGCCCTTAGGCTCAAACATTCTAACTTGTAACTAAAGTTTTGAATCATACCGAAATTAAATTTATGAAAGTTTGGGTGACCCCATCCCTCGTTAGGGGCATTGAATTTCAAAGCACTTACATTTGAAGTCAATGCCATTTTGGGGGGTTGGATAACTTGGAAGGGAACCATTTCTTAAAAAATAGCTAGAAGGGATGGTTTTTGAATGGAAGCTCAGATCTTCAATTCTTTTGGATTCACGTGAAGGGACTAATATTTGAAAATGCTTGGTATAAGGGTTTTTGGAATAATTGATAGAATGAATTTTATTAATGAACCCATAGGTTTTATTTCTTCAAATCCATCATTCATAATAAAAAATTCAATTTGAGGCATATTAACTAAAAGAAATTTATTTCGGAAACGAGAAATTACAAGTTACATTTTCTTCTAAATGTAAAGGGATTGCTTGTTTTTGCTCATATCTCTTCATTGTCTAGCCTTTGTGGCTTGGCCTGTTGTGTATTTTTTTTTATGCAATGGTTCTTTCCATTTGTTAAAAAAAATAAAATGTAAAGGGATTCATTTTTTTTATTACTGGGCACAAGGGATTGTTGCTTACTTCAACGTACAAGTTAAATTGAAGTAGAATGATTGTGAATGCCAATCCATGATTACAAATCATTGGTACAAGAAATTGATTTTCACATGAACTTACAAGTTATATTGATTTCAATGCATGAGAAGGGTTCTTTTCTAAAGGTAATTGCTACATCTATTTGTTATTTAATTCAACCCTAAGCCATTAACTCAAACCCTAAACCCTAAACCTTACACTCTTGAAACCCTTGGCCACAATAATTCAAGAAGTTGGAGGGTAAAACTTCACTGCATTGGCGCTACTCAAGGCGTAGACGTCATCATAGGATATGGACTCCAAGGTGTGGACTTGAAGTTAGGGCGCGGACTCTAGGGCCTGGACGTCATCACAGGGTGTGGACTCCAGGGTGAAACTCCACTACAAAAATGTGGGTGCACACATGAGGATGCATTGGGCATGGGATCCCTCCTTCTTCCTATTTAATGGTCTTGGAAGATGGTGTCCCCCCCTTTTCATGGAAAGAGGGAAACATTAAATGTTGTCACACCTTGCTTTAGAGTCCTCATATTCGTGGAGAGACAAGAACGCTTTCTCTCACAAATGTTTTCGCTGAATGGGTTGTGTCAAGGTGCGAACGCAAGGCACGGACTCTAGGGCGGACAATTCACAAAGGCGAAAGAACTTCAGAGAGTGCAGTTGAATCACAGACTCCATAGTGTGGACTTGAAGTCAGGGCACGGACTCCAGGGCGTGGACTTGAAGTCAGGGCGTGGACTCCAAGGTGTGGACCTGAAGTCAGGGTGCGGACTCCACGGCGTGGACTTGAAGTTAGGGTGCAAACTCCAAGGCGTGGACGTGCTCGTCCAGCACAGGAGGCAGGACTTTGAAATGCGCTTGGGCTTGACATCCTTCAATCCCTCCTTTTTTTGGAGTGGGGGAACCATTAATTATAGCCTGAACAACTTGTTTTGGATTTCGACAAGACAATGAAAGCAAGATGCCAAATAAAGAGCTCCACTGACTAAGATTTAGAAGAAACTTCATGGAAGAGCATGTCCCCTTCGTCGTGGTGGAAAATATTTTTCTTTACTTCTTGTAACACTTCAAACTACTTTGAACCAACAAATAGTTTAGGGTGTAAAAAAAAGACTCTAAATTCTAAAGTGTTTAGGACACTTTGAGGAAATATTTTGGAAATGTTTTGGAAATGTAGTGTACTAGATAAAAGGGTAAAACTGCATTTTGTTTAAAATGAAAGAAATAGTAGGGAGTTAAAAAAAAATTCTAGGCCTTCAATACCTGACTTGAATTTTTAATTCCATCATTCCCTTTCCTATTTTGGGGGGCTTCATTCCTAAAACTCTTCCATCCCACCTCAATGCCATTAATTTTTTTGTAAATCATTCAATTTTCTTTTTGACTTCATGAACTCTTTAAACACTTCCATTTCAACTACTTGCCCTTTGTTTTTTGTTCCACCATTTTTTTCTTCATTAATTCCTAAAACCCTTTAATTTGAACTCCATGCCAATATTTATTCATCCAACTCACTTCCTTTCCTATTTTCTTTTGCTTTCCTATTTTTTTCTTCATTAATTCCTAAAACTCTTTTATTCCAACTCCATGCCAATATTTATTTGTTGCGTCATTTCCTTTCCTATTTTTTTTGCTTTCCATTTTTTTTCCTTCATTTATTCCTAAAACTCTTTTATTCCAACTTTAAGCAAGCTTTCTTTTGTTCCATCATTCCCTTTCCTATTTTTTTACTCATTAGCAAAATTCTTCCATCCCAACTCAATAATAAATGTTTTTTATGGTACCAAATTGGAGTCTTTCCATTCACTTCCCATTTCTCATATGAAAAAATAGGTAATCAAAAATAAAATTTGTTTCATATCTCTTTCACATTTGTTTGCTTTTATTAACATTTAAAATGCACTTACATTCCAATGGATTGACATTTCTTTCCCTTCCCTAGTTTTCGTCATTGATTGGAAATGAATCCTACTCCAATTCAATGACATTTAATTTCATTCCCTAAATGTTTTTATCATTAAATCCTATTCCAATTCAATGACATTACATTTCTTCACCTAATTTTTTTTATCATTGAATATTTGAATCCTATTTCAACTCAATGACATTTCATTTCCTTACCTAAATTTTATCCCCATTGAATCCTAATCCAATTCAATGACATTTCATTTTTTTCACTAACTTTTTTATTTATTAAATCCTATTCTAGCTCAAAGACATTTTACTTCCTTCCCTAATTTAAAGTTTTCAATTTTATTTTATGGTCATTTTTTGGTAACCATTTTATTGGATATGTACCTATTTCCATCCCAATTTAATGATTCCCATTTACCTTTCCCAAATTTTGGTGCTTCGGATAACAATACACTTCCATGCCATTTTTTTGGTAGGATTCATTCCCTTTCTGATTTTTTTTGCTTGATTAGCAAAATTGTTTCATCCCAAGTTATACAAGAACTAAATGGCATTATTATTCTCTTCCTAAATTTTTTCCAACTTAATGCCATTTTTTTTTCATTGATCATTCCCTTCCTAATTTTTTTGTGCTTGATTAGCAAATTGCTCCATCTCAACCCAAGTGCATTTAATTTTTGTATTCCCTAAACCCATTCTAATTTTTTGGGGCTTGATTTGCAAGATCATTCTATCCCAACTCAATGCCATTTATTTTTTGGTAAATCATTTTTTCCCTATTTTTTGCTTTTCTCCATCATTCCTTTGCCTATTTCAGTATTTTGCAATTAAATATGTACCTATTACCATCCCATTTTTTTTCGGGTTCCATCATTCCTTATTTCCTTTGCATTAACAACATTTCAAAAGCATTTTTTTCCTATTAAATGACATTTGTGGTCCTTCCCTAATTTTATTCATTGATTGGAAATTGGGAATGAATTTTACTCCATTTCAATGACATTTCATTTCATGGTATAAATAATTTTAATATGTATGAAGTCGACAAGTCGTTTCAAATGAGTATGTGCAAAAAATAAACGAAGTCAATTTGGGCAAAACCATTCAAAACAAAATCATATATATTTCATATGCATAGTGTAATATAAAGTAGGAAAGTATATAAGCCTATATAATGCTAGGGAAGTAAGTCTTCTAAGAAAACCTAAGCTCACTAGCTAAAACACTCTAAACTATACCTAGTCAATGTTCATTGGACTACTTGCACTACCACTTGGTCCAGCCTCATTGTCATGTGTCTCGGCATAGACTGGAAGGTCTTCATCTAAGCCCAAACGAAGTCTACGAACTGCGGATTGAGTTCTCCTTGCTGGTCCGTCTTCCTCTAATATAGCCCTCAATATTTGTGATTGTTTGAGGCTCTCAAGACATTGGAGAGTTCCTGGGCTATGTTGTTCCAACAAATAGTCCATCCCTTCATTTCGAAAGGTTTCTCGCCACTCTAACTCCGATAGTTGTGCAAGTTTAGCAGGGTCTGGCATGCCAATGTCTTCCCCCATCCGCATCCCATTGTCGTCAGTAATGCAAACTCCATCAACGCCCCATAACTATCCACGAGGATGAGGTCCAAATTGGAAGTATTGTCCAGCTTCGTTCCAATGCCCATTGAAGCACTGGAAGAAGAAATTCCGTCTTCCTTAGCTGAAGTTGTCCTTTAGTGGAACCAAATGGTGGCACACCTCCACAATTTGAGCTAGATCTCTTTCCCAACCCCATTCAGTACAAAGGTTTTGTTTGTCCAACGAATGGATGTTCAATTTCCAGCTCCACACCAAGTCTGTTCCCCACTTTTGAGAATGATCAGGGGCATTTTCAACATTGAATTCCCAATGCGGTGGCATGTAGGGAACTAATCCAAACAACTTATAGAAGCGCTCATGGAAAGGAGCCTTGCACAATGAACAACATCGGCAAATAATCATCAAGCTAATTAGGCAGAATGGGTGGTACAAATGTTCGCACGTGCCTAGGTGCATTCGACCTTCCGGGCCAAATGGATTAAGACAAATGGGACATGTAGTTCCATCATGCACGAAGGTTGAAGGATTTGGCCACAGTACTAATGGATTGCCTTGATGGTCGACGGCAGAACCAACTGCATTCTTGAAATCCCAAGCATGTTTGGACCAATCAATGGTTGTTGGTCCACCACCAATGTTGATGGTCACCATTTCATCCATGTTGAAAAGATCATCCACCAGGGCCCACGATGTCAAACCAAAAACCCTCTCTTGATTGTGTGCACCGTAATTGTTGTCAATTTTTTTGAATTCTTCCACCATTTGTCTAGTTCTGTCAACACTAAAGATACATGCCATCTTCCATTGGTAATACTGCTCCATCAACGCATGCAATTGATTTTTCAATCTCAAATTGTTTGCAAGCATGTCCGTTAGTTGGGTACTTTGGTCAACTGGTATTGCTGCAACTACATTCGTAGGTAATTCTCCGAAGGACAATGAATCTTCTTGAGTACCCATTGTTGCACCAACTTCTGCATGTTCCAATGGAATTTGAGAATTATTTGAAGGCCCTTGCGCTTCCCCTCGTGGATCCTGACCAGCATTGGTCAATGTTGCTGCCTCAAGAGCGTGTCGAAGTACCTCCATCTCAAGTTGTTGTTGATTGATGATGTTGTCCTTCTCTTTGATTTCTTCCCTCAATTTGTTAACATCATCATACAAAGAATGCAATTATGCATTCTTGTCATTCACTTCGGTCAACAAACTCTGAATTCGATTTGCAGTAGCTGTAACATCGACAATTCCTATTGCTGGTTCGTTAGTAGGTGGCACCTATTCCTCCACAACATTTTCTGGTAAACCCTCATGAGTTGCGCGCATAGCCCTCCTCGTTTTAGTACGTTGTTGTTGTGTTCTATGGTTGACTACAATTGGCACATGAGATCCATTGAAGTCGTTGTCCGTAGATGAGTCCGAAGTGTCATAGTTTCGTGGTGCGTGAACCTGTGTAGTTTTTTTCGATAGACCATCTTCTAGGTATCTTTTTACCCCCCTTGGAATGAATCCATTCTCTGGGGTAGGAATTTTGACATTTTCCCCCATTGTCTTCAAAGTTGACCAATCCACTTTCTTGTTCAACTTCACCTCTACATGGACCCCTCGTGCAATGAAAAGATGCACTTCATTGCCTGTGACGTTCGGGACATCATACAACACTTGGAACACCTTGATGCATCGATTTGTGAACTCATTGTCAAGGCAATGTTTCAAATTTGCCTTGTGGAAGCGTCTATGAAAGTTATGTCGCTCTTCCGGGAAGACCTTGTCAATGTGGCACCACTTGATGTAATTGGTGCAGTCATCATAAGTCCATGGGTTAGGCATGTCCTCCCACCCCTTGAATGCAAGCTTGGCAGGGTTACGTAGAACATGCAGTCGCTTACGATGTTTGGTTCGTGCTTGCAGTCGGGTCTTGTCTTGTTCCTCCTTGGTCATTCTTGGTGGTGTAGCCATTTTTGCAGAAAAATTCGAAAACCTCCAATGTGGCAATCAAGTAGATCTCGCACAACGCTCACAACCAACTCAACAAAGAGGTGGAAGGCTGAGAGTATGCAGGGCGGGCACAAATGGGGTGGAAACGGCTTTATATAGTTGGAGCTGGGGGACGCCAGGGTGCCGACGCCATCTCTGGGGGCGCGGACACCATCGCTGGGGGCGCGGATGCCATCTTCAGGGGCGCGAACACCATCTTCGAGGGCGCGGATGCCATCGTCGGGGCGTGGATGCCATTGTTGGGGGCGCAGACGCCATCGCCGGGGGCGCAAACGCCATCTCCAGGGGCGTGGATGCCATCGCGGTTGGGGCGCAAACAGTTATCAGCAATTGTAGGGCGTGGACCTGTGGGAGTGGGGCGAGAACAGTAGGGGATAGGGCGTGGACGTGAGTTGGGGGACTATATAAAGCGAGTCCTCGCCCTCATTTCTTTGCCAAGTCCGTGCCCTATGCCTCACATGCTAGTTCATCCCCGCGGCCTATGTGAGTGAGTTTGGTGGGTGGTGGGCTTGGCCCGCATATGTGACCTAGTTTTTTTGAATTTTTTTTAACTTTCGTGCTTTTGGATAGATACGGAGGCCCATCGTACCAAATTTTTTTCATTATGACAGGGGAAGGGAGTGGATCTACGGAAAAACGTCCTATGTTTAAAGATTTGGATGATGTCGGTGAGATGGTAATTCCATCCACGAACACATTGATGTCCTCAGGTTCATCAAATCCTTCCTCATCAGGCCAAAAGAAGTGCAAAAAAGCCCAAAATCCCCATATGCCTCATCATGAATTTATAGTTGAAGGGAGAGCAGTAGCTATGGTGTTCTACACTCCTCGAGGTACAACTATGTTGACTAGGGAGTATGTGGCGCACAACGAAGAAGGATACTACAAACTGACGAGGGACCTGCGAAGGGAGCTGGAGTCAAAGTTTGAAGCATTTGAGAAATTCAACAATTTCTCTGATTATTGGTTGCACCAAGATTGGCTGGATAAATAGGTGGTTGCCCTTACAACCAATATAGTGTCAAATTGGTGTTACCACACGAGTAAGAAAGAGGATGGTAGTGATTGGGACATGCAGAACAAAGAGTTGGTTGCAAAATTGAAAATCATTCAAAATTTTGCTCAACAATTTTCTTCATTGCGTAAGAAAAAGCAAGCACCATGGAAAGCGACAATTGAAGATGCAATAAGGGCTCATTGTGTGAGTGGAACATTCAAGTGGCTTGAAAGTACAATAAAAGTCATCCCCATGCCGGAACAGAGTGCGGTTGGTTCATATGGGACCTTGAGGAAGGTGATGCTTACAAAACTTGAGAGCATTCCTAGTTGGATATTTTTTGTTGGGAAGAGCTTGAAAACCACAAATGAAAAGGAGAAGCGCTAAGGAATCATCACTGAGGCGAGAGGGTGTCTAGTGATACATCCTGGCATCATTCGAATTGTGTACCTCCACCCTAAAACGATGGAAGGCTGTACGCTGTAGTGGAATGGAGGATCTCTAATTTCTTTCTTATCCAAATACAATTCGAAAGTGAGCGAATCAGTGGATGTGGATGACATTGAGCGTGAACAAGGTACGGGGTTGACAAAAGAGGAGCTTGCATGGGTTGCAACTTACTGAAAGAACCGAGTGAACTTGGCACTCTCCTTGCTTGTCATTGTGGGGAAATGCCACGATGCACAGTACATGCACAACAACATAACTCCATCCAATGTTTTGCTCCATTTTGATGATTGGAAAGAACACAGGGTGTATATAAGGATATGTGATTGGGGACTTTCTAGCCGAGTTGTAGAGAAGGAGCCATCAAGGTATGGCTTTCCCAGCATGGAGATTCTGGCGAAGGAGAAGAAGAAGCGAAGGTTTGCAGCCCCTAAATTGTTTTGTGTATACAGAGAGCAGGGTTCAGCAAATTCAATTGAGGCCATGCAGAAAACACATTTGTACTCCATGGCTGCTGATGCACATGGGGTAGGATGGATAACAGCTGCAATTTGGAAAGAGGATTGGAACCCCAAATACTTTACAACGAAGAATCCAGAGCAATATCAGAACCTCAGGATCAAATTGGAAAGCCTCGTAAAAGAGGATGTGAGTGAAAGGGCGTCAATGCCAGATGTTCTAGACACATTGTAAAACACCCCCCACTGTTGGACTATGCCAGATTGTTGTTATCGTACATAGTATTTAGTTGTTTCACTTTTTGTAGTTTAGCATATAGTTTAGGCATAGAAGGTAAATCATTCTCATAGAGGACCATGTGTACCTACTTGGAAATTGCCAAACACCTCAAAATATATATAAAATCGGATGTATTCTATACTCAAAATCTCATAATATATTAATATTCCATTTCATTGTTTTTTCTCATTGCATTTTTATGAGTTCTATGAATTGATGATAAAACTTAAATAAAAACAATGAATGCAGTAGTTTGGTATAAAAATACTTACACTTTATGTTTTCACTATGCCTATGTTTTAGGAGTTCATGAAGCCCACTAAAAAAAATGATCCAACAAAAAAAAGAATGACATTGAAGTAGATTGGAAGAATTTTAGGAACGAAGAAAAAAATAAAAGGAAAGGGAATGATGGAACAAAAAAATAAAAATAATGGCTTTGAGTTTAGATGGAAGAACTTTAGTAAATAAGCAAAAATAAAATAGGGAAGGGAAAGATTGAACAAATAAAGCAAAACTATGAGTTCAAATAAAACTGTCTTGCTAATTCATGATCCAAAACAAAATAGAAAATGGAATGTTTCAACAAAGAAGAAAAGAATAACCATGAGTTGGGATGGGAGAGTTTTAGGAATGAAGCCCAAAAAAAGAGAGAGAATGATCCAACCCCCCAAAAATGGCATAGAGTTGGGATGGGAAGGGCTTTGTTCATTAATGGAAAAAAATAGGAAAGGAAATGATGGAACAAATACAAAATGGCTTGGGGTTGGGATGGAACAATTTTGTGAGAGAGATAAGTCCACAAAAAGTGAAAAAATAGTGTGTCAAAATGATTTGAACTAACACCCTCCCAAAATTATCATTCAATTCGGATAGAGTTGGGATACCACAAGAAATAAATGGAATTCACTTGGGATGAAAGAGTTTTGCTAATGAAGCAAAAAATGAAATGAATGGGAATGATCAATGATAAATAAATGGCCTCGGGTAGAGATGGAACATTTGTGCTAATAATAGAAAATAAAATAGGAAAAAAAAATCATTCTACCCTACACAAGTGGAATTGAATTAAAATAGAAGACTTTTGGTAATGATGCCAAAAAAATAGGAAAGGGAATGATTCCACCAAAAAAATAAGGGCAATGACTTGGAATGGAAGTGTGCTTTAGAAATGAATGTCTAAAAGGGGAGATGGAGTGACCCAAGCTTTTGAAAAGCATACCAATTTATTTTAGAGTAGCCAATTATTTTTAAGGAGTTATATAATCTAACATTAAAAGAAATATGAATGGTGGAGTGCTTTCGAATATGGAAATGGTTTGGGTGTTAGTGTGATATGATGTAACACCCAAAAAATTTATGGAATGGTGGAGTGATTTGGAGATGGAAGTGGTTTGGGTGTTACAATGATGTAATTTAACACCCCCAAAAAATATGGAATGGTGGATTGATTTGGATATGGAAATGATTTGGGTGTTACAGTGATATGATGTAACATTAAAAAAAAATATGGAGTATTGGAGTGACTTGGAATATGGAATATGGAATATGAAATATGAAATGGAAATATGTAAAAGCATATTAATTTAGCATATGTAAATCCTGTCCGCGCCCTGATGATGGTGTCCACGCCCTGACGATCCCGTCCGCGCCCTGCATGTTCCAGAATCCATGTGGCATCCATGTGGCCTATTTTTTTGTTTTCATAAAGTCAACTTTGTGTTGATTGTATCGGATGGGTGAGACCTCTAATGGACAGGCGAACCGGATGTCTGTCTACTATGACAACCATGGTACAAGTGTTACAGACTTGTATTTTTTGTGGAGTGTAGGAAGAAGAGGCAGAGGTCTAGAGACACGGTGAAACGAAAACAAAATAAGAAGTCCAATAAAAGTAGATTCAAAGTGAGCAAATCAGCACGAGTGAATTGGGCCAAGACGCCACCCCTTCGCCCCTTGTAATGTTTAATTTATAGTTCCATTCATGTAGAATATTAGATCAACTACCATGAGCTTACATGTTTTGAGGTTGTATTTTGTCCCTAGGAACAAGTGTGGTATGATGCATGCGACTTGTCCAATGGATTAGAAAGAGTGCCCATTACAGTATGTGTGGTAAGTATGGAATGCCATGCTTTAGAGGAATTTATTTACTATCCTCAATCCAGGCTATCTATAGTTGCATCTAAGAATTTGGGTATAGTGGAAATGGATATCACTACTTCTCATCAATGTGGTGAGCATACTTGTCATGGCCGTGCATGCTGTTGCAGTGTAAAGAACTGTTTGTGCTTGGCATATGACAAACGAGGTCATCTATAGAGTTCCATCCTAAACCAACATGTAAGTTTTTTTTGGATTGAGAGGATAGCATTAATTTCAATACACCATACATTTTTTGCTACCCTTACAATTATACAATTGGACTCTTCTGTGTACGAACATATATGTATCTTGCGTCCTGACCATATACTGATTTGTACACTTCGGTAGAGTTGATGTATAGATTGGTACACTTGGTATTGACTATGTACTGATTTGTACAATTGGTAGGTGTTGATGGAGGAGAGGACGTTTTGCACTATGCAATGTCAGGAGCAAGGTTTTGCATGCCCTAGTTATACCAAGAGGGCTTTCCTTCAAGAATGCAATGAATGTTGCACCTCTAGTAGTTCTTGTCAGAATGGAGTGGTTCAGAAGGGATTACACATTCCCTTGGAGGTTTTTTGGGCTAGAGAGAAGACTTGGGGACTACGGGCAAAGAAGTGCATTCAAAAGGGGATTTTTATTTTTGAAAATGTAGGAGAGGTTGTTACAAATGCTGAGCTCATGCATCAGAGGGCTTCTACACAATTGGGGAAATCAGAGGCATTCATGCTAGCACTTGATGTTGATTGGAAATCTGAGCAAGTGGTGATCAATGATGCGGCATTGTGCATAGACATCACTTTTGGGGGAAATGTCAATAGATTTCTAAACCACAGGTATTTTCCAAGAATTGTACCTTATTATTTTGAATTGCATTTGTTGACAAGTATTATACAAATTGATGGTTTAGGGTACTTGTGTTGCTTTGCATCTCATGATATGTTGTTGCTTGTTTCTAAGATGTGAAGACGCCAACCTCATTGATGTGCCCATCAAAGTATGGAGCATGGATCCAAGACTCTACCATGTTGCATTTTTTGCACAGGTAGACATTCTACCGTTGGAGGAATTGACAAGGGACTATGGGTGTAGTTTTGAAATGCCAAAGGTTGAATTTGCTGTAGATGTTGTAGTTCCTTTTCATTGTAAGTGTAGTAGCACTCACTACCATGACATAGTAATCGATGATCCTATGATTCATGCCATCATTGATCCTTGTTGCATCACCAATCGCCCACAGTAGGTTGCATTGTGGACTATCTACTTCGATGGATTGCAAGCTACTGTCAAATTAAATATGAACACAAACTTGTGAATAATGTATATTCACATATACAGTTTATGAAGTGAAGTATATTTACTTTTGAAAAAAACTCTGGTACAAATGAATGTGCATTGTATGAAATAATTTTTGTACAATTAGTTTCATCACAACTTGGACATCACAAAAAGACCCAACAGCAAACCCTAGGTACGAAGGTCTTGACCATGTATTGATTGGTACAATTTGGGAATCAATATGTACTAATTTGTGTCGCGAGTCGTAATCCTGGAATTCACCGGGTTAGTATTTAAGAGTCTATAACTATATAGAATTTTTCAAAATTTCTAATAGGCAAAAAGGATTAGAACCCTCTTAGCCTAAACATCTCATTAAGACTAAGAGTATGCTCTAGGTAATCTATAACAGGATCTAGGACAAAACCGGATTCCGGAAACCCGGATAGTGACAACCTACAGTCTAGACTTCCGGCCTAGGAAAATAGGGATCCATTATGGGTAAATGGTCCACTTCAGGAACGGTCGGTAAGATGACAGGTACTTAACCTCGCCACTCTCATTTGTTCCTCTTCTTTCTTCCACAACTGTTTTGTGCGCGTATAGTTGAGAGAAAGAGTGGTGAGTTAGTGAACGCTTCAGGAGCTACTAACTGTCCAGGTCTCGGTCTAAGTCTTTAGTTTGCAATGGCAAACGGGGATATCCGGAAACCGTTGGTGACGGGGCGGATGGTTTGTCCAACCATTCCGGAAAGGTTGAGAGAGTGGTCACAGGTGGAGGATGATCAAAGTGAGATAGGGTGTGTCGAGCTGTTCTTGAGGCCATGGACCATAAAGAACGACCGGATGATTCAGGAGCTGATTGTAGGTGCTTCGAATCAATACAAGTTGATAGTGAGGGAGAGACCCGCAACTTGGAGTAACGAGGTTTGGGCCAAGGTTTACGGATTTCCCAAAAAGGGATCCGGTTTAGCTTCCCGGGCAGACAAGTTTATAGTCGGGAAGTTTAAGAATGCAGCCCATTCTAAGGAAGGGTATGCCATTAGTGACTGCCTAGATGCAAGGCAAAGGCATGTTCTAGAGTTCTTGATCCCCATCCTCTATGTGGAAAAGCCTACCTGGGTTACGATTACGGTAGCAAACACCATCTTCGGTGCTATGGAGGGTAGGCTAGTAAATTGGGGCAAGGTAATTGGAGCAGTAGTCTCCAAGCTTGCTGCCAACGTAGGGAAAGCTAAGACCAGCCCCATTGGTCCTTACCTGTTCCGCCTCTACCACCACGCAGAGCTTCTGAGTGATGCGGAAACGGTAGAGTACAATACCGAATCTACCATCCTCCAATACGGCCTCACAAAAGAAGTAGAGGCGGAGCAGCCACCGATTGAGGAGGAAGAGGATCCGGAAGAGGAGGAGCAACTCTTAGATCGAAGGCGAAGGAAGTCCACTAATCCGGCTTCACAGGGGAAGCTTCCGACTCAAGAGAAGATTCTAGCAGAAGAAGAAGGTGGCATATCCGGATTCTTCAAGATCAGGTTCAACTAGGTACTACAAGCGCAAGAGTACCATGAGAACCTAGTGGATCTGTTAAGGAGGATTAGCCGGGAGTTGAAGACGGAGCCAAAAGACATCCTCGACGCGTTGAAGAAACTTCCGAATTTGGAAGCACTAGAGAAGAAGGAAAAGCAGATTGAAGGACTAGAGAAGGAGAAGGCAGACATTCAAGCTAGACTAAGCTGGGCTCAAGGAGAGATGGCCGCTGCCAAGCAAAGGGAGAAGGAAGCCCTGCAACTAGTGAAGAACCAATCTAAGTTAGTGGACAAGCCGGCAGACCTTGTGATGAAGGCGGCTCTTGTACAAAACCGGCTTGCAAAGGAAGGGCACCTTACCGGTTCTAAGGTGATCCAGATCCTAGTAGACTTCTCCTCGAGGATGGAGTCTACTTTGAAGGAGATGCGTCAGCTGCTAGAACGGATTGATTCTGACCGTGTCATGGACTTCTCCAGCTTTCCGGAGATCCACTTTGACATGGAAACTCTAGTGAAGTTGATAGCCTCGATGCCACTATCGTCTACATCGGAAGCCCCGTGGGAAACTCTCTGGCATTCGATGGAACCCTTCTCCACGCAACTCGAGAAGACAATCCAGGGGAGTGTGAAGACAACGCGCGAACCAAGTAAGCAGTTGGAAGCAACATGGGAGTTAGCACTGATGGAGATTACGGTTTCGCCACTTGTCCTAGTATTCCACCTTTCGGAGAAGGAGCCACTTCAGACACCTTGCACACAAACCCGTGGTGAACTAGCATACTAGATTGGAGGACTGTTGAATCCGGCCCAGACCCATTCGGATGGATTCAAGCACATGCTGCAGTAGCAACAACCAAGGAAGGAGATCGACTCCATTATATTGGATGAGACATCTCGAGGCGAGGAAGATGAGAGGGAGATCACTTAGATTGAGAAATCTAAGGAAGAGGAGTACTACACCGGATCAGAAGATGAAGAGGAGGAAGAAGGGGAATATTCTCCTCCGGAAATCCGGAAGATCCAGACTTGGGCGGCGTTGAGGATGACACCAATGAAGGCAACTCCAAACGCAACTCCGAGGTCATCCACACGAGCACCAGTAAATCAAGGCGGGAGTAGCTAGAAGAAAGCGCGAAAGGCGAAGTAGTTAGGATTATAGGGAGTTAGGATTTGAGTTTCGAATCGGATCTAGATTTCCAAGTGTGGGACCGGGTTCCAGATTTGTAGGATCTGACTTTTTCGGGTTTCTCGGGAAGTTTGTGAGAGGACACCTGGATTTTCGGGTGACTTTTTGGCCTTTTGGGCTTTGGATGTTTTGAGTTTTTAAGTGAGGGGTGGGTTTGTTGCCTCTCATTCCATCCTAGCATTATGATTTGTATTTTGTCATCCTTTCTTTAATCTGATGCCACCAAGTGGACCCTTAGGAATTGAACTGTCGTATATCCAGCTTTTCGGTGTTGTTTTATGAAGTGTGTGGAAGTGTAAGAGAGGAGGAGGAAAGGAGGAATCCGGATCTAAGAGAACTTGGAGTTGAGTTGTGAGGAACGTTTGCAACGTAGTCTAGACACATGATTTTTGTTTTGAGCACGTGCCTTTAAAACATTGGACTGGGAATCCGATTAGGAGTGGTGTGGGTGCAAGTCCGGAACACTAGAGAGGGTTCCGTGCGGAGATAAGCAACTGCTAGTGGAAGTAATACCCATGCCATTTACGGGAAGGTCAACCAAACCTTAGGATCAATTGAGCAAACGACTTACAATCCCTATATCAGTTCCAATTTTTGTTGGTTTGTCGTTGTAGTGGAAAAGTCTAGAAGTGGTTCTATGTGACCTACCTTTTGGATTGACCATCTAGAAAGTTGTGAGGGTGTTTCTGGTCTGATCTAGTGCAACAGTTGGTCTCAATGTGTATTGTGAAGTTTAGAAGAGAGAAGAATGTGTGAGGAATACGAGTGGTGAGTCCCTACCCCTCTATATAATCAAAGGCAGACCCTCTGAGGTTAAAACAGAGGTACCAAAAACCAAGGTGTGTGTGAAGTGACGGATCCGGAATCCAGAGAAAGAGTGGATCTGGATTGGAATTTGAATTTGATTTCGGAAAGAGAGTGCTTAAGTCAGTAGAACGGATAACCTAGGCTTGCAGCAACATACTAGAATCCCCTAGGACGATATTTCGAGTTAGTTCACACGTTTTGGTGTTGTAAATGGTATTTACCGCCCACTACGCATACGACAATTTGTATATGTGGTCTGACCATTGATTGTTACATACCACAAAATACAACGTTGTTCCATACCAGACTTTTTTTTTCTTACGCTTGTGAACTTATACCAGTAAAAAAGAACATGCACCAAAGTTCGGGACGAACCGGCAGCTAGTTCAAAGTTCGGCGATGGACTTAGTAAAAAAATAGGTTGCATTTTGAAAACATCGGCTTAAAACCGGCAGGAATAAAAATGGATTTTGAATGGGAAATAGAGAAAATAACCAAACTTTATACTTGAAAAAATGGTTCAATTTGGGAATTGAAGGAAAATAGCCAGGAAAACTCAAAAAAATTCCTGAACACTTTACTATAATTAGTTTCAAGTTTTACTTTACAAAAAAAAGCCGACCATAAACCCTAGGTACCGAGGTCCTCACTATGTATTGATTGGTACAATTTGTCATTGAATATGTACTAATCTTGACGCGTGGTCCTGAGTAGAGATTGTTCCATACAAAAACTAAAACGTTGTTCTATACCAAACTCAAACTTCAGCGCTTGTTAACTTGTCCCTACACCCCATTCTCTTCTCAGTGCACCCCGTCATGTTGTCCCTACACCTCGTTATCTTTTTCCTACATGGGCAAATCTCCATTGAAATGATAGTACTACCCCTCATCTTCAAACTGGTTTTTCCAGTCTTCTCCAAGACTCTCAAACTCCCACTTCTCCACATCTTTTGTTTAATCAATTTGGGTACAGAATTCCATAAGCCTAAACTCATAATTTGTAGCTGCAGTCCACTCCAACTTTTCACCATCTCCTCGCACTAGAAGAGCCCTCACTTCATTGGATTCAAAAAAAGGAAGCTTGCCCTTTCGCCAAACCACCTCTAAATCAACCTCTACTAAGTAATCACATTGTTGAGCCTTGCTTTGGGGAAGGAAGACATCGTAACTCCTATACAATAGCACAAGACTATATGAGCAAACAAGCCCAAGAAAAAATATTCATGATTATGATGTTATAGAATCTTACCATGAAAATTATAATATCAAGCATATGAGATGAAGATATACGTGATAGACTATCACTACAAGCTACCTAATAGAGGACATTATTTATGTCCTCAGTGTACTATGTACACTATTATAAGTACATTTTGTACTCAAATCACTACAAAAAAACGACTTGATATACAGTGTGACGTACATCTACAGTTTTAATAATCTATATTCAACTAGTCATCTAGGTAGTACAATTGTAAATCAAAGGTGATTGTTCAATGAGGATTGATTAGTACTAATGTAAGTACTAGAAGATAATATGAAAGTACAAACACTACAAACACTACAATCTTTGAATTAAAATGTACTTCATCAATTCTGAATCCTGAATCTCGGTTACAATTAGTACATCGCATACTGTTGGAATTATAGTATGGTAGTGCAGTAGTCTACAAACATTCCTTTCACTTACCACTATTTAGTACAAATATAGTTGTCCTACTACAAACACTCCAAACACTCCAATTTTAGAACTAAATATATTTCATCAAATCTGAATCCTAGACCATGGTTACCTTTAGTACAATATGTATTGTTGGAAGCATAGGATGGTAGTGCAGCAATCTACAACATTCCTAAATCCTAATCTGCTATCTGTACAAATGTTGTCATCCTACTACAACGAGTACCTCTTGTACAAAATTAGTACATGAACCAATACAGAAATTGATGATGTATTAGAACATGAGAAAACTTACATAGGGATTATACCAATATTAAGTCATGGATGTTAACTTCATTCCTACCAGAGTACAAAGGGTAAGTGCCTGAAATACGAAGTGTACACTTTACTACCTGAAGAATATGATTAAATCCAAACAATACGAAAAGTTTTCAAGAGACTAATAGTTCAAGATAAAATTAGTGCAATAGGTTAATTGAAATTTATGTGAATTGAAACCAAGAGGAATTGCAAATTTAAACCTTCATAAACTTTGATTAACTAACTCACATGAAAGAGAAGGGGCTTTCATTGCCAATGGTCACTCAAAAAATCCCTCGTTGCTCCTAACAACATTAGTACAATACGTAGGTTTAGTATTGCAAAGTTCCAGATAGTATGCAATGTTGCCTTGCTTTGACATTGGTGTTTCAAGAACATATCCATCCATGGATGTAACCAAAGAATCAAACTAACGGCTTTCATCTTTCCTGTAAAAATGTCTAGTACTATACAATGGAAAATAAGTCGTAATGCACTATTGAACAAGTCTAGAACTACGAAATGGAAAATAAGCAGTGATGCACTATTGAACAAGTGTGGAGTTAGGAAATGGAGGATTAGACATCACCATCTGTGAAGTTCAACTACTACAAGATAAAATATAAAAAAATCAAGGCGATGCACAACAACACTAGAAACTAGAAGTCTTTGCAACCACCAAACAACTAAAGCGACGCAATGGAGAAGGCAATGGAATGGAGAAAGCAATGCAGTGGAGAAGGTGACAAAGTGGACAACACTCCAGATGCCTCCGAATTCAGGAAGACCATCCTCTAACAACATTCCATATTGGAGGGGAATTTGACCTGTCCATATGTTACGCATAAGATTAAAAGTCAATCAGGATACCGTTATTGTGCCTTCCAAGATCATTCGAAGAGTATGTCGTGTCACCACATAGTATGGCCAAGAAGAATTGAGTACAAAGTTGTACAGAATGTATGGATGTGTACAAAAAGTATCTATTATTACTTATAAATGGAATAGAGAAGTTTGTCAATTCAAGATCGGGTACTGTTCAAGTAAGTACTTGTTGGCACTTAGGGTACAAAAAAGCAGTATAGTATTGTACTAGTAAGCATATATTAGTACTATTTGTACAAGAAAGCACCAATAGTATGGGCATAGAGACTACTGAAATAAAAGAACAAGGGATTACATGTACATTACAATGAATTCAACCTGAATGAAAATTAGCACCCTAAACCATTACAAAATGTAGGTTCTCACAGCCATTAGAGAATCAATCTAAAACTCTCAATAATCATTGAACTTATTGCTAATCCTCTTCCTGCCTAAATCGATGTAATCCGGCCCTAATGGTAGCAAGATTGTCCTTGCTTAAGTCATAGGTAACCTCCCTTCCTTTGCACCTATCTGACTTTGGGATCATTTCAAATTTACCATGAACTACAAGATGTGCATTAATATGGGCTAGTTGGGAGTTGTTGAGATATACATAACTATTGTTCTACTTTTGGTAGTAAGTGCCTCGTATGATGAGGTCACCAGCTTCAAACTCAAAGCCCCATGTGCATTTAAACTTGTGCTCAATTTCATACGTTCCCCTTATGCATTGTAAAAGATAGAACTCCACTCCCTCCATATTGCCCTCCACGGCAAGGACAACAAAATTGTCACCTAGTCGAATGAGATTGCCAAATCCCTCGCCTTCCACGGCCTCCTCCCATTCCTCTTCATCTAGAACATTGTGGTCCATCATGTGGTCAGCAACTTCTTGGAGATCGTATGGTTTCAACTTCATGAGATCCCAGTTTTCAACATGGGAAGTATTCACACAATTTACGAAATTGTCGTGAAGACAGTAGGCATAGAAGCATGAGAGTTTGTGAACAAATAATTGAGTTGGGTCCGCAACAGCAAAGGAGTAGATTGAATGCAGGGTTTGGAAACCTTGCATAGTTTCACAATGATAATTGTGCTCCCTCATAATGTCCTTGGATATTTCCTAGAAGTATCTCTTCACTTCCTTGATGCCTATCTTCTCGAAATTGGTATCAACCATTCCTCCCATTGTTTCATTTAAGAAGGACACTGTGTCTTGTGCATGTTGCATCCTCTTCTATGTGTTGTGTAATTGGGACTGCCTCAGAGCATGCTTCACGACAACATTAGCTCCGTCTCACTCTCCTTTCCCGTGACTTGTTCCAAAAAAGGTCCAATTCATAGTGCAACCATTTGTGGTGCCATGATATTTAGCCATGAAATAGAATGGGCTAGCACCCTTAAATTGGCCTACACAACAGTCAAACCACACTATGTGGTGGTTTGGTTGAATCCCTACAATACGAATGTAAAACAATTAATTCATGTAGGTACCGTCTAAGTACACAATGTATAGTATTACTACACAATGTAACTCTTATATGAACTAGGCATGTAGTTTGAATGAAAAAGGGAGTAAAAAAATAGAGATGTAAGGGCATTGGCATGCACACCTTGAGACTCTAGCCATTGCCAATGTTGCATCAAGCAATATTGCAAGAAAAGGAAATCATGCTTTTCATCATCAGTTATGTAGAAATGGGATTCTTTCACCATGACTCCATCTAGTTTAAACTGGTATGTGATGTGCACAAGGATACTAATCTGCGTTGAGCACCAATACATGCTCTGGATTTGGTTTTGAATCTCAAAAGTATAGTTCTTGGCAAAATCTATATGTGACAAAATCACATCTTTGCCCAAATTCTGCTTAGAATGCTTGTAGTAGTCATTCGGCCACCTCGCAATGAAGTTGTGCTTCACAAATTGGGGCAATTTAGACTTGAAGTATTCAAAAAACACTTGTGGAGAGGTCTCTTTGTATACCTCGACAATCCTCTTTCGGAACTTCCCATCCTGTGTCAGCCCAATGATTTTGTTCTCAAAACACTTCCAAATGACATTTGAAGTCACTGATAACTCAAGAGGGCAAATAAGAAGCTTTGAAATACCATAGTTTGTGCAAGTACCCATGACACATGGTAGAGCATGCCACTCTTTGTTTTGGGCTTAGAACAAACAATATCTTGCCATAGAGCTGTTGTACTTGTATACGTCTTGAGATGCACCTTACACTTTGACTCTTTCAATCGAAAGAGGCACACATCACACACACTCACAATTTTCTGAGAAGTGGATTTTTCTTGTGCCATCCCGAATCCAATTGAATCCTTCCCTAAGCATGTTAGTCTCCATGTGGTATCTATAGCAGTACACGTTCCTCTCGTTGCACACTCTAATAAAATAAGGCTTGAGTTTCTCAAAAGCTCTTTGTTTGATTGGCATGTTTGGGTGTGCCATTTTGAACCGATGGAAGAATGCCATCTACAAAGATGCAAATTTTTTTTGAGAAAAGGTAATGAAAACCCTAAACCCCATGCGAAATATACCCTAAAACTTAATGCCTGAAAGTATACATCAAGTTCAAACCTCCAACAAAGTAGACCACTTGACAACAAAGACACTTTCAATACTCGACCCTAAGACCCACTATACTTCAGTACTTGTGTTACCTTAGGTACACGTATTAGTACATTTTGTACTAAATGAGATGTAATCAACGTATTGAAAAATACATTTTCAGACCATCAGAGAACTAAGGGAGATACATCAATGGGTGGGCATACGTAGTGCATGTCAGATGAAAAACATATCTAGGATTGTATATTTGACAATGTAGCAGTTGTAAGAGTTATAGTGTGATTGATTGGTACCTGACTTTAGAACAAATAGTGAGTGCAATGCTTCTCATATGTATTGGGACTCATCCACTTCTATACGATTTCCTTCCTGTTGGGGCTTACACTGGTCTCTTCTATCCACCACTTTGTGACAGGGTCTTTAATATGGTTAGGCAACCCTGGCCTCTTTTTGCATTTAGCAAGTGCAAAAGGTGTTCCAAGTAAACGCACACTACCTCGGCTGGTTATAGCTACCTTTAAATTGGATGGGTGAACTTTCAAAACCCGTGACAAGGTTTTGGTGCATGCCACATTAGTAGATATAGCCGCATCTAAGAGGACAACCTTCCTAGCAAGCATATCTATCGATTGAACAACCCTTCACAACGTCCAACTCCAACTGATAATTCTTGAGGAATTCAAATGGAGCCTTCACATCCTAACCACGAGGATAATACTTGGGGAGAAATGGAAAAATATGATCATCCTCCAAAAAATGATCCATAATCTTCAACCTCGAGGATGCCTCCGAACAACTTTGCATCTTCATTATGAAAATATCCACAATTTCAGGCAAAATAAGTGAAAGCTCTCATGAAGACATCTCCCTTCCTTCCTACCTCTAGTTCATCCTCAACCACGGCGAGCAACCTTGCAGCTTGCTCTCTCTCCCTCAACAATTGTCGTTGTTTGCGTTGCCTCTCTACTTCCCCTTCTCATAGACCCTCCCTGATCGCATTGTAATCCTCTGCTCTTCCACAAGGTTCCTTTTTTTTGAACCCGGCATGTCGCTCTGTAAGTCTTTTATTGGCCATTACCTACAAGGACATTATTCATGTACTCAATGTACTATGTGGACTACTAGTACATTTTGTACTCAAATCAGTACAAAAGGACTGACTCAACGTATACTATGATTTATATCTTTAATTTTGGTTCTCTATATTCAACTATTCATCTAGGTAGTACTATTGTATATCAAAGACGATTGTTCAATTATATCAAAGACAATTGATTAGTACTAATGTAAGTACTAAAAGTGTAACATGAAAGTACAAACACTATAAATACAACGATTTTTGAACTAGATGATTTCATCAATTATGAATCCTGATCCTCGGTTACAATTAGTAGAACACGTACTGTTGTAACTATAGAATGGTACTATAGCAATCTACAGACATTCCTAACCCTAAACTATTATCAATAAAATATATACCACTATCAATAAAATGAAGTTGGCCCACTACAGACACTCTAAACACTACAATTTGGACTAAATGTATTTCATCAATTCTAAATCTTCAACCTCGATTTCAATAAGTACCATTTGTAGTATTGGAAGCATAGGATGGTAGCACAACAGTCTACAACAAACCTAAGTCCTAAATCTCTATATGTACAAATGTTGTCATTCTACTACAATTGTTACCTATTGTACGAAAGTAGTATATGAACCAATACAGAAATTGATGATAAACAAAGAGAATAAAAGGTAAGTGCCTCAAATACTAATTAAGCGTCTAGCATCATAGTGCAATAGGTAAGCTGAAATTTAAGTGAAAGGAAACCTGGAAGAATAACAAATACGAACCTTTACATACTTTGATTAACTATCTCACACAAAAGAGTAGGGGCTTCTGCCATCACTACTTGATCGAACAGTGCCTTACAGCTCTTGACGATATTAGGACAATACATGCGTCAAATACTGCAAAGTCCTAGATAGTAAGCAATGTTGCCTTGCGTGGACGACGTCAGTGTTCTAGAGACATCCGTCACAATTACTTGGACATCTCTATCTAGGAAAAACTACAACATAGGGAACCAGAGATGAAACACAACCATAGACAAAAACACAACAATAGAAATTCTAGAGAAGTCTCCAAGTCTCGGCAACCACAAAAAATTGAGATGTCGTAATGGAGAAGGTGATGAAACATTGGTGGCTCTCGATCCCCTTGCATTCATAGGTTCGTTCCGAAAAACCACCAAAAAAAACAGCGTACCAAAAGTTGTATAGTTTGTACTCGTCATATTTGTTGGAATGTTGGTATGTTGGTATATCGGGCAACCAAGCAACCATAGCATGTGACTATAGCCTTCGAGGAACATTCAAATTGTACGATAGGTCACCACATTCTATACACAAAATAACCAAGTACAAATTTGTACAAAAAGTATGGAAATGTATAAAGAGTATGGAAATGCATAGAGAGTATGTAATTGTATAGAAAGTATTTATCTTTACTTACAAAAAATAAAAATCTACATAGTTCATAGTTCATAAACTGTGTACAGAAAAATTTAGGGAAATGATAGTCTAATGGATCAAGTAAGTTTATGGTACGTGACTTCTATGTAAGTTGGTTCATGAAGCACATGTCTGATGGTTCTACCAAGCTATTAGCCAAATCCTCAAAAACAACTCCTTCTCGTAGATAATCAGTTTCTAACTCTACGCTAGATTTCCTTTTGACACTAACATGGAAATGGGACATTTTGAAGGGAATAAACATGATCCTATCGTCTTCAACAAAGCCATGTAAGTTCACACAATCTCTCCAGCCTTTCCCAAATAATACTTATGTGCGCCATCCGTCCTTGCTATAAAAAAAATTTACTTTGACTAGTGACCAATAGAGTTCTCCTACACACTGAAGTGTGATGTATTTTTGGAACTTATGACCGTGGTCATACACAAAACATGCGGGCATAGTTTGCATAGGCAACAACCAAAGATGAGAGACTTGTATTCCTAAAAACAAAAAGATAAAACACAAAGCAATAGGGAGGAATTACGCACCAGTTGAAACAATGTCATTTCCATCAATGTCTTTTGGAATGTGGCGTCTCCACTAACAGCAATCATCTACAAGTCAAAGCAACTACACCATGTGAGTCAGACAAACAAAATTGAGCAACCACACCATGTGACTCAGATAAACAAAATTGAACAACCACACTATGTAAGTCAGATAAACAAAATTGAACAACCACACCATGTAAGTTAGACAAACAAAATTGAACAACCACACCATGTAAGTTAGACAAACAAAATTGAGCAACCACACCATGACACAGAACCCTCAGAAACAAAATTAGACAAAATAAAGTTGGTGGAGCAGGAAGTTCATAGTGGCTAATGGTATATTGCGGTCTTAAAAGTATCTCCCCTTCTCCATTGGTGCACACCATGAGCTCAATACAAACACAACTCATGAGCTAACTTATGATCTAAGGGAAACGGCCCTCAAGATATACCCTAAACTACTTTCAAAAGCCATCATGTGGCATAATTTTAAAAGACGGCTACTAGAATGATTTCACCACAAGGTACAATGGCTCGGAGAGAAATCAGTGCCATGCACGGTACTATGATTTCGTTTGTACTGATGTATGTTTTGGTTTCTACAAAATTGATGCATGAAAAATGGAATAGAGTGGATTGTCAATTCAATCCCGAGTACCATTAATGCAAATCAAGTATCGTTCAGAGAGTTCAACAGTTAGATATTGTACAAGTAAGTGCCTCTTGGTACATACTATACAAATTAGTATGTTTTGTACAAGTAAGTATCTTTCAGTATTTATTAAATAGGAAAGCATCGGGAGTGAGAGATGCATTTTTCAAGTTATGAGTATGTGCAAAGAGACTAAATCAATGTAAGCCAGCCCTAATACCTAATGGTTGCAAGATTGATGTTGTATGTAACTTCCCCACCTTTGCGCCTACCTCCAATTCATCTTGGACAATAGCAAGCAACTTGGTTGCTTCTACTTTCTCCTTCAGCAATTGTCGACGCTTAGATTGCCCATCAATACTAAGAGGTTTCCATTATATTTCACCAAAAAACTTCTCCTACTCCTACAAGGTCTCTATTGAATTCAAATGGTAAGGGAAAAAAGTGAAATGACATGAATGTAACAGACCTTGCAAATACAAACCTTCACATAGGGTGTAAAAGAATAGAGAGGATTTTCTACTTCTTTTGCGACTAAACCCTCTAACAATGCTTCACTAAGAACAATAGAATAACCCCACATGTGTCCATTGTCACAAAAAAAAAAAAGAATCAAACTTGAAAACCACCACAAAAGTATAGGTGAACAATTGAAGAAGCAAATGGATGCCTTTGCATGCCACCAACTCACAGGTCAGTTGTCAACGCAAAGGAGAAGTCACCGGAATACATGGCATACCACTGGATGGTATAGTTCGTATTGCTTGTAGTTGTTTGTATATTGGGCTAGTGAGCAACTGTAGCGTGCAATCACCTAATAGCGCCTTGGTTAAGAAGGGCATTGTAGCATGTCATACATTCTTGGAAAGCTCTTGAGAATAAACTTCTAACCGTCCAAAGAACGCATGATTTGGACTAGTAGGCTAGAAGTAATGGCCATTCAAAGTTGGGGTGTCCCGGTGGCGTCAAGACACTCAAAGGCTAGGTGTGAGGGGTTCCTAACGAATCACTCAACAAAGCATGGCATGTAGAATATCATTGGAAAGCTACAAAAACAAGGAACCTAGAATGCCAAGCATTACGAGGTTCTAAGACATGAGCAAAAAGTTATGGCCAAGAGAAGGGTCATGGTGAAGGCATGAAGCCACTTCTAGTGAATGCGAATCTTTGGAGGCTCATAACTTTGTGAGAACTTGTCCAAATGGAACAAGTGAATAGTCCATCGGCATCTACTCGTCACGTACATATCCTAAATGTTCTCGCATGTGGGATTTGAAACCCTGACAACAAAGTTACGCCGTTTGGAAGTTCGGGAGTCCAAATAGAGGTAGAACTTGGTGATTTCGGTTGGAAATGGGTGGTCTTCCAAAACCCAAGGGGGTTTGGGAAGTTCCTTTGACCCACAAGGGGTGGGGGGCTACCGAATATTACAAAGAGTACTATAGAGGAGGGGTTGGTCTCCCTCCTCCCTCCTTCTTAGAGCCTTGGTGAGTCCTAGTGACTCATGAGTGGTGATGTAACTTTATGACCATCTTCAAAGCTCCTTGGAACACTTGTGTGTGTGTGTGTCTTGGGGCACTAGTTGGTTAGAGTCCTGCTCCTTGTTAGGCCCTTGGCAATGTATCCTGAGTTGTGAGTCCCGATGAGTGTTGGGGTGAAAGTAGTAGGTACAAAAAAGGGCTAGTATGGAGTGGGGTGACAACCAAGGGTGGTTAGGACCGTGGTGAGGAATGCCACCATGAGTCCTAGCACAATAAGATGGAAGTTTTGCCCCATGTCACTAAGAGATATGCCAAGTGTCATGAGTGGAGTGTATACTAGAAGTCCCAGGCACCAAGACTTAGCAATGTGAGTTGGAAATAGGAACTAATGCAATGAGTGCGTGGCATGTACAATGTTAGTTTGTTCCGGCCTAAGTGATACTAGTATAGGAGCGTGGTAAGCCTTGAAAGTTGTAAAGGGCTCTTGAAGTCTGGTTGGAACTATAAGGTGTTACTAGGGTCACAACAAGGATTGCATTGGAAAGTCAATGACACCTAGAATTCGGTGTAGGAGGAAACGAATTCTTTGATGATGGCATGGAAGTCAAGGGTGAAGAAGGACCATAGAGTGTGTCATCAAAATCTCGTTTGCTCAAATCGATGTTATCAATGCAAATTTGGTTGCGTATAATGCTAACTAAGCATTTGTGAGGTGCTTTGGAGATAGTATGTAGTATTTGAATCTATGTTTGATTGTTCATGCCTATTGCTTTATACCCTAGTTTTGTTTTGCCTTAACTATAAAGGATTTTATATGATTTTATATCATGTACTATAGAGTATATGATATAGATGGGCATAATATGATTTGATTTTATACATTTCTAGATGGACTATTTTCTATATTGTAAGTATAAAGTACCATGTAGAGCAAGTGCACTTGTACTCAATAATGAATATATTGATTATTACATTATACATGTACTTGTTTCTATATGTACATCATTTTTTCTTTTTATTGACTTTGTAAATTTGTTTTAAAAATAGAATACAATTGAAAAAAATTGGTAGTGTGTAAGAGTACTTTATATTTTGGTAATGTATGAAGCACTTATCACAGTTTGGGAATGGAGCTAGTTGGTTGTTACAACTTTCCTACCTGCAAGGCTCACTTAGCAACTCCAAGTCATGTTTATCTCATAGCCACTCATACAAATTCAGTGGGATTTGAAACCGACCACCTAAATGAGATAAATAGCTACTTACAACCAACCATTTAGCTCATGACTTGGTGTTCAAATGAGAATACAATATTCACTTATATGGGAAAATCAATATTATCTTTGTTAGGAATTTTTTTTAAGGGCGCTTTGATGACCAGAAACTCTCATTTTAATGGAAATTCCACCTTACAATTACAAAATTGAGTTCCCCTTGACTTAAATTTACTTCAACTCTACTTCAATTTTGGGGCCTCCAAATGGGTACTATTATTTTGGAAGGTCCCCAATCTTCCAATTTAATGAACATGATGTTATGAGTAGGAAGACGGTGCCTGAGCTAAAAAGAAAGTCTAGCGTACCAAGAGTTTTGGTACTACCAGAGGTTTCCGCTCCATTGAGTGTCTCGACCACCTAGCCGATTGAGAAGGGTGCTTTCAAGATGCTTGAATTACTAATCCATAGTGATTTGATTGACTAGATTGGAGCCATGTTGAATCCAACCCGGACCCATCCAGAAAGCTTTGAACATATGCACCAACACATACCAAAGAAGGAGAGCACAATGATAGTGTTGGATGAGACATCCCCTATAGGAGAAGAAGACGAGGAGGAGGTTCAGATCATGGAAAAGTCCGACAAAGAGGATTATCAAACTGGAGTTGAAATGAAATCAGATGACGATGACGATTCACCCCCACCAATAATGCATAGGGTTTAGTCCCGGGCAACGGTCAAGACAACTCCAACGAAGGTGACCACTAGGGCACCAACGAGTCAAGAAGGTAGAAGTTTGAAGAAGGCTATGAAGGAAAAGTAGTTAGGATTATTTCAATTAGTTAGGATTTGGATTTCTAGTTCTGGAATAGGTTTCCAAGTGTGGGCCCAGGTTATGGGTTTTTAGGGGCCACTTACATTTGACTTTCCGGATATCTTGGGGGGGTCATTGTATGGATGCCCTATTTTGGAGGTCGCTTTTTGCCTTTAGTTTTTGGTTTTTAAGGGTGGGTAGGACTATTGCCCTCCCATTCCATTTGAGTGCTTTCAATTGTTTATTATGTTCCCCTTTTCTTTAATCTGAGACACTAGGTGGACATTCTGGTTCTAAATTTATGTACAAAGTTTTGCTTGTTTGTTTGCATGAGTGCTGAGGTGTAAGAGGGAGTGAGAAAGGAGGAAGGTGGATCTTAGGTAACTAGATCAGATTGGGAGGGTATGTTTGTGATGAAGTTTAAGCTTGTGAATGAGGACTTGCACGTGGTGCCTTTAAATTACTGGAACAATAATCCGGCAAAACCAAAGAGTGGTGTAGATGCAGGTCGAAATCCAACCCGATTCCATGCGGAGATAAGCAACCACCAAAGGAAAATCCCTACTCACCGAAAGGTCTGCCAACCATAGGATCAATCTAGCAATGAGGAAGCAATCCCTCTATTGGTTCCAAGTGTCTTTGATCTGATGTTGTAGTAGAAGAGGCTGGAAACGACCCTTAGTAATTTGCTTTTTGGATCATCCATTCAGGAAGTTGTGAGGATGTTCCCTATCTAATCTATTGCAACACATTGTTATGGGAGTTTGTGTAGTTAGTGAGAGAAGAGAGTGTGAGGAATACGAGTGGTGAGTCCCTAGCTACCCCTCTAAAAGATAAAAAACAGACCCTCTAAGGATAAAACAAAGGAATAGAAAACTATTAATTTAGAGAAGACATAACTGGGATCTAGGAAAAGCTGGATCCTATTTGAATTCCAAATAGACAAACAACCGGAAGAGAATAAGAAATTGGACGGATTGGATAGGGAGGAAATCTGGACACCTTAGCTTGTAACAACATACTAGAATCCCGCGGGATGATATTTCGAGTCATTTTACAACGTTCTGGTGTTATAAGGGTACTTATGCCTAGACTATGCGTATGACATTTGCACCCAAAATATTGAGTATTGTAGATACACACCACCTACTTGCATGCATTTGGGTTTGAATATGAATTCTTTATATAGTTTATTGTAGGAGCATCAAATGAATGGGATTGATATGATTCATAAATAAGATACAAATCAATTATAGAGAACTCTAGTCCTTATTCAGTCGATATGCCAAAATTAGATTGAGATAATTTGTTGACTATGTTTTCATCCAAAATGCTCAAACACTACCATTTGTAGTACAAGTACTAAATTTTTCCAAATAGGGTTTATGGACACCTTAAACTCTAGGATTTGGCAATAAGCGGACTTGAGAAGATGGGTTTAAAATGTTAGGAATTCTCACCATGAAGATTGAAAGATATTATCCTTTGACTTGACCAAAGTCTTTGGTCTAGCCATGCAAAAATGAATGCACCTAGACTTTACAACATCACATATGTTTGAATTTTTTTGAAAATGGTGCTGCTTCTTTAGACTCATTCATCAAGATGAATCGGCTACATGCTTAACAAAATATAGATAACTTCAAATTGTGCAACATGTAGGAAAAAACAATAGATATGAAGAAATATACAATGATTGAAAAAAAAATTCTAAAAAATCTAATTATGGAATTGGAAAATGTCAATCCCTATGGTTGTTTTGTTGAGATACAAAATGGACATCCCATGATTTAATTATTTTCTAAGAAGATAGAAAATTTAGAAAATCTATAATTGTTTGCAAACTAAAAGTCCGCATAACTTTCATTTTATTAATCAAAATGGAATACTTAAGAGCTTTCCAGGTATCTATAGTCATTGTTGAAGGTTCGAGACCTGCTGCTACCTCAACCCCACATGTGCTCCTAGTCATGGTTTCCGAAACATGTAGTCGCCCCAAACCCACGGTTGCCTAAAACCACATGTGTCCCCAATCATCACCAAACCCATGGTCAATGGCAAAGGTCCACAAGGTTGACGAAAGTCAACATTGGCCAAAATCATGTCAAAAAATCAAACATCTGGACTCGGCAAACGTTGCGACTGTGATGGGTAAAAAACCTCATCCACAAACTTACCATGGGTAAATGTGGTCAGGCAAACAAGCAGACCAACAAACAGCTAGTGGCGTATAGAAACTTGGTGGGAAACTTTAGAAAATGAGGTTGGCACTTGTGATTTTGGAACTACTATAATTGCAATTGCAATTGCCATTGAAAAGGATGGAAAAAAATACAAACAGCCTTGAAATTCTCTCCACTTTGAATATTATCAAATCTGTGACAATCATGAAGTCAAAATTGCTGCATTAGACAAGCATCTTGCAATATATCTTGGTTGATGCAAAGAAAAAAGAACACAATCATTTTTTTTTGGACTTTTTCTTGTGTTTGCAACCAAGAAAAATGAATCGTATTTTCAACATCAATAAGCAAATTACAAATGCAATGAAAGCATCAAACAATCAATTGCGAAAACAACATTACATGCTTGATGTATTATAAGCACCTAAACACCTAAGCCTACATGCCTTTAATCTCTAAGGCTTGTAATCACTATCTCCTTTCACCTCAGCCCTGCTACTGTCACATCTAGTTCCCCATTTGTTGTCTTCATTGCTGGATGTGTCTTCCAAATTGTCTAATGAAGATTGTACAATTTGCACTCCTTCTTGTACTTGTGTACATGTCAATGATCTCATTGATGTACCTGTCTTCTTTTCCCTTTTGGCTCTTAAAATGCACTTACCAATGCCTTCTTTAAGGCTAGGGATTGTTTTCATTTTCTTCTTTGAAGAAAGTTGACATGTATCAAGTGGGGTTCTACCCACATTTGGTTTCTTGGTTGGGGAGGTAGAAAAGGGTTGCATTATTCTTTTTTTACAGGCTTTGATAGACTCTTCAGCCTCTAATATCCCTCCTTTCGGTGCTCCTTGAATCATTAATTGCATTACATTCAAAGATTGCATTGTTTGGCCTAACGATTTCATGGAATGTCGTGGTGGATGGCCCCGATATTTAACAAATATTGAAGCCAATGTCTCATCCTTATCATCATTGGTACATGATAAAATGGTTCGACTTGGGTTGCCTCCCAAACTCATTTCTTTTGGAAGAGACAAATGTCCTTTTCCAAGCCGTGATTTCCTTGAACCATCCAATGTTGTGCCATCGGTTTTGAATAGTGCACATGTAGGAATGTTACGTGGTGGTTCTTGGGAATCTTCCCTACGGTGCTTTTTGCCAACATCATTGCAGACAAAAATGGGGCTACTCAACCCTATCAAACATGCCTCAACATTATCTTCAACTTTGTGTGGTTTGGCATTTCCAATGTTTGCTTCCCCAAATTTCTTGCTTACTGAGTGCCGATACCACTATTGACGCAACATTTGCATTGTGCACATTCACCTAAACGTTCACCTCAAATCTTCTCTTGTCGTTGTGATGGTCATTTTCTTCTGCCACTATGTAGATGGAGCATTGGAAATTGGAATTGCTTCATCTTTTTTGAGACTTCCATCATTTGCAACCATTGCCTTATTGGTCGCCATTCTCTCTACATCCATATCCTCCATGTTCGCTAGAAGATTTTGACTACTCACGAACTCGGTTCCATCTACAAATCTGGCTATCAAAAGTACATCTTCGTCAAGCCTACAATTGTCCTCATTTGATCGAAACTTGTACATGTCTTTATCATTGATTCTAAAGTCTTCATTGATCCGATTAGGGCTCTCAAACATTTGATTGTCCAAATTTTGCATATCATAGTTCAAAGCATCTCCATCATCAGATACGAACTCACTATCCTCATCTTCCGAGATAGGCCCCTCCTAATCCTCGAACTCCACGTGGTCTTGGTACCACTTCTTTTTGTCCTTCTCCTTGGATGCAGCTATGACTTTGGAATTGGTGTATACATACACCAAATTTACTACTCTTTGTAGCTTCAACTTGTTCCAAGATTTGTTGTGAACAAAAGAGTAGCTACTCAAATTTTGCTCACATGACAATGATGATTCCAGTTGGGCCAAAATCCTCTTTGCAATTGGAGCAATTAGCTTGCTACAAGCACCCTCAAAATCCCACCAAGCATGTGCTAACAGTATTTGCTCGGCGGGATCCAACATGTTATGGAACGGAGGGTCCCGATGTCAAAATGCTACAAACTCCTTCACTACGTGAGCATAAGTTCCTGGTTTACATATTCTCCAAATAACGCATTTGCATGCGTTTATTGCATGTTGATTGTCGGCTAGTTCTTTATTGTGAAGAAGGTAGGGGTTCAAAAGAGCTCCTACATAATGTAGATCTATCTCTACCATTTTGTGTTGCTTGCAAAATGACTTCTCCAAAGGAATGGCTAGGTTCGAGGACAAACCAAAAGGTTCCTTTCATAAAGAGAAGACATGCTTTTCTAAATTCCTCATAATGTGCAACACCTTGCCCATGCATGGTGTCTTGGCAACCGAATCACAAAGAGCAAACACCACAAGAGCCATCAATTCTCAGAAATTGGTAGCATGGGCCCAAAAATGCTCACTCAAAATTGTCTTCTTCACCTCCTAAGACTCTGTACAAGATTTCTTTTTCTTGATGTCCCGTAATTTGAGCACATATTGCACCCATTGTGGATCTACCACACTTAGTTGCAATCCAGCTTTGACATTCAACAAACAATCCATTATGATGGAATTTGAAGCAAATATTGTTACCATGGGCATCAACAACTTATACTTCGTTTCATGCTTCTGAAATATAGCTAGCGACATATGCTACAACTTGAAGAACTTCACAACGGTATGCGCCTTGTCAACCTCTTCCTTAATCCATTCTTGCTTCCCCCAATCTTTCAGCACTAAATTCATCGCATGCACCACACAACCTTGAAAAAAAATGTGTGGATGTTTACTCGATGCCACATTCCTGCTGCCGGGTTCACAAGAGCGTTGTCTACAATCACTTGCACGACATTCGTATGCCCCACTTGTTCTATAAATTTCTCCAAGAAAGAGGCCAAAAACTTTGCATTCTTTTTGACCCCACTTGTATCTATTGATCCAAGGAATTGCTCACCTACGGAAGATACAAGCATGCCATTTATCAATGGCTGATTGGTAACCGAGCTCCATCCATCAATAGGCAATGTTGCTCCAAATTTCCTAATGCTATTTTCAATTCTATTATGAAGCTTTGTCTTGATGTCGGTCTTCGCGGCGTCAAGCAATTTATGGCATAGATCATGATACGATGGTGGGGTATAGGCCGCATTGCACTCGGCCGTTTTTTTCACCGCTTCTATGGAGGCTGGATTTTGGGCTACAACAAATGGGATGTTCACTGCGTAAAAGAAATTGGCCCACACTATATCCAAATTGGGTTTTGTTGTTGATTCAAAGCCATCTACCAAACTGCTCTGTCTTTGAGGCCTACTACTTGATGCCCTTGGAGTTTCAAGTTCACCAAATGTTTTTGTAGTTCAGTTCACTTCCAAATCTACACCAACGAATTCTTCCAGCACCACACATGAGTCTTCTTGAGTAGATCGTGTTGTGCCCCTTTCATTTGAGAAATCACTCCCGACTATACACATGCTATTGCCATCAACATTGTCAACAACCAGTCTTCTCTAGAATGCCCCCTTGGATTGAATGAATAGAGCTTGAACATCCGATGTCAATTACAGACAAAGGCTCACTCCTGTATCACGAAAACCTAATGGGCCTTCATATCCCAAGTGACTCAACATACGGCTTACCTTCTTGGCAAATACCGAGTTGCAAGCCTTGCACTTCACTTTGCCATTTGATGGGATATTATACCAACCATACCAATCTTTGTTCATATTGACAAGTCACAAGTTTGAATTTCGTATATTGGAATGAAATTCAAAATGTAAAGACTGGATAAATAATATCCAAATATGATAAAAAAAAAAAAAAATGAGTGCACAAAGCCTTGGAAATCAAGGCCCCCTTATTCACTGAACAATGCATTACTAAGAAAGGGACACAAAAATTGCAGTTCCTAGCCTTTGAAAATCATAGCATTCAGTTTCACAAGAGTACTTTGAACTGGCTTTGTTCCTCCAGTTATAGTCTCCAAAATTGGCCCTAACCATTGGAGACAAATTTTGAATTCCTAATTCACTGGTTCATGTGGCAGACAAGCGGACAAGCAATTGTATAGACAAGTGGATGGGCGGGGGTATAGTGCATCTAGGAGATGTGAGAAAAAATATGGATTTATGGATGGAATCATGAGATTCTAGAGAAAAATGGTTTAGTCAAAGTGTCTTATAATTTATAATTGGAAGATGAGAATGAAAAAATATACTTCACAAAAAGGAATACTTCATAATAGCATGAATTAAAAAGAAAGCAAAAAAATGGTAAATCCAAAAATATATAGATATATTGATATATTTACAATTTCAAAACAAATCAAAAAATATCATGAGTACAATGAATTACTAGTACTTTGTACTCAACTCTTACAAGTTATAACATCCAAACAACATTCCTTATACTTCTATTCCAATAGACATAATAGATAAAAGAAAGACTCTCTTACATTTAACTACCACTACCCTCTCCTACATTGTGAGATGGCCCCTCTTTAGCCATAAGTCTTGCACTCATTCGCTAAACATTTCACTTAGAACTACGGACAATACCTCCTTCAACTCTAACCTCCATGTCAACCCCTAGAAATAATTGTTTGGTTTCTGGAGAGTGGTCATCGTCATCTTCATTCTCCCTCTTTCGTTTCAAGGTTCACTTGGGAGACAAATCTACTTCCTTTGCCTTCAAGGTTCTCAACACAGCATTCACTTGATCTACCATCAGATTGACCTGTTTGTCATCAGCTTCAATGGATAACAAACTTGGTTGAGTACCGCCCAATAGGAAACCCTTCCACTGAGCTATGATGTCGCCTATCCTCTTGTCAAATGCTAGTGCCACCCCTACAAATGAATGCCCCGTACTTGTTTCCCCATCTATTTTGAAAATAGCACGAACTTGGGCAACTTCTTCCAACTTTGACAAGAGAAGGGCCCTACCAATCAAAGTGTGATTGTCGGCCCCATATTGCTCATTGAACTCTTGAGCACGCTCCACCTCTACCCAAGTGTTGTTTGGCCCTTTCTGCACTTTTTTTTTGGGAAACCGAAAAAACTTCTTGTATTGCACACTCCAATGCCCTCCTGTAATGCAACAAAACAATTCATGAGCCTCGCCATCTTCAATACCTTGGGTCCACAACTTCACCTCTTTGTTGAAGGTCATCCACATGAAGGGATCCACGGGCTCCTTAGATTCTTCATACAATCCATGTACTTGTTCAATTGAATCCCATACGAGAGGTTGCCCCCAATGGGAGAAATTTTGGAAGTGGTATGGCCCTTGGTTAAGTGGAAAGGTCCATCGATTATATTTATAGCTAGGGGACATATCTTCCAAAATGCCAAGCATTTCATAGAACTGAGGGCTCAAAGGAGAACAATACTCCGCACAAATCGAGCAAACGAGTGATGCTTTCATGATGCATGTGATATGAAAAGTGTGGCAACATTAGCCCATGGTTAGGGCTCCTTCAGGGCCAAAAGGAATTTGGCAAAGGCTACAATGACCGTTCAAGATTCCCGGGGTTAGATCGCAAGCATGCACTACTATCTTGTCTTTCTCCTTGATGTGTGTTGAAAGCATGTTGTAAGGGACCTGCCCTTCTTCTGCTTCCAAAGTCCAATTGATGTGTGGAACATCCTCCTTCCTTGTATGGTTCAACTGCTCAAACATGTCATCCATGTCTCCCCAACATGTAATTTTTGTAGAATCCCTTGGATGTTCATCAAACACCTTCTTGAACTGACCCAAAGAGGTCTTTACAACATTGCATTCTTCATCCGACTTCATTGCAGATTTCATGAGCCCTTTCATTGCTCAAGATACTACAAAGGGATTGTCTTGGAGTTTTTATACCCATGCCAACCATCAAGACTCCAATCTACATTTGGTATGCCTTCCTTGAAGCCCATGATTTTTTGAAATTAGTTCAACTTAGACTAAGCATCGATTTTCTTTTGGATTGCTTCATCCAATTTCAACTTTAGCTCTTCCAACTCACCGCCTTCCGTTTGCATAAAAGCATCTTGCAATGTGGAGGAAACATTACGAATGATGGTCTATATTGCTTCTTCACATTTCTTGTCGTCCCCAACCTTGTCCACATTCAAGATGATGGATGTCTCCATTGCTTTCGCCTTCTCCAAAAGAAGAGAGAGTTGATCGCTCTCTTGACTTTCTTCCACGTATGGATAGTTGTCGGAGCCCTTGGTAGGCATGCCACTCTTCAACTCTTCTATTTGGCCCCTCAATTATTCAATGACCTTCCTTTGGAAGATCGTGCTAGAACATTTGCACTCCATGGCTTTCTACAATATCACCAACTTCAACTCCAAATCCTCCCACTTTAACTTCAGTACGTGAATGTCTGCATCTAAAGCAATCAAATTTTTTAAGTTGCTAACACCATCGTCAAGAATTGGTGGGATATGTATAAATAAGTGAATGTGTAAATAGGCAATAGTAACAAAAGCTCAAGGACCCCTACTCTCCAACCTATAGGAGCAATGGGTGCTTGAAGCAATAGTAGCACATCCAACCTAACACCAAAGGAGAGTAGAAGTGAGAGAAAATGAGCCGCCCATCTACCAATATACTTGTCTGCCACCAAACCTAGAAGCGGTCCTCCCTAGCTAGCCGTCCACCGGCACAAACCACGGCCGACTGCTTCGCTAGCGGACAAGCAGCTAGTCATCCATGCTGGACCGCCATCGGACATGCCGTCTGCCAACCCAACCACCAACAAACCTGCCCATCCACCCCAACTGTCTGTCGTAGCTCACCCACCCCGACTGCCGTGATTGTCTGAAGTTGTTGACCACTAAGACCGTCTGTTCTAGCCAACCACCGCGACCGTTTGAACCCAAGATCCGTCGTCCGCCTCACTGTCCACCAAATAGCAAAACCTTACTACTCTCTGCACGGAAATCCTGTAGCGTTAAATTTGGAAAACTACAAATTCATTTCCAAAAAAGAACTCTTCAATGTGACAAGTATCCAATGTAGAGTTAATGTAAGAAAGGGTAATTTTAGATTTCCCTCACCACATTTAAACGTGCTTTCCAAACCCTAAATCCTAACCTTAATCCTAAACCCAACAAAAAGAAATGGAAGTATAGAACCCTCAATTGTACATAAAGAACTTATAACATTTCATGAGTTTTCCAACCAAGAGCTGTGGTATATGAATATGTTTTACCTTTGACTCCTTTGAAGTTTGGAATGCAATCATGAAAATGTAATGCATATGTTATATGTACACCTTTAGATTTCAATTGTTCTTAAGATGTACTTTATTATGGGCCACCACACAAATGTAAACATTGGATTAAAACTTAGAGTGTTTGTTCAATTTCTATCATAGAATGCATTGATAGTGCAAAACCTCAACATAAGTATCCTAAAGGGTTAAATGAAATTATATTGTCTCTTCAATGATTAGTCTATTATGACATTTACGGGATGATGCTCAAAATGATTTAAGCACTTTAATGTAATTTAATGTGATATGATATGGATAAGATCAAAGTGAGCATTAATACAACAAAAATGAAATTGAGGTTCACATCATACACACTTATACCTATGTATACTCATGTGCACCCTAAATTGTAAACCATCAATAAATTTATCACAACCCAAAAATATTAGAGCTTAGGTAGTTTAGAATGTGAGTGACCTTCAAATATGATGAGCCTTCAAGTACAACAATTGGGATATGTAGGTCATACTCCAATGATCACAAGTATGTTTCATCTCAAGACTTTTATGCAAAGGATTTTATAAGAAGGTTTGTTAAATCATATCTTATAGATAATAAATTTATAATATTGATTGAATTGCTTATTTAGTTGTGTTACTTCACTTGTATTAGTTGTTTAGGCCTAGGGTTTTTTTAAAGCTTGAACCATAGGAATTTGTACTAGACTAGTATAAAAATGTGTGGGAGTAATCTTGTCATCTTGAAAACTTTGAATGCATACATTGCATGATATTTGCATTTAAAGTAAGGAAAGAAATGTTTCCTTCCATCTTGCTATATTAAATTCTTGGGCTTCTAATTTTCTTCACTTTAAATTTTGGCACGAATGATTTTAATTTAATAATATCTTTTGTTGAAGAATATAACTAATAAGTGAAGAATCTTGAACAAAAGATTTTGAAAATAAATCATTTAATTGAGATCACATATTAGAAGAGTCCCTTATAAGGATGTAGGGCCTTTGGGACTTTAGAGATTAATTACTTACCTTTGAAGGCATACAAATCATATAGAAATTGAAACCAATTAAATTGTTACAATGTTGATATTGAATTTGTTTTGCTATTAGCCAAATTTCCAAAATGTATTGTTGATATAGCTAACTTGAAAAAAGGACCAATGTAAAATTAAATTTCTTTACACACCCATTTGAATTCTTTATTTACAAATCAAATGATTTTCCAAATAACAGGCTATATGGTGCCACTTTTCATAGTTGTATCGATTTAGTACCTCATGATATAACATATTAAAGATATAATTTCTATAGCTTTTTTGATTCAGTATGCAATGCATGCATCTAGCCACCTCCACAAAGTAAAAAACACCTCTCCCTCTTGCCCTCCTCCTAGTCCACTTGTCAACCATTTGTAACTCTATGCACCTCGACCAAACTGAAAAATGAGAAATTGAAAATAGCTCTCCTCCGCCTGCCTCTCCCTCTCGCCCTCCTCCATGTCCACCCGTCTACATTGTCCGTTCGCCCATCCGCACCTCCGGATTTGGCGTCCGCACGCCCATCCGCTCTGTTGTCCGCTGGTGCTATGGCGCGACCACTGGCCCGTCCCCCCATTCACTGTGCCAAAACCCCATCTGCCTTCTCCATCTGCCTTTTGGGTCAGGATATTCCGTCCTTATGTGGCTATCCCATCCACTTTTTGTCGGTGGCCTTGCAAACCAATGGATGGCGATTTCAAACTGCACGATCTACGCATTCGCCTTTGTGCCGTCCGATGTGGACAATGCATCTGCCTACCCTAAACCGTCGACCGCATAAATGGTGGCGTAGACGACTCATTTCTTCATAGTCATTTCCCTTCCGGAGTGGGTGATCTAGTGTCTTTGGGAATCTGCGCGCCCCTTCCGACTTAGTGCGTGAATGATTGTGTTTTAATATTAAATTTCTTTTACCAGTGTTTTGGGGGCTGTCCCATATTACGAGTGTTTAATTTTGTGTGAATTCATTTGGTTGTTTTAAAGTACTTCTTCATTGTTTGAGTTAACTGCCTTGTCAAGAACTCAAGGTGTTTAGTTTTACAATTGACTTGGTTGTCAATAACACCAAGCATAGTTTTTTTCATTCCAATTTTTCATTCATCCTTTTCAACATTTGGCAAGAGCATTCCTAAATTGGATTTGAACTCGAAACCTTTTTGTTTCCTTATTAATTGAGGTTTGGAGGTTACCATGTCACGTGGAAGTAGTAGAGGAAGTAAGAAGGGGAAATCCCAAGAAAGGAATTGGAAAGATTGGGTAGACATGACATGTGTAGCGAAGCTTGGATGGGAGGAGGAGCCCAAGAAAATGTGGGATTGTACAACATGCAAAAAGTATGTTAAAATGACACACCTCTCCAAACTATGGTCACGTGATCATGTAGAGGTGCAAGTTTGTTGTTGGGAAGGACAAATGTCTACATGTAGGAGCGAACATTTTGTTTGCTGATACAAAGGAATAACCTCCACTTCAGGCTTATCAATCTCCAAACCAAACAACATGAGCTATTCCAACATGGCGATGATTTGGGTGGAGATAGTACTCCATAAAGAAGTAGATTGGCGCATAGTTGTAGGGCGCAATGTGAGGAATTTGACTCGTGACGAAGCCATAATTGCTACTAATTGGATAGGACCAAGCGATTGTGTGCTGGAGTGGTCCAATCAAGGCTATGGAGGACTTCCTATGGTTGTGTTGCTAGATGCTGAGGATGACTGGTCGGATGAAGATGATGATGATGAACTAACACCTATGACATTTGGTGAGAGGCACGAACGTCGAGAAGATTAGGAGGACATTGAGTACGAACAACACATGGACAAGGCCATGCGTCGAAGTAGAGAGGACCATGGTCGACAATATGACAGGTCACAAGATGGACGAGGTGGTTCACATTATGGTGGTTCTAGTCAAGGAGGCTCCCAATACTACTCTAGATCCATTTCACATGATTCATATGGGCATCAAGGAGGCTCTTATTATGACTAGAAGAAAACATTGTCGGTTTCAACAAAATCTAGGTGACACAAAATGCAGTTTTCTGCCAAAAAATGCAATTTCTGCATTGGCCTAAAGCCCTAAACGCAATTTTCTGAAAACTATATTTAGGCCAATGCAAAAATTATGTTTTTTAGCAGAAAATTGCATTTTGTGTCACCTAGATTTTGTTGAAACAAATAATGTTTTCTTCTAGTGTATGGTGGATCAAGTCAAGGAGGCTCTCAATATTACTCTAGTTCCACTACACATGGTTCATTTGGGCAACAGGGAGGCCCTTATTATGGTGGATCAACTCAAGGAGGGTCCTCAGAGAGTGCTCCAACTCTTCCTCCGACTTTTGGCAATCCTTACAACAGAAATCAATATGGACAAGGAGGTGCATCAAGCGGATATGGGTACCACTATAGGGGTGGACCATATATTGGCTCACGTGCGACAAGCGCAAATAAAAGCAATGACTCCAATTCTGATTCAGAATAATGTAAAGTATGCTATTCTAGTCATCTAGTGTTTGACTTACAATACAATTCACACATTGTAATGTACATGGATGGTAGATTGTGGCAAATATAGCATAGTGCTCTTGACAAGTTGCAATGACCTTTTCTGCAATTTTGATAAAAACCCATTGTATTTTTGAATATTTGAATAGAGCGATATTTATTTCATGTAATTTGTATTACTTCGTATTATAGATGCATGGTTGTGTATTTGTCAATATGAAAAATGAATTTTAATTCAAAAATCTAATTTTGCCATTTGAATCATTTAATGTGAATAGGTGAATTACAAATGGAAAGGATGTCCTAAATATGCAATATAGGTTTGTGAAATTGCCATATTAGTTCCATTTGCCACCAGAAATTGAACCCTAAACCCCTCAAGTCCCAAGGCATTTTTTCATGAAAGACCATTCAAAACTACCATTTCAATTGTAAAGAGCCCAAAAATGTAAAAGTAATTTCTTGGGCATGTCTAAAACTCTAAATGTCTAATGCCTTACTATAGGATCTTGTACTTTACCTATATAAGAATGTGAGGAGGTGTGGAAGAAATTTCAAAAACTTTGAGTTGATAGATTGTAAGATATTTGTATTTAAAGTGAAGATAACAATTTTCTCACACCTTGCTAGACTAGATTTTTGGCTTCTAACTTACGGATAAATAAATTTTTGCACTTGTAATTTTGATTTTACAATTTTACACGTTCAAGAATTTAGTTGAGAATGTAAGAGGAAAATTTCAGCAAAAAAACACTTAAATTTTACTCGCAAAAAAATTGTGAAGTTGAAGTAGCTTCAACATTGAAGGAAAAACTAAAATGCTAATAACTATAAGATTGAATTGAAACATCTAAAATCACTAATTCCAACCATGAGATTGTTCTAGCAAACTAACTCAACCGAAGGTAACAATTTTTTTTCAAAAAGAGTCCAAATTACATTAAAAAATGAATTCTAGAAATATTTTTTTCATTAAGATGCTTACATTGCACCCCAAAAAAATATAGTTCATAAATTATAACTTATTGAATTTTATTTGACGTTGTCCTAGCCGTCCGATCTTGAGGTTGGAAGACCATCCCCTTAATCGAATGGGCCTAACAAGGGTCTTGTCATCGCGATTGTTCGACGAGGCGGATGACTGACGTCTGCCAGGTTTGACAGTTAGGATGACGAGGACGTGGTCATGCCTGTTTGATTAAGTAAAGGGTAGACCGTCCACCTGATCAATGGCTACCACACGACGGTTGTTTTGATATCAGCTTCATTGGGCGGCCGATGGTATGCCACATTGGGGTTGTCCGATCAGGCTAACAATAAACACATTAGAAATTCATTTAAGAAAATCGTAGAATAGATTTTGAAAAACCGTAAATTAATTGAGGTTGTGCATGCTAAGCCCTATAACCTTATATTTTTTTAGTGACCAAACTTTTAGAGTTGACATGCAAAAAGAGAATTGAAAAATTTTCATTTTTTGAACACCCTCATTATCAAACATTATAATCTTTCAATCCCTAAGTGATATTGTAATTTTTTTTTCCTATGAGATGTTTAACATGTCTTGTTTGAATTTATATGGTTACAATTCAAAATAAATTGGTATAACTTGTGAAAATGTTGAGTTTTGGTTGAATTTAGAACAAATTTCAAGAAAGTCCAAATAGGCTTTGGGCATTTATGGGTTAAAAAATAAAACTCTATTGTTATTCATGAAATGCACGGCCTCACAGATGACTAAGCAAACTCACAAACGAGTAGGCAAACAGTCACATGGAGTCGCGGACAGATAGTAAGACCCGTGGATGGTTTGGCGGACAGCGGGATGGATTTGCAAACGCACTCCTAAAGTTCCAAACGACATCGCGGACAGGTACAGGAGTCTGGCGGATGAGCAAATGACCGACTAGATTCGCAAACGAGGAGGTGTACGAATTGATCGACTACCGGACGGTCTTTGGGATTCGCGGACAAGCTGCGGAAATGGAGGACGGCAATGGGGACGAGGCAAAAGAATTAACCCCCTAGTAAAAAACCCAAAATTGAATGTCCCAAGACGTCCCAAGAGGTTGCCGACACGGACATGTGGATGCTCGAGGCTGCGTCTAAACGTCTTGCCAAACTTAGAGGTCTAGGACCTGCGGTCGCCCTCTCGACTCACATGCACCCCCCTTTGGACCTGCACACACCTTGAAGCAGCTACAAGTATAAAATTAGTTGGAGTACCCATAGTCTCCCATCCATTTCTCTTGCGCCTTGTCTTTATCCACCTTGAAGTGGTTAATTGCATGCTTGAGAGGGGAGGTGGTGTTGTAAAGTGGATATTATATTCTGTCTCATGTCACTTTCATCTATGTGTTCCATTGATAGTAAATCACGCCAAATTGTTTGTAAATGTTTATGTTTATCTATTTGTAGATGTGAATTACTACAAGGTAATAGATTTATGTTTGTATATCAAGGTTTTAGGCTTGCTATATTTGGCATAGTATTCAAGTACAATAGATTGTATGAATTGAGTACTATGGAGAATGAGCCCCCACCATTGCCGCCCGCCACAATGAAATGCCTTACATGACAAGAGGAGAAGCTGATCCGCGACAAGGGTCAGAAACGGGGCAGGAAAATTCATAAGAAGCATGTAGCCATTTTGATCCATTGAATGATTAAGGCATTCAAAGGTTGGAGAAATGAACCTGAGCCTTGAAGTTACAAAATGATTTGCAAATACGTTGATTAGTGCCAAATCAACAAGTTATTTTCCTTGTGTCGGCAAAAAGAACATCTAAAGCAAAACAAAGTAAATCTTGCATACTCTAAGGACAAGGGCTTCATAATTAGATGTTGTGAGGTATGGAAGCACTTGTATTTGGAGGACTCAACTTACCGAAATTACAATTTCTGTTTCTTTCTTGTGAGAATGGTGTATGATGAACATGTGTTGAAGCAGAAGGTGGATTGGTCAACATTGAAGGAGGTCTCGATTGCGGTCATTCTAGAGACTGGAAAAATGTTACCACTAGATGAACCTGTGGATGAAAAGAAGATGTTATCCAAGGTGAAGCATGGGAAGTTATTTGTTCATTATGAAAGTATGGTTTGGTCAGAGACTTCTAGCTCTGATCAATACACCCATGAATACAACGGGTATTCTTTCCACAACAATGATGGGGATGTTGCCATGCAAGAATCTAGGCTGGCTTTGGATGAGGGAGTCCACCAAAGTAGACAATCGGCCTATAAGCCCATCATAGTACGAGACACAGATGAAGAAGGCATGGATGATGGGGTGGCTAGGGAAGTGGAGCCCATTTTTCGAGAGGGTGACAGGAGTAGCGGAGGAAGCAATTCGGAACATGAAAAGCTAATGTTGCTTGCCAAAATAGAAAGTGCAAAATTTGCATTGCGTGCAAAGAGCGAGCAATTGAAAAATTTGAAGGAGCAAGAAGGCAATCCTACTTTTGTAGAGGTTTTGAAGCAATAGTTGAAGGCCATAACAAACGTCATCAAAGATAATGACAAGGTCTTCCATTCCTTAAAAAGAAATTGAGATTTTTATTTGAAGAAAATGAAGAGTGGGAAGGCTTTTAAAATGGATGATTATTTGTTATGGAAATTAAAACTCAAAACCCTTCTCCGCAAACGTCGGCAGGTAGACAATGAAAGGCAAGGCCTAGAACTTCAAATAATGGAAAAAAAAAAGAATATTACAAGGTTGTCATCTAGCACATTCCACAAGTAGAGGTTTTGGCTTCTTCCTTGGTATATAGCAATGTTGCTAGAGAATTAGCAATGCTTCAAAAGTTGGTGAAGTTCCATGGGCAAAGATTACCATTGATGGTATCGGAGTTGAAAGCTCTGAGGGCAGAAAGTTGTTTTTATTCAGATTCGTACAAGTGGAATAGACCTAGCATAGGGAAGTCTGATGCAAAATTACAGCAAATGGGGCTGGAGGCCATTTTGAAGGATTACCTCAATACAAAATAAAACACCTAGGAATACAATGAGGAAAAATACTATCACCAAGATTATTCTGTATGTTGCCTATCTTGGTTGTATTAAGAAATGCAATGTTTTGAGATAAAACAATCTATTTGGTGTCTTGAAGTAGTGTGTTTACTAGAATAATTATATTGGTGTGGGCACATTGGTGGCGTGTATGGAAGGAAAAAAATGCTATACCATTTTGGAATCTTACAACTTTTCTATATGGTTGAATATGTCTTTCTCATGTTTTGGTAGATGGTGATGGTATGATGAATGGAATGGGATTCTCGCATATAATTACAATTGAATTGGAATATGGAAAGTTCATGAATCTTGACTGTAATAGCTAACATAGTATTTTGAAAAAATGTCCTTGTGAAGTCTACAATACAACTTGTACTTATGATTTTCATATGAATAGTCGAGAACTAAAAATCATTCTTGACATGATTTCAAAAATTGTTAGAGAGGAAAGGAAGGTAGTATTAAATAAAGATTAGTGCCATATGGAATTGTTGTACATAGCTATGCTAGAATGCCGTAGAAGTGGAATGAAAGAAGAAAACCCTAAATCACTCCATCGTACTTGCCAAAACAACTAGAAACATAGTGTAACTAAAGCTGAAACCCTACTTTTCGTCCATTATTACAGGAAGTGAAGCTAAATTGAATAATTCCTACGAATGTCTAGTAAATTACATTTGGATCATTTTGAGAACCACTTCCTTCACCTTGTTCATAGGTTGATGCTTCCCCAACCCCAAGCTTTCACTTTGGATGGGTTCGTGAAGCTAGCCCATCTGCCTTCAAAATTGATTGCAACACGTTGGAGTCCTATAGAGCTTGGAGGGTCCTTGTTGTTTGTGGAGAATGTGCTTCCAATAAGTAGTCAAGTGCTTGACTTTGGTAATATGGTCCGTACGTAGAGTCTAAGTAAGCCATACTAGTCAAGTCTTCTAGGAAGGCACTATCATCTTGATTAGCCACCCTTTGTCCTTCTAAATTCCAACGGTGTGGTTGCGGATGAGGACCCCACTTGAAGGTTGAGGAGATCTTATCCTAATATCCACCAAGGCATTGGAAGAAGAATGCCTTCCTCCCTTCATTTTGTGGCCCCTTTCCCATGAGCCTTGGTGCAACTCTGGCAATTTTGTCTAGGTCTATTTCCCAATTCAATTGCAAGCTAGCAAGTCCCTTTTCTTGATCATGTTGTCATTTTTGCCAACTCTAGACCAACTCTCAGCCTCACAAGGTTGTATTAGCCATCGTATCATAGGTGTGTTCTTAAGGAGGCATGTAGGTCGTCAAATTGAACATGGTATACAAGCGATCATGGAATGGTGCTGAACAAATCATGCAACGTCATCTAATAAAGCATTACATGATGAGACATTGGAGGTGGTACACATGCACACAAGATCCTACTGCCCAACCTCCTTCGGGGCCAAATTGTTCAAGACATATGGGGCATTTGGTATGGTCCAAAAGAAAAGGTGCACACTTAGGCCATAGGAGCATTTGTTTCTTCACTTGTATGTGGCTAGACATTTGGTTTTGGTGGTCCCAACCATTTTTGCTCCAATTTGTGACCTTCTTTTTTGGCAATTCCACCATGCACATGTTCTTGGGAAACATGTCCTCTAATAATGCCCATGACATCAGTCCATTCTCTTGTTTAGGAGCATTTGCAACAAAGCTTTTGGAAACTTTCTCTAGCTCCTTCGCAACTTGTTGGGATCTATCCACAGAGAGAATGTAGGCAACCTTCCAACGGTAGTATGTGGCAGTCAATTCAACCAACTTTCTTCAAAGCATCTTATTTTCTTCTTGAAGTCCATAGTCTTTCTCAAATTGAATAATTGATGGAACCACAGGAAATGAAAGAGAGTCTTGGGTCCCATTGAGGTCAATTGTGTCATTGGTAGCATATCTTGCGACAATAGTAGGAAGTGTATTTGGAATGATGGATGAGCGTCTAGTGCACTAGGCAAGAGGAGAATGGTAAAGGATATTGTTGGTAAGGTCCCCCACAACCTTGTCCACATTTTGGAGGTTCTACTCAACAAAGGTGTCATCCATATCTGACAAAGTCAGAGTGTCATGATCTTTTTCATGAAGGCATTGCAATTTTGTAGTTTGTTGAGAAATGAGTGTACTTTTTTGTTCATACTTATATCACAATTTCCTCATTTCATTCTATAGTGAAGAAAATTCGGCATCTTTGGTCTTGAGGAGGTTGAGAGCTTTTGCCAAAGTCACAATGTCATCACTCAAACCTATTGTTGATGGAGAAATGGGAATGTGGTTAGTTTCTTCCATAGCCGTGTCCTCATTGGACCCAAAGTCAAAGACATCCTTTGTGTGCTGCGTTGGCAACGATGGGTTAGGAATTGTTGTTGGAATCAGTATGGATCCCACTTGTGTCATTGAATGCCATACTCTAGATGGTTGCCTTGCTCGCCGTTCCATGGATGTCATAGCTCTCTCTACAATTTCATTTTGAACTTCAATGAGGCCAATAGATTACTCCACGATTCGTATTACCCTTGGGACGAGGGTACCATTAGAGTCATCGTCTTCTTTTGACTCCTCAATGTCAACCTCAATGGCATGGGTTTGAATTCTATATGCGCTTCAAATAGGGCCAAGTCCCCCCTCAGGAAAGGCTAGAACACCTCTTGGGATGAAACCACTTTCTAGACATGTTACATACGTACTTCCTTTGATTGTGCTAACATTGACGTCTTTATTTAGAGCCACCTCAACATATACTCCTCTAGCAAGGAAGAGGGGGACCTCGTTCCTATCTACAAAAGCAGTTTTGTAGAGGACTTGCTACAATTCAAAGCATCTTTGAAGGAAAGTTGGATTCTCACAATACTTCAAGTTTGCCTTATTGGAGTACCAATTATAATGATGATGCCATAAAGGAAAGAACTTGCTGATGTGGCACCATTCAATGTAGTCTTCTCAGATTTGTATTGTCCAAGGCTCTAGTTCTTCATTCCAACCCTTAAAAAGCAAGGTGGGTTTCACTATTGAGCACGTGTAGTTGCTTCCGATGAATAGTGCCCCTAAGCTTGCGATGTTTGTCATTGGAAACCTTTCATAATGCCCCGGTGGTCTGTGTAGCAGTAGAGATAAGCAATGCCTTGGCATTGTTAACTATGTTGTTAACTCCATTGGCCATCAATGATTGTTGTGTGTAAAGCTTGAAATACTCATTTCAAAGTGTAGGTGGTCCACAACTAGTAAGACAAGAAGGGTGGATGAATGTAATAAATAGTAAATACTCAAGGTTCACGCATGAATCCACTTAAAGATACAAGACAAGAAGCCTCAATGAAAAGTGCCCCAAAGGTCTTGGGCGAGTGGATATATAGGTGGGGCAAGTAAAGGTGAGATTTCGTCATGGGGCGTGTGCAAGTGGGCAATCACCAATTGAACCCGCAATCTCTAGGAGGCAGTTGCGGATCTAGGGGGGCAACCACCTGTCTAGTGGGGTGCATTCGGGTCTGACAAAGCGACTGTGGTTCTAAGGGCACATGCGGGTCTCTTGTGAGGCGACTATAGGTCTACATGGGTGACCATGGGTTCTTGTGGGGTGTTACATCTCTTCAAGTTCCCACTTGGCGTCCTTGCTTTGTAGGTCACCACATTCTCCCTACCCATGGTCGCCCACTTGCTTGAACCCGAAGTTGCCCTACCCATAATCACCCTAAACCCGAGGTCACCCACACTCGCATGCGCCCCTTTAGGATGCCACGTAGAAGACACGTGTCTACCACATGCCCACATGGCATGTAGGTGGACTAATGGACACAATGAAATTTTTAAAAAAAGTCGAAGCTAAATTTGACTCTATTCGACAGACAAGAGGATTTACTTGATGTGTTGGACGTCATATTCCTCGTATTGTCGAACTGTCCGTTGGAACAACCCTACTAAATTCCCAATGAACACTTTGCCAAATTTACGAATACCAATCCTCTCAAAGCAAACTATGGTACTTGATAGCTTGGACACCTTGAAATTTGTAATAATTTTTAAAATGGTTAGCAACGTCTCAATTTTTTCAATGAAGGAAAAAAAGGACAAGACTCTACAATTCAGATGCAATGATAACTTGTGCCTTGTAGTCAACAGAAGACAAGCAAGCTGAAGTGGAAGTACAAAAATGGATGTGGAGAAATTTTCAATTTCTAGGGTCCTCTTTATTAAGCAACATTCATTGCCAATAAGATCATACATACATAGAATAAAGCATAACTTCTAAGAGAATGCAGTGAGCACCTGAGAAATGAATAGACGTAATGACACATGTTCATTAACTTCATATTCTAATCATCGACAAGTTCATACAAAGTGTCAAGCTACAACAACAAATTTTTCATTGTTAACTATGCATGGAGATGATGACGTCCATTTTTGGGTCATTTTATCTTCCATTCCTCGAAATTGGAGATGATGTCTGCAATAGCCGTCTCCACAAAATGTCTAGCAACCGGAACCGTTATAATGGGATGAACATTGGACTTCTCATTTGAATCTAGGATTTCAAAACATTATATTGTTGTTCATGGCTCCGCGCACAGTGCATGAATTACTTCCGAATGATATAACGCCTCCATTGTATTGAATTAGGAGAAGAGAAACATGTGTTCATTGTTCAACATTGAAGTGCTAAACAATTGGAAATGTTTTCTTTTATGTCAATGATAGTTGAAATAAATTACGCACAAGCCTCCAGAAAGGTATCTACCTATACGATTGACATAAGCAACTATGGTATAAACATATCTTGGAACTTACCTTAATTGCCTACAAACGTTTGTTGCTACAATAATTTGAATTCATTATTCAACCTGAATTTAGGGATGAATGGAACATTGGAAACTATTTCCTCTAAAGAGATGTAGAAGACGTTGTATTTGAAAAACAGAAAAAGGAAGTAGGAAAAAAATTATTTACTAGGTGGTTGGAAATTGCAGAAATCGGAGCTAGTTATGATTTGGAATGTTCAATTGTTGAAGTATGTGGGCACCTTGAAAGCAAATAACTTAGATATGAATGAGGAAGATACTAAATAGGAAGGTACAAAAAATCTTGAAGTAATTGCATGACAGATGTCTTTAGAATTAGAATTACCTACACAACTGTTGACATGGTAAGTTTTAGCAATCCACACTTGAGACTTTGAAGTGCATAAACTCATAGACAATAGTTCAACTTCTTTTTTTATCGAGGTTTTAGATGGACTTAGGAAAAAAATAAGATTTCTTTAAATTTTATGTCTTCAATGAATACGAAAACATTTAGTGTTGGAACATGAAGATTACTGACAGGGAGACTTATTGTTACCCATGGAGTTGTAATACACCTCAAAACTTGTGTTACTATTGCACTTGTTTTCCACTATTCTTCTGTTATAGAAGTAATTGTCATAAACATTGCAAGACTTGTAGAGGACATAAACTAGAATGTTATCACCATCATCGGAGGAGTTCAATTCGAAGAAGTGATGCTACCTTTCTAGAATGATAAAAATATGTTCACTTGTGTTAGTGAAGCCTAATAAAGAGAATTGGCATGTTCTGTGACAATAAGTGACAAGGCTTTGCTTTCATGGTCTATACTTGCCTAGTCCAAAATACTATTGAGTAATGCTAAATGAAGTATCTGTGAAGTAGTTTTTGAAAGTGTTAAAGATCATGAAGATTATGAACTGTGACTATGCTTTGCATAAGCAATGTGCCTTTACTACCACTACAAAAGTGGTCTCCATGGAGCATTTTTACCTTTTCAAAACAAATTTTGCAATATTTAGGTGCTATTCACCAAAAATTAAGAGGCTTCGTCAAAGATACAAACAACTATAGTGGTTTCGAACTAAATTACAATGCTTTAATTACTTTCTGATTAACAAATTGGTTATGATGGGGATAGTGTTCCTCGTGATGAAATTGCACTACAAACCCATAGAGGTAGTGAAGGGTATAACACAAAAGCAAGTACTATGAATAAGACAACCATATTTTTTTCACAAAAGAGCATTTGATCAAAAATAGATTTCCAGAGACAAGGAGTGAAGGAGGAAAGGGTCACTGAAAATTCAAGGAAGGGAAGAAATGTGTCACATGGTTATGTCCTAGGAAGTGATTATTCAGGGGTTCTCTGCCACATAGGGAATCACGGAAGAAATATAGTCACTAGACTTTGGAAGTTCAATACCACACATTGAATATTAATTCAAGAGAAATGAAGAAGAATGTTTATAAAGAGTTGTAATGGAAAAAACTTAGGAAAATAGTCTATTAGTTATAACACATGAATGAATAGATATAGGGGCATTACTTGGTGGTCATGTTGTTGGCATTTCATAAACGCTAAACCGTAAGCTATGTTGCAATTGCTAAAGCCATATTCCTACTACATATACAAGGATGTGAGAGCTATAAGTTCAACAAGCTCTTCGAAGTTGAGGTTATGAGGCTTTTTTATCGCAAGGCAAAGAAAACCCCTAGAGTTGGCTAGTGGGGAGTGTATGGGACCTCTACCTAAATTGCCTTCCAAGCAATGGATTCCTAAATGCTTTTTTATCAATTTTTTAACATTAAACTACTCTAAGTGAAATGAAGGCAGTACCTTTACACCACCCTAATATGCACCCTAAAATCCTCCAATGACCTTAGTACTTACTTTGGGAGGTTAAGGCAACCTAATAAGCCTAATTTTGCCTACAATTAGCCCTTAGGGCACCAAATGGGTCAATTTGGTGTCCTGAAATTAAACTCCAATACACCACAACCACCCCAATTCCTAACTCACTTCCTAAATTGATGCCAAACAATTCCCTAATTCCATAGATTCCATTCCTAACATATTCATACATTTCTTTTAGGCCAATTAGTTTTTTCCTCCAATTTCCTAATCCATATCCTAACCCTAATTTTACCCCCAATTTGGGCAACTCTTCCGCGCTTGCCTTAAAACCCTAAAAAATCCTCATATACCTTCTAAACATTCACACCCTACAAGAACATTGCATGCATGGCCATTGAACTCTTTCTTCAAAATTGATAACAAAATATCATAATGTAATTAACCTTACATTTAGACTTAGCTGAATCACAAGAAAAAAAAAGATGAAATACCCAAAATAAACTGCCGCTAGATGGGCAGCAGACCTTGTCACACTAAAATGATTGCCTCGGCTTTGTCCCTATTCCAAATTAGGCGAGACTTGTCTTGTTGGAAAGTTGACTTCTCCATCTTTCTCCTCACCCAAATTCACATGGATTCGCTTTGCCGAACTCCCACAGTCGCTCACCAAAGTCATCGGTCTTTCGTGGCGGACGTAGCTTAACCTCCTCGCACTAAATTGGCTGCTCCGTCCTTGTCCTTACTTGGAATCGGTTGAGACTTGTCTTATTGGAAAGCTGACTTCACCCTCTCCATCCTCCCAAACATTCAACCCATTCTGCTATCCAAATCTTTCACAATCAGTCATTAAAGTTAGTAGTCCCCTCCCATTTCAACAAAATCCTAATTCTCTCCACTCAAATTCCCATCTGACCTCACTTCCATCATTCCTTCACCATTTTTTCTCAAAAAATAGTGACCTACTCGATGAATTGTCCTACCTTGGTTCCCTCCTCCTAGTCTCTAGCTCCTCATGCTTTAAAAATGTCCATAATCACCCAAAATGCTCTCCAACACACATACACACAAAGTTGGGAAAAATTGAGAAAGAGTTGAGAGAGAGAGGGCTCCAAACCCTTATTTTACCCTCATTTTATCCAAACTTTCTAGCGGATTAGTTTTCTAAACTATTTTCATCCTATACTAATTTATTGTTAATCCGCTAATTTGGTGCAAAATGCGCCAAATTAGTGCAAATCACACTAGGTTACTATAAATCCGCTAATTTAGTATAAATTGCGCTATTTTAATGTTCCACCCCCTAAATTACTATAAAACCCTCTAACTTACTGTAAAATTCCATTTTAGTGTTTCTAGCACCATTCTAGTATTTTACTCACTACACTAGTGTTTTAGTCATAGTTTTAGTTTAACTAACTTCTCTTGTGTTTTTTATTATTTAATATTTTTGTAGTTTTTAATTTACTTTTAGTTTCATTTTCTACTTCTAGTGTTTTGTTTTCATTTTGAGTTTTGGTTTTTGGTTTTCATTTTTTCATCATTTTACTGTTAGCCTAATTTGGTTGTTCTACCATATCTTGCTTAACTTCTTTTTAGTTTTAACTCCCCATTTTTTCACTAGAATTTCCCCTAATTTCCTCTTAATTGCATTTCCTAGCATCTCACCCTAACCTCTTGAAGTTTCCATTGCTATCTAGCGGAAAACTCCTTAATGGATGGTTATGACTTAATTCAAAGTATTAACACTTGTGGATTTATAAATTCATGCCTAATGTTTATATTTATGGATTTTAAAAAAGTGAACCACTATAGTGGTTCATAGAGGTCCAAGAGGGGACATTGGTGCAAAGAGAACTAGCCGATAACCTCTTGCAAGACAGCTCGCATATGTATAATTGATGTACTCACATGAGCACATTATGTACAACAAATCATGTTTCATATATATAGAGGCCAGTATGGGCATGCATAGAAGACCTCTGAGTGTCCACTCCTTCAAAATGACCTCACTACAAGTCTTTAGTAGTTAGAGGATGCACACAACCTGAAATATACAATACGGAACTGTCAAGTTAGTGAGGCCATTGGAATATGACTTGCACATGTAGGAAGTTCTAATTCCTTTGTGCACAAAATAGAAATAGCAATGCAAAATCATCAAGGATAGTAATAGTGAATGGAAGGAAGCAGAGAAATTTCTATATGCTTGCATAAATGTTACCAACATTAGGTGTAGTAGAGGTTATGTACAAGCATTTACATTTATTTACTCTGAAGAAATCTTCTTAGGAGCAAGATAGGATTTTATAGAATTTGTAGGAAATTGAACATGAAGATTGAATGAAGTGGTACTATCATTAGAGAATTTATGTCGTTGCTAACTGAAGATGTCGAAATTTGTATACATATAATGAAGTGCATGGCGTTTGCAATGATTGCACGAGAGCATTTATTTCAGTGATGATTATGCAATGATTGCAGTGGTCTACTACCTAAAATAAAATTGTAGACTATAGCTCTAGCAAAGAAAAATAGAAGAAAGACAGCTTGAAAGTTTTCTTACAAGGAAAAAATTGCACTAGAAATCATTGTGTACAATTGTTGAATGGAGCTGGATACTGTATGATCTTTGGATATCAACTGTAGTAATTTCAAAATTGGGAAGTTATGCTCCCAAACTGGGAGGACCCTAGACCCTATCTGCAACTATTTGTTTGACGTATATAAGAACTTTTGAGAGCACTAGTAGAGTAAGGCAACCTAATTACTCGTGGGCCTATAGCCATAATGTATTTAGGAAGGACATTCGGGAAAGCCTTTGCATTGAAAATTTCATATGCGATGACAAATACCCTTCTCTACAAGCTCGGTGGTACAAAATGATTGTGTCGAAGGAAACAATGGTGAAGCCAACAACAGTGGTAGAGAAAGTATTGTGGGAATCATATCCAAGCTTCTATTTTCTTGCTTTTTGTGGACACCTCAATTCTACTAGGCCACCTCTTCTGTGCATCACATGGGGACATTCTAGTGGTTTTGTCGCCTCGGCCATTTATTGTTGCATCTCGTTTCTTGCGACTTTGTTGTAGATAATTTTGTGTCTCTTAGGCATTGTGCACTTTTAGAGCTAAATATGTCTCAACAATGTGGAGGTGACAACAAGAGGAGCTGGAAGTAGTTTACTGAATTAGACAAAATCTGGAAGCATGCATATATTTAGGTTTGAAGTCAATGAAAAATTGTCAATGTGGTTGTGTAGTCGATGATTTTCTTGGAGAACGTACCTTCATATAATTTGTACTTGACAATAGTGTATTGTTGATAGCATTGGCAAATTGGAGGACTACCTTATTGTGAATGTTAGTATACAACTCTTTTGCAGACAAGCGGTGGTAAATGTCCAAGCACTTCATGGTGATGAAACAACGGTGGTATACACGGAAATCAATACTTTGAATGTATGTAGCATGCAAGTAGAGGAAGACAAGAAGTCCAACTTTGAAGGCTAGTGAGACATAGACTCAGACAACGACAACTTCAAAGGCTTATATGACATTCGTTCTTCCATGAAAGGAAGGTCTAAAGTGATGGTGCTTGAAGCTCATCATTCAGGCATTATAGCTAGTAATTTCTATTGTACAAATGTGTGCATGATTAGGAAAGGACTCGGATGCAAATATCATGAATTACATCATGACTGAACAGAGACGTATTTTTCTCTAATATCCTCTTTGAAAGTAGTGGACTTTGAGAAGAGACAAAAAAGTAGTGATTACAGAGTTGGCAAGAAGACTTAAGCGAAAGCAAAACTAGAACCTAGAATGTTTGGAGAGGAGTAGAGGTTGTTCATGGAAGGAGTGGATGGCGAACATGTCTGCATGGATTGTTGTAATGAAATGTGCCCCTCTTGTGTTGTAGACATGAACTTCATAAATGCCATATACAATGTTTGTGACACTAACGAATATAAATTTCATGTCACAGATGAGTGGTAGAGCAATGTCGACTGATGCATTGGAGGTACATAGGTGACCCTTTGTGTAGTGCGGTGGAAGGACGATGGATCTAGTTTTCTAATTTTGTTTCATGGAGTTGTTTTTAATTTTCGAAAAGATCTCCATCTTCGAAAGGGCAATTGTAACATTGTACTTAATGAGTGTCAATTGTGATGTCATGGAATTAAGAGGGGAAACTAAGGAAGAGGTCTGCGGAGTTGTTTGTGTTATGGAACGACAAAGGAGGTCCAACGGGAGGAAGAGGAGATGGTATTCTTCTAACTATGAGGTTAGTAGTGAGAGGGCATACAAAGGAATTGCCGAGGTCTTTAATGTCAGGTCCAATGTCATGTAGGCCTCTTATGTTGTTGTCTGAGAGACCATCGTCGATGGACCTTGTTGTACGCTATGTGGAGTGTAAATACCTTTACAACACCAAAATGTTGTAAAATGACTCGAAATATCGTCCCAAGAGAATCTAGACTGCTGCTACAAGTTGAGATTATCCGTATTACCAACTTAAGCACTCTCTTCACCTCTTTTCTCCCTTTTTTAGATCACTACCCTTTCGGATTTCAATCCAGATCCACTCCTTTCCGGATTCCTGATCCGTTTCTTCTCACACACACACATTGGTTTTTGGTGCCTTTGTTTTACCCTTAGAGGGTCCGCCTTTGATCTTGTAGAGGGGTAGGGACTCACCACTCATATTCCTCACACTCTCTTCTCTCTCTAAACTACACAAAACATACTTAGACCAAATGTTGCACTAGATCAAACTAAGAAACACTCTCACAACTTCCCAAAGGGCCAATCCGGAAGGTAGGTCACTCAAAGCCGTAACAAGTCTTCTCCACTACAACGTCAGATCAATAGAAACCGGAACCGGTGGAAGACTGTTAGTCATTCACTAGACTGATCCAAGAGATTGGTAGACTTTCCAGATAATAGGATGGGGATTTTTCTGATGGCGGTTGCTTACCTCTGCATGGAACCCTCCTTGGTATTCCAGACTCATACCCACGCCACTCCTTGCCGGATTTCCGTTCCAGTGTTTTAAAGGCACCGTGCACAAGACCGTATTTACAAGCCTAAATTACGTCACAAACATTCCCTCCCAAATTAGATCTAGTCACCTCAAATCCGAATTCCTCCTTTCCTCCTTCTCTCTCTTATACTTCAATGCTCTCACAAGCAAACACAAGAAAGTTGGATATATAACATATCAATTCCCGAATGTCCACTTGGTGGCTCAAATTAAAGAAAGGATGACAAGACACCAACTATACGCGCTAGGATGGAATGAGAAGACAACAAGCCTGCCCTCCCTTAAAAACTCAAAAACCCAAAGGCAAAAAGCCACCCGAAAATCTAGGTGACCAATCACAAACCTCTTGAGAAACCCGGAAAGTCAGATTTTAAAAATTCGGAACCCGGGCCCACGCTTGCAAACCCGGATGAGATTCAAAATTCAAATCCTAACTAACTAAGACCCTAACTACTTCGTCTTTTGCGCCTTCTTCTGACTACTCTCACCTTGACTTGATGGTGCCCAAATGGATGCCCTTGGGGGCGCTTTCGGAGTTGCCTTCATTAGAGTCGTCCTCAATGGTGCTTGAGTTTGGATCTTCTAGATTTCCGGAGGTGAGTCTTCTTCTTCCTTGTCCTCTTCCTCTTCTTCCTCTTTTGATTCGGTTTGGTACTCCTCTTCTTCAAATTTCTCAATTTGAGTGATCTCCCTCTCGTCTTCTTCTTGTCTTGGAGAGGTTTCATCCAACATGATGGTGGTCCTCTCCTGTCTCGATTGAGGTTGCTGCATGTGCTTGAAGCTTTCTGGATAAATCCAAGTCGGATTCTTTAGTCCTCCAATTTGGTCCGCAAGGTCACTTCGGATGAGTAACCTGGGTGTCTAAAGGGTTTCCTTCTCAGGAAGACAAATCGTCGGAATCAATGGCGAGACAGTAAATTCTGGTGGCGTCGACTCCCGTGCTGCGTCCGGTTGCTTGGTTGGCTCCCGAACTTGTCTTCACGCTCCCTTGGATGGTCTTTTCCAATTGAGTTGAGAAGGGCTCTGTTGAATGCCGGAGAGTCTCCCTAGAAACTTCCAGTCTAGCTGGTAGTGGTAGTGATGTCGTTAACTTTACTAGAGTTTCCGTGTCAAAGTGGCTTTCCGGAAAGTGGAAAAAATCCATGACACGGTCCGGATCAATCCGCCCCAATAGCTAGCGCATCTCCTTCAGTACAGAATCCATCCTTGATGAGAAATCAACCAAGATCCGGACTACCTTGGATCCGGTGAGATGTCCTTCCTCTATTTAGTTAGTTCTGGACGAGGGAGGCCTTGACGATGAGCTTCGCGGGTCTATCCATTAGACTGGATAGGTTCCTAACAAGCTGCAAAGCTTCTTTCTCCCTTGGCTTCGTTGTGGCTAATTCTCCTTCTACCCAACTCAACCTAGCTTGAAGGTCAATCTTTTCCTTCTCTAGATTCTTAATCTACTTCTCCTCCTGTCCCAACTCTTCCGAATTCGGAAGTTTCTTCACCGCGTTGAGTATATCCTTTGGCTCAACCTTCAACTCCTTGCTGATTCTTTTGAGAAGGTTTGCCAAGGTCTCATGGTACTCCTATGCTTGCAACACTCAGTTGAATCTAGTCTTGAAGAACCTGGAAATGTCTTCCTCTAGCTCCTCCGGAACCTTCTCTGGAATAGGGAGTTTCCCTCGTGAAGTCGGATCGGTAGATTTCCTTCTTCTCCGCTCCATGAGCTGCTCTTCCTCTTAATCAATTGCCGACTACTTTGCCTGCACTCCGTTTGTGAGGCCGTAATGTAGGATTGTGGATCCGGTGTTGTATTCTACCATTTCTACATCACTCAAAAGTTCTGCATAGTGGTAGAGGTGGAACAAGTAAGGACCGATTGGGCTGGTCTTAGCCTTTCCTACATTGGTGGCAAGCTTGGAGACCATTGTTCCAATGACTTTCTTCCAATTGATTGGTCTGCCCTCCATTGCTCCGAAAATGGTATTGGCTACCATAACCGTAACCCGGGTAGGCTTTTCTAAATACAAGATCGGGATAAGGAACTCTAAAACTTGTTTATGCCTCCCATCTAGACAGTCACTAATGGCATACCCCTCCTTAACATGGGTTGCATTCCTAAACTTCCCGGCCTTGAACTTATCCATTCGGGAGGGTAATCCGGATCCCTTCATGGGAAATCTGTATACCTTTGCCCAAACCTCATCCAACCAAGTTCCAGGTCGCCCCCTCACTATCAAGTCATATTGATTTGGAGCTCCTACGATGAGCTCCTCAATCATCCGATCATTCTTTACAGTCCATGGCCTAAGGAATAGACCAACACACCTTATCGTGCTCAGGTTGTCCTCTAACTATGACCGGTCCCTCAACCTTTCTAGAATGGTTGGATAAACCATCCGTGCCGTAACTAGTTGTTTATGGATATCTCCCTCCGTCATTGAAAACCAGAACTAGGTTCGGATCTGGTGGAGACAAACAATCCATAGCTCTTGAAATGATCACTAACTCACCACTCTTTCACTCATCTATATGAGCACAAAACTGGAGCGAAAGAAAGAGGGAGGAGAAATGGGAGTGTCAGGGGTTAAGTACTCGTCATCCTACAGACCGTTCTAGAAGTGGACCGTTTACTCGTAACGATTCCCTAGATTCCTAGACTGGAACTCTAGGCCATAGGTTGTCACTATCTGGTTTTTCGAAATCTGGATTTGTCGTGGATCCTCTTATGGAACCCCTGGATCATTCTTTTAGCCTTAATGCAATGTTTAGGCTAAGGGAATTCTAATCCTATTAGCCTATTGGAAATTCCAAAAAATTATATACTATTATAAACCTATTTTATACTAACCCGGTAGATTCCAAATTTACGCATCACGACACCTACTTCGTGAAATCCGTACTCGCCTTCCTACATCCGCACGCACCCTAGGCGACTTTGGATATTTACGTGGTTGCTATTAGCCGCAGTCTCCACTCTTTTTTTTACGCATTGTTTGTCACCCAATCAGAAGTGGCTAATCGCATGCACTTGAGCTAGGGGTTTGAGTTGTGAGGATTTCCATTTTAGTGCCTTCCAACTTGTGTTTTTTACTGGTATTCTATGCAACATAGCTTGTGCCGAACTTTTATAAACGTTAGAGGTTTTCATCTTCTAAATGTATGCATTTTTGTAAATGTAAAGTAGAATAGTTTTAGTGTTTCATGCTCTTATAGTACAAGTTTAGTCATACAACATTAGACCAAGTATTTGCTCTACCATTTCACATACGAAGTGATCATTGTGGAGGATGAGACCCAACCATTGTCGTCTACCGTACTGAGACCACTATCTTGATTACAAAAGAAGGCGCTTTGTGACAAAGTTCGGAGAAGGAACGGGAAAATTTGCAAGAAACATGTGCCTCTCCTTCTACATCCGAAGATTAAGGCTTTCTTGAGTTGGAAAACTGAACGAGAGCCGTGGAGTTATCAAACGACTAACAAATACCTGGATTAGTGCCACATCAACAAGTTGTTTCCTCTATGGTGTCACAAGATTCACTTGGAGAAAAACAAGTCAAATCTTGGATATTGCAAGAGTGAGTCCTTCATCCGAAGATGCTTACATGTGTGGATGAAGCTATATTTGGAGCCAAAGCCTTACCGAAATGACAATTTTTGTTTCTACCTTGTCGAAATGGTATATGCCGAACTTGTATTGAAGAAGCATGTGGATTGGTCAACCTTGAAGGAGCTCCTTGTTGGTGACCATCCTCATCAAGCATCAATTATGAATGAAGTAGCAACAATTGATGTCAAAAAGACGTTGGCACCTATGAAGCCAGGAAAGTTAGCCTTTCTTGATGAAGAGGTAGTGTGGTCGCCTAATTCTAGCTCAGATGAGCACATCCATGAATATGATGGGCATTGTTTCACGAGTGACGATGAAGATGTTGTCATGGAGGAGCAAAGAATGGCCTTGGAGGTGGAAGTTCAATAGAAGGGGAAAGAAAAGGTTGAGGAGCCTGAAACATTACCAAACCTCCATGAATGAGGCATACGAGAAGTGGATGACAAAAGAAGCGATAGTGATTCCGAAGATGATGTAGATGTGTTGGTTGCTAAAATAGATACTACAATAGTAGCTTTGCATGAAGCAACTACGAAAGCGAAGGAACTTCATAAAATCAAAAACAACAACCTTTCTATTCCATCGAGTGCAACCATAGTGCATGGGTTAAGGGAGAAGCTAAAGGAAGTAATGAACGCCATCTCCAACAATGAGAACTACTTGGTGACTTTGAAAAAAAGCAGAGATTATTATCGAAAGAAGAAAGAGGAGGGATGCGTGCACAAAATGGATGAGTGTGCTCTATATAAGCTTAAATTAAAAATCCTACAACGTGAACATGCATGTGTGCAAAATGAGAGGGGAGGCCTCACTCTCCAAATATTTGAGAAAGAAGAATAATATTACACTACTACTATACAATGTACCTCGCAATTGGAAGAATCGGCACTAGCTCCTGAATATGGTAGCACACTGAAAGAGTTAGGTTCACTTCAAAAGCTTGTAAAGCTACACGAGAAGAAAATTGGAGTGTTACACAAAGAATTGTGTGAATTGCAATCTGCAAATCGTTTTGAATCTACATGGCGAAAGTGGAGCATAGGAACTACAAGTAGAGGTGCTACTCCTCAAGAAATTGCAATCTTGGAACCTAAGCCCAAAGAAAGCGATTTTGTCAACACTAGAGCTAGAAAATACTCTAAATAGTAAATAGTAACGTAGGATGTAAAAGGATTTTGTTTTGTTTTGGTTGCCCCTTTGTTGATGTCACTTACTTCAAGGAAGTATAAAACACAATATTTTTCCATTCAATTGTGCCTAAATTTCTTGTAAGCATGTGGATAAATTCCATGATAGTTGAGCACCTCAAGAAAGCCTTGAAGAAGGGAATTCTACTCATCTGAATGTCCATGTGAAGCCTCATTCAGTTGTTCGATGTGATTGTATCACTATATGACTCTTTCCCACCCTACAGATGTAAAAAGTTTGAAATTTGTTTTATATTTTGAAGTGGGAAACAAGAATTGTGATAGAATGTATTTTGAAGAAACAATAGTATATCATTTCATTTAATCATCGTCAACATTTTTCAGTATGAAAATAGAATAAGTTGTTTTATGATTATCATCAAATAGTAAATTTGTAAAAATTTTGATATATATTCTTATAGAATCCTTGTTTTTCCAAGATTAAGAACATCCACTTTTGTTATTATTTACTATTGTTCCATTGAGACTTAAGAGTTGAGAGTGAATTTTACAAGAATACAAGTACCCTTTATTTTTTAATATTATAGAATGTACCCTTTATATAAAAAAATCAAGTCCTATCCATTTTTGTCACAATTGAATCTTTATTTTAACTAACTAATTTAGTATACCCTAAACCTTAGTTTGTAAGAGTAAGAGCATGAATTTTCTTTCTCTATTATGGTTGAGTATTTCCTTATTAATAAGATTAAGAACATCTTTTCCTTCAATTGTTACGTTTTAATCTTTTTATAGATGACAAAAAGAAGTTCAAGAGCACTTGTTATATTTTTTGGTTTTAGTTTTAGTGTTGAATCATTCCTTAGTTTGGAAGAACAAGAACACCCATTTCTTTCATTATGGTTAACCCTTTATTGTCATAATATTAAAAATAATGGCCTTCTCTTTTCCTTTTATTAATTTTTTATTTTCTTTACAAGAATCAATACATCCTTTTTTTCTTAATTATAAGCCTCACTCCCAAAGTAATTTCTACATCAAGTTTATAAAAATGCGAACACCCTTTAATTGGTTATAGGATATGATAAAATTGCTTCTTGTGAGTATAGCCAAAAGTGTACCCATTTTATTCCTATATGAAGATTTCGATTTTTTTTAAAAGGTTAGTCTAATCTTTTTTTCCTACATTATTAGATTTGAATTTGATTTGTTAAAATCGTTGTAATACTCATTTTTTTCTATTCTTATGGGTGAGTAAGTTTTGAAGAAGAATAAGGAAACTAGATCAATTGGTTGAAGACAAGAGAATATGTCTTACTAAGAATATAAAAATAAGAATACCCATTTTATTCCAATGAGAAGACTTTTTATTGTTTTGATAAGAGTTAGGACACCTATTTTTGGAAAAAGAATCGTAAGTTCGTAACATCTAATTGTTCCAATTATAGCAGTAGAATATATTATTCATAAGAATGAAAGCACCTACTCATCATCCCTTGGATCAAAGAATATTCTCTTCTAAAGTATATAAATACAAGAAGATTTTGTTTCCTAAAATATGAATACGCATTAGTTTGTTAATTCGTATAGAATCAAAGAATATTTTGTTAAAGGATATCATCATAAAAAGACCCTTCTTTTAGAACAATACGAATGAATATTTCTTTTTTGAGAATCAGAACACTCATTTCTTTGGTGGACAATCACATTTTCTCACAAGAAGTTGAAAACTTGAAGGTAGTATATGTTATAAATAATAGCAATATAAAATAGCTATAAATAATCACAACACAAAGCCCATTAGGTGGAATCTAGACAGAAACAATAAAATACTCAATGATCAATGCAAGTATGGATATATTATGACCTTGTACTATGAGCCTCACTATACATGTACTATACATGTACTATTATGAGAAGTGATGTTGAAGTCAATAAATGGCAGTTGATAATATTTGGGTTGTTCTCAGCACCACTTGGCTTGCCATGCTCGTAAGTGGATGACTCTCCAACCACAAGCTTGTGCTTGGCATGAGTGCGTGAAGCTGGTCCATCTGCATTCAAAATGGATTCCAAGATGTTGGAGTCCTTCAAAGCTTGGAGTGTCCTTGTTGTTTGCGGAGAGTGTTGTTCCAACAAATAGTCGAGTGCTTGACTCTAGTAATAAAGCCTGTATATAGAGTCAAGGTATGCCATAGTAGTCAAATCTTCTAAAGAGGCATTTTCATCTTGGTTGGCCACCCTCTGTCCTTCTTAATTCCAACAATGGTGTTCTGGATGAGGACCCCACTTGAAGGCCTCAGAGCTCTTATCAAAATATCCTCCAAGGCATTGGAAAAAAATGCCCTCTTCCCTTCATTATGTGGGCTTGTTCCCATGACTCTAGGTGCAACTCAAACAATTTCTGCTAGGTTAGTTTCCTAATTCAATTGGGAGCTAGCAGGTCCCCTTTCTTGATTATGCTGCCCTTCTTGCGAGCTCCAAAGTAAGTCACGGCCCCAAAATCTTGTCTCCACTATTGTGTCACTGTTGTGTTCCCCAAAAGGTAGCAAGTATGTCATCAAGTTGAACCTGGCATATAGACGATCATAAAATGGTGTTGAACAAATCAGACAACATCGTCTAATGAGACATTGAGTAATAAGACATTGTAGATGATACACATGTGCATAAAATCCAAGTGCCCACCCTCCTTTAGGGCCGAATTGTTCGAGACGTATGGGACATTTTGTGTGGTCCAAGACAAAAGGTGCAGGCTTTGGCTACAATAGATGTCGTTGTTTCTCTTCGATGTGGCAAGACATTTGATTTTTGTAGTCCCAACCAATATTTGCCTAATCGATTAGATCCTTCTCTAGCATGTTGTCGGGAAACATGTCCTCCAACAATGCCTACGAAGTGAGTCTGTTCTCAAGCTTAGGGGCATATGCAACAAAGTTCTTTGAAACTTTGTCCAACTCTTGGGCGACTTGTTGTGATCTGTCCATGAAGAGAATGCACGCCAACTTCCAATGATAGTATGTGTCTACCAGTTTGGCCAAACATGCTCGAAGCATATTGTTTTCTTCTTGAAGGCCCAATTTCTTTGTTGACATAAGGGGAAGTGGAATTGTAGGAAATGAAAGTGAATCTTGAGTCCCTTGGACATCAGTCATGTCAACAATAGCAATCTCAGTGATGATAGGAAGAATTGAAGTTGGAATCACTGTAGAACGCTTTATATGCTTTGAAAGAAGAGAGCGATGGATGAGATCGCTAGTGATGTCTCCTACCACCTTGTCCACATGATGTGGATCATGCTCAACAAAGCCGTCATCCATGTTTGCCAAAGTAAACATCTCACATTCTTTTTCTCGAAGGCGTTGTAGTTCTTTAGATTGTTGTGAAATGAGTGCATTCTTGTGTTCCAAATCCGATTGCAGTTTCCTCACATCCGATTGCAATGAAGCAATCATGGCATCTTTAGCCTTTACAAGGTCGAGAGCCTTGGCCAAAGTCATAGTGTTGGTCTGACACAATTGAGATTGAGGAATGGGAGTATGGACACCTCCTTCTTCTATGGGCATGTCATCATTCGAGTTGAAGTCAAAGATGTTGTTGGCATTCTACAGTGGAAAAAGGGAGGTTGAAACTGTTGTTCAGGTTGATTCCAATTCAAGTGGCAGAGCGTCGAACCTTCGTGGGATGTCTTACTTTCTGTCCTCCTGATGGTAACCCTCCCCTAATATATGAAACTCAAACTTCCACAAGGGTGATAGTTTGTTTCTTTGCTCGTACTATCCTTGGAGCATGTGTACCATTATAATCATTGTCTTCTTCAGAGTCCTCTATATTGACTTTGATAGTTTCTTTGTTTCATGGATCACTTCAAATAGGTCCAAGTCTCCCCTTTGGGAATTTCAGTACACCTTTTGGTATTACTCCAATGTTTGGACGTTGTATATATGGACTTTCCTTGATTGTGGACCAATCAACTTCTTTGCTCATGGCTACCTCTACATATGCTCCTCTGGCAATGAAGAGAGGGACCTCATTCCTCTCTACAAAAGGGGATTTGTAGAGGACTTGCCACAATTCCACACACCTTTGAACAAAAGTTGGACTTTTATAATACTTCAGGTTTGCCTTGTTGGTGTGCCGCTTATGATGATGGCGCCATGTTGGAAACAACTTCCCCATATTACACCATTCAATGTATTCTTCGCAAATTTGCATTGTCCATGGGTGAGCATCTTCATTCCAGTCTTTAAAAGCGAGGTGGTCCCTACTCTTTAACACATGCCATGGCTTTTGATGATTGGTGCCCCTGTGCTTCCTGTTCTTGTCTTTGGCAAACTTCCTGAATTCACCAAACGTGCATGTAGTATGCGGAACAGGAAATGGCACATCATTATTGCCTCCATTGGCCATTGGATTTGTTGGTGTCGGGAATGTGTCTATAGAAGTGTGGATGAATTTGGAAGAAAGTAAATATTCAACCCAAGGTTAATGCATGCAACCAATGAAGGATGCAAGACCAAAAGCCTCAATGGAGAATGAAGGTACCAAAACCGCATGGGTGACTAGATTTATAGGCAAGGCGAGCACGGGGGCCTTGGGTTTGATAGGTGCTTGCAAATGGGGCAACCGCGTGTATAGCGACCATGGCTTTAGGGGGGTGTTCAGAGATTTAGAGAGGGGCAACCATGGGTCCTCACATGGCGACCTTGGATGCACTAAAGGGGACCGTAGATGATGTTGGACATATGGGGCGACCTCCGGTCAGAAATTGCGATTGCATGTCTATTAAGGCGACTATGTGTTTTTTAGGGGCGACAATGTGTCTTTTGGATGCAACTACAAATTTATCAAGGGCGACGGCATGTCTCCTAGCGGCGACTTTGGGTGTACCTAGGGCGACTATAGCTTCAACGAAGTGACCATGGGTCAACCCTTTTCACTCGCAGTTGCTTTGAATTTGCAATTGCAAAAACCGCGCTCACCCTCCATACGAGGTCGCCCCTAGATGCAATTGTCATAATGCAGTCACCTACTTGCGTGTTCTCCCTCTTGAGGTTGACCCTAGATGTGGTCGCCCTAAATCCAAAGTCGCCCTTCCATGCTCTACTTGCATGCACCTTTTTATGTGCCACGCGGATGCCACATGGCATCCAAGTGGCCTAGGTAAAAGGGGGTTAACTTTTTTGGAGGTCAAAGGTAAATTTGACTCTATTGGACGTCTCATGGGCTCTACTAGATGTCATGTGATGTTTGGTTGTCACGATGTCATGGTGTCTAGGTAGAAAACCCAAGCAATAATTTGCATTATAGGTAACAAATGCTCCGTTACCAATGTTGCATAGCTCCTCATCCTTGCTCTCATTATCTTGGAAGTACATGTGCCTCATTGAATGATTTTGGATCACTTTGTAGGAAGTGTTGAATTTCCAATTCCATCTACTCCACTACTTACTTCATCTTCACTAGCACCCTGCAAGAAACAAAACACATTCCGATTGAAATTCCTCCTTTGATGTTTTCTATATGGTAATTATCCTAATCTACTAAAACATTCTAGTTTATTCAAAAGCGATGGAAGTTGACATATGAGATTCACAAAATGAAGACAATATGCAATTACTTTGATATCACTATCTCATACCTACACTTTGTTTGTAGCCTTCATCTTCTATACTGCTTCAACTTTTTCGTCAATATGTACAATACATATCATATCATTGGCTACAACGCTAGTCTTCTCCACGGTAGTTTTTCGATTCCCTTCTAAAGCTTTGACTATCTCCACTAAGTGCATGACTTATGGGTGTCGAGCAATTTCCACGTTTGAAAGAGCAATGGCACTTCCTCTGTCCACTTTGTCACCCATGCCTCCATGAGAATGACTTTCTACAATGTTGTCATCACTTGCAACCTATTGATGTCCCTTGTTGTTATAGTCCACGTCATCATTGCTACAAAAATTAGAAGAGGAGTTACTGCACTACATTACCTCCTTAGCTAATTATAGATTCCCTTCTTTCCCATGCAATACATTCTTCTCTCCTTTTTTTGACTTTACTCACTGTCCATAATCCTTGTCATAGGCCATCTTGAATCTTATTTCTTCTAGATCTAGAGAGCGACGGAATTTTTTTCTCAATCTTTCCCGCACACCCACCTCACCTGAAGGCCCAGCTCTACCAAAATACACCCTACTTGCATTTGCTCTACTACAACTTTGAGACTTCTTCATTGTCAACGGGTTTTGCATTTGTTTTCGGAGTATTTGACATGATTTATTTGACATGCCCTTGGATTTCGGTTCTTTATTTTGAGTTTCTTCCAAAGGTCTGCATATTTGAGAGTCACACCATGAGCTACATTTTCCTTCATGAATGCAAACTTTATGGGTGAATTGGATTCCTATGTATGTTGAATCCACTTGGCTATCTCTGCCACTGCCCCTTCCAGTTGTTGATTGATGTTCCCAATAGTTGGGTCCAAATTCCTTGACAAAAGTATGACCTCTTTTCTCCAATCTCTGAATCCCACTCTATAAGGCTTCTTCATGTATTTGTCGACCAATAAGAAGTTCATTGGTAGTCCTTCTTTTCAACGTCTCCTATGATCTCTTCCCCGAAATGCTTGTGCTTGTCTTTTATCTCTCCTTTTCGTTGATTCCTCTCCCAATATCGTTCCCTCCAAGTCCATGGCCTCATTTCTATCTTGCATGCCTTGCTCAATGATTTCATAAACGTCTACTTCTTCATCTTCACTAATAGGTACGAGAATGTTAGTACCTTCGTCATTGAAGAAAAGAACTAGTTCTACTTGTTGCTAGTGTTGTTGCTGGCTAGTTTGTATTCTAGCTTCTCCATTGTCGCTGTAGTCTTCACTTGATACCTACTCCATGCAATTGAGTCACAACACATAAATCTCGACTTCAGTAGTACACATGCGTCCACTATCATTGTCTCCATTTAGAATACATATACTGGTTTGTTGGTTACAGTCAGAGATATAGCCGTTGTGCATGTACTGATAGAGTACTACAAGCTAAAGTCAAGATCCATTTCAGCAGACCTTTTGTGGTGACGTGTGACACAATAAGACACTTACATCTTCCACTTCTTCCATACGTGGAGACTTCCGGTCTTTACTTCGACCTTCATGCAATCGACCTACTAACAACATTATTTTCTTGTCTTTTCCGTGGAAGCCGACCTCTATAGGGAGCATTTTGGTACTTCTCCCCCCTGTAGACCTTCAACTAATATGGGAATCCGAATTTACTCCTCCACTTTTGCATGAAAATATTTGCGGTTGTCTTGGACTTTGACATTGTATTCATAGACAAAATTCTTAGAAGAGACTCCTCACCACATGTTTTTGGGTGCCGTCCATCTACAATTGAAGTTGACACCTCCGTTCCTTCCCTCCCTTTCTTGTCCTTGTTGGAAAATAGTTTCAACTTTGCTTGAACAACAAGTCTCAATCCACATAGTCAAAATGCTTCTAGGGCTATTGTGCCCAAGAATTCACACATCATTTCAAAAAGAAAAACTATGAATCGTATTGGATACCATTGTAAAAAGAGTATTACTACTATACACATTACTTGTGACTACAAAATACAGAAATTTGTACTCTTCTTATACACTCACCTCTTTGTCAATTCAATTAAACAAACTAAACTCTTATAAGCTTCCCTCTTAATTATCTCAACATTAACTACACACTACGTATAACAGGACTACATGTGAAGGAATCTTACTAATGTTTTCTCCTTCCCTGTGCCTCTGCCATGGTTATCTTTGCTAGAGAAATGAGGAATTTGGCACTCTTCATTCCGTCGCCATGTTTTCAAACTCAGGTCTGTCGCGATGCGTAAATTTGGAATCTACCGGGTTAGTATAAAATAGGTTTATAATAGTATATAATTTTTTGGAATTTCCAATAGGCTAATAGGATTAGAATTCCCTTAGCCTAAACATTGCATTAAGGCTAAAAGAATGATCCAGGGGTTCCATAAGAGGATCCACGACAAATCCAGATTTCGAAAAACCAGATAGTGACAACCTATGGCCTAGAGTTCCAGTCTAGGAATCTAGGGAATCGTTACGAGTAAACGGTCCACTTCTAGAACGGTCTGTAGGATGACGAGTACTTAACCCCTGACACTCCCATTTCTCCTCCCTCTTTCTTTCGCTCCAGTTTTGTGCTCATATAGATGAGTGAAAGAGTGGTGAGTTAGTGATCATTTCAAGAGCTATGGATTGTTTGTCTCCACCAGATCCGAACCTAGTTCTGGTTTTCAATGACGGAGGGAGATATCCATAAACAACTAGTTACGGCACGGATGGTTTATCCAACCATTCTAGAAAGGTTGAGGGACCGGTCATAGTTAGAGGACAACCTGAGCACGATAAGGTGTGTTGGTCTATTCCTTAGGCCATGGACTGTAAAGAATGATCGGATGATTGAGGAGCTCATCGTAGGAGCTCCAAATCAATATGACTTGATAGTGAGGGGGCGACCTGGAACTTGGTTGGATGAGGTTTGGGCAAAGGTATACAGATTTCCCATGAAGGGATCCGGATTACCCTCCCGAATGGATAAGTTCAAGGCCGGGAAGTTTAGGAATGCAACCCATGTTAAGGAGGGGTATGCCATTAGTGACTGTCTAGATGGGAGGCATAAACAAGTTTTAGAGTTCCTTATCCCGATCTTGTATTTAGAAAAGCCTACCCGGGTTACGGTTATGGTAGCCAATACCATTTTCGGAGCAATGGAGGGCAGACCAATCAATTGGAAGAAAGTCATTGGAACAATGGTCTCCAAGCTTGCCACCAATGTAGGAAAGGCTAAGACCAGCCCAATCGGTCCTTACTTGTTCCACCTCTACCACTATGCAGAACTTTTGAGTGATGTAGAAATGGTAGAATACAACACCGGATCCACAATCCTACATTACGGCCTCACAAACGGAGTGCAGGCAAAGTAGTCGGCAATTGATTAAGAGGAAGAGCAGCTCATGGAGCGGAGAAGAAGGAAATCTACCGATCCGACTTCACGAGGGAAACTCCCTATTCCAGAGAAGGTTCCGGAGGAGCTAGAGGAAGACATTTCCAGGTTCTTCAAGACTAGATTCAACTGAGTGTTGCAAGCATAGGAGTACCATGAGACCTTGGCAAACCTTCTCAAAAGAATCAGCAAGGAGTTGAAGGTTGAGCCAAAGGATATACTCAACGCGGTGAAGAAACTTCCGAATTCGGAAGAGTTGGGACAGGAGGAGAAGTAGATTAAGAATCTAGAGAAGGAAAAGATTGACCTTCAAGCTAGGTTGAGTTGGGTAGAAGGAGAATTAGCCACAACGAAGCCAAGGGAGAAAGAAGCTTTGCAGCTTGTTAGGAACCTATCCAGTCTAATGGATAGACCCGCGAAGCTCATCGTCAAGGCCTCCCTCGTCCAGAACTAACTAAATAGAGGAAGGACATCTCACCGGATCCAAGGTAGTCCGGATCTTGGTTGATTTCTCATCAAGGATGGATTCTGTACTGAAGGAGATGCGCTAGCTATTGGGGCGGATTGATCCGGACCGTGTCATGGATTTTTTCCACTTTCCGGAAAGCCACTTTGACACGGAAACTCTAGTAAAGTTAACGACATCACTACCACTACCAGCTAGACTGGAAGTTTCTAGGGAGACTCTCCGGCATTCAACAGAGCCCTTCTCAACTCAATTGGAAAAGACCATCCAAGGGAGCGTGAAGACAAGTTCGGGAGCCAACCAAGCAACCGGACGCAGCACGGGAGTCGACGCCACCAGAATTTACTGTCTCGCCATTGATTCCGACGATTTGTCTTCCTGAGAAGGAAACCCTTTAGACACCCAGGTTACTCATCCGAAGTGACCTTGCGGACCAAATTGGAGGACTAAAGAATCCGACTTGGATTTATCCAGAAAGCTTCAAGCACATGCAGCAACCTCAATCGAGACAGGAGAGGACCACCATCATGTTGGATGAAACCTCTCCAAGACAAGAAGAAGACGAGAGGGAGATCACTCAAATTGAGAAATTTGAAGAAGAGGAGTACCAAACCGAATCAAAAGAGGAAGAAGAGGAAGAGGACAAGGAAGAAGAAGACTCACCTCCGGAAATCTAGAAGATCCAAACTCAAGCACCATTGAGGACGACTCTAATGAAGGCAACTCCGAAAGCGCCCCCAAGGGCATCCATTTGGGCACCATCAAGTCAAGGTGAGAGTAGTCAGAAGAAGGCGCAAAAGACGAAGTAGTTAGGGTCTTAGTTAGTTAGGATTTGAATTTTGAATCTCATCCGGGTTTGCAAGCGTGGGCCCGGGTTCCGAATTTTTAAAATCTGACTTTCCGGGTTTCTCAAGAGGTTTGTGATTGGTCACCTAGATTTTCGGGTGGCTTTTTGCCTTTGGGTTTTTGAGTTTTTAAGGGAGGGCAGGCTTGTTGTCTTCTCATTCCATCCTAGCGCGTATAGTTGGTGTCTTGTCATCCTTTCTTTAATTTGAGCCACCAAGTGGACATTCGGGAATTGATATGTTATATATCCAACTTTCTTGTGTTTGCTTGTGAGAGCATTGAAGTATAAGAGAGAGAAGGAGGAAAGGAGGAATTCGGATTTGAGGTGACTAGATCTAATTTGGGAGGGAATGTTTGTGACGTAATTTAGGCTTGTAAATACGGTCTTGTGCACGGTGCCTTTAAAACACTGGAACGGAAATCCGGCAAGGAGTGGCGTGGGTATGAGTCTGGAATACCAAGGAGGGTTCCATGCAGAGGTAAGCAACCGCCATCAGAAAAATCCCCATCCTATTATCTGGAAAGTCTACCAATCTCTTGGATCAGTCTAGTGAATGACTAACAGTCTTCCACCGGTTCCGGTTTCTATTGATCTGACGTTGTAGTGGAGAAGACTTGTTACGGCTTTGAGTGACCTACCTTCCGGATTGGCCCTTTGGGAAGTTGTGAGAGTGTTTCTTAGTTTGATCTAGTGCAACATTTGGTCTAAGTATGTTTTGTGTAGTTTAGAGAGAGAAGAGAGTGTGAGGAATATGAGTGGTGAGTCCCTACCCCTCTACAAGATCAAAGGCGGACCCTCTAAGGGTAAAACAAAGGCACCAAAAACCAATGTGTGTGTGTGAGAAGAAACGGATCAGGAATCCGGAAAGGAGTGGATCTGGATTGAAATCCGAAAGGGTAGTGATCTGAAAAAGGGAGAAAAGAGGTGAAGAGAGTGCTTAAGTTGGTAATACGGATAATCTCAGCTTGTAGCAACAGTCTAGAATCCCCTGGGACAATATTTGAAGTCATTTTACGATGTTTTGGTGTTGTAAAGGTATTTACTCTCCACTACGCATGCAACAGTAGGAGATCACGGGTCCAAAAAAAGAAACAATGGCAATCGCAAGGTCAGCGACTGTAGGTCCAGAACAACCGCATCCACTGTGACCACAGGCCCCTAAGCGAACTCAGGTCCAAAGCGACCACATCAATGGCAACCTCAAGTCTTGGCAACCACATCTACTACATAAGTGATGAGCGACTACGTCATGGCGACTGCGAGTCCCAAGCAATTGCGTCTTCAGTAACCTCGGGTCCTAGATGACCATGGGTAATGGATATTTTGGGTGTATGGCGACCGAAGTTGTTGTTTTTCGAGAATTAAATGCACAATTGCCTGAAAAAAAATGGGTAGCTTCAAGCCTATAGAAAAAATAGGTAAATGTATCAAAATATGCCAGACTATCATCATGGCCCTAAACATTGTTGCCACAGTGTTTCTAAAACCTCATTTTATCCATCATGCCAAGCCAATACATATAGATATTGCATACAAATATTACATATTCAAAATTTTATACTCATAATTGGCCTCATTCAATTCAAATCCCCAAAAGGAAAGAAGTAGGAAATGCATAACCTTCTTAAAAGAAAGCCCACATAACCATTTATCTGAAAACCATGTAAAGAAAAAAAGGTGACCTTGCTTGGTGTTCTAGAAAATTGAATTTCCTCAAGTTGTGGCAAAAAATACAATCATAACATATAAATTGTTTATTACAACACCACAACCATTGGTTATAGCATTTTTCAATTCCATAATACAATTCATAAGAATTCTGTATTTTTAAACATTCAATACTTTTGCATACTTACAAGGGGACCCATAAATGTTGTACAATATCAAACAACCAAAATGTTGTCAAGCATGTATCTCATTTGCCTAAAAGAATGAATCCTGAAAAGAACCACCAATGTAGGCATTTCTTCATACATATTTGACCTTCTGAAGAGCAATTGCCCATTTTTAAGCACTACTTATAACAAGGTTTCGGTGAATTCAAATACAAATCTTCTACAAGGTTCACGTTCGAAACTCCACTTTTGTTCCTCATCTTTTGAAGTCACCGTAATTCAATATCTTAAGGCTACAAATGCCAACAAATATTTCTTTCTCAAATTTCGTACTATAACTAGAAAAGTAGCAATGGCAATTTTTGAGCAATTAGAGGGTTTAGGCTCTTCAAAAATATTTAGGCATTTATAGATCTAAAATGGAATTGTCACATGATAATCACAACGTTCACAATGCCGAACTGACATTTTACCTCAAAAAGCACTTCACGAAAAGGATTAAGGATCTTGGGAGCTTTACCAAATTTAGGGGGACAAAGGGAATTTGCTCTATTATTTCGTGAATGATACCTAGAAGGAAATACCTTTGCACTATTTGGTGTGAGTTGTGTAATAAAATTCTATTAAAATGAATTCAATCCACCAAAAGACAAATAAAGTAATAAGCCATTCTTTTGTTTGAGTTGACAAAAATTATTGTAGTAGATATTTTGTAAATTCAATTGTTAATATTTATTTTTTAAAGTAGACTTTCAAGTAATGAATAAGATATGCAATTTTGACAATAATGTCTATTGACTCTAAATTAGATGTTTCATTTTCCTAAATTTTGCCACCCAATAGTTTGTAAGCTACTAATCCAATTACATTTCAAGCCAAACGTAAAGAAAGTTTGTACACCAAAATTCAAATTCAAGATTCGATACATGGAACTTGGTGGTCCTAAGATATTGCACATGGTATAAAATGCTTTTATATATTCATGTAGCCTATTACAAAATGAGAGGTGCACAAGGTGGCCAGCAACTTCATTTTTTGTGAAAAGATAACATCAGATCATACACTTATAGTCATTTCTATAAAGGCAAATCATAAAAAACAACTTTGAGGGGCTTTATGCACCATGGAGGTCCCATGAGCAAATTTGTCACCTGGATACATGTTGGTCTGTTCTTTGGATCCTCATTTATAAGTTGACCCAACTTCATTGTAAAATACCTGGATACATCAAGGTTTCTAATTGTGTCCTTGTCGAAGGTATCCATATCACCAATCTTCATCCATTTTGTCTGTCACGAGCCATAATCTTGGAATTCACCGGGTTAGTATTTAAGAGTCTATAATTATATAGAATTTTCAAAATTTCTAATAGGCAAAAAGGATTAGAACCCTCTTAGCCTAAACATCTCATTCAGACTAAGAGGATGCTCCAGGTAATCTGTAACGAGATCCAGGACGGAACCGGATTCCGGAAACCCGGATAGTGATAGCCTACGATCTAGACTTCCAGCCTAGGAAAATAGGGATCCATTACGAGTAAACGGTCTGCTTCAGGAACGGTCGGGAAGATGATAGGTACTTAACCCTACCACTCTCATTTGTTCCTCTTCTTTCTTCCACAACTGTTTTGTGTGTGTATAGTTGAGAGAAAGAATGGTGAATTAGTGAACGCTTCAAGAGCTACTAACTATCCAGATCTTGGTCTAAGTCTTTAGTTTGCAATGGCAAAGGGGGATATCCGGAAACCAGTAGTGACGGGGCGGATGGTTTGTCCAACCATTTCAGAAAGGTTGAGAGAGTGGTCACAGCTGGAAGATGATCTGAGTGAAATAGGGTGTATTGAGCTGTTTTTGAGGCCATGGACCATAAAGAACGACCGAATGATTCAGGAGTTGATTGTAGGTGCTTCGAATCAATACGAGTTGATAGTGAGGGGGAGACCCGCAACTTGGAGTGACGAGGTTTGGGCCAAGGTTTACGGATTTTCCGAATAGGGATCCGGTTTAGCTTCCAGGACAAACAAGTTTACAGTCGAGAAGTTTAAGAATACAGCCCACTCTAAGGAAGGGTACGCCATTAGTGATTGCCTGGATGCAAGACAGAGGCATGTCCTAGAGTTCCTAATCCCCATCCTCTATTCGGAAAAGCCTCCCCGGATTACGATTATGATAGCAAACACCATCTTTGGTGCTATAGAGGGTAGGCCAGTAAATTGGAGCAAGGTTATTGGAGCAGTAGTCTCCATGCTTGCCGCCAACATAGGGAAAGCTAAGACCAACCCCATTGGTCCTTACTTGTTCCACCTCTACCACCACACAGAGCTTCTGAGTGATGCGGAAATGGTAGAGTACAATACTAGATCTACCATCCTCCAATACGGCCTCACAAAAGAAGTAGAGGCGGAAGAGGATCCAGAAGAGGAGTAGCTCTTGGATTGAAGGCGGAGGAAGTCCACTGATCCAGCTTCACGGGGGAAGCTTCCGACTCAAGAGAAGATTCCGGCAGAAGAAGAAGGTGGCATATCCGGATTCTTCAAGATCGGGTTCAACTGGGTACTACAAGCGCAAGAGTACCACAAGAACCTGGTGGATTTGCTAAGGAGGATTAGCCGGGAGTTGAAGACAAAGCCGAAAGACATCCTCGACGCGTTGAAGAAACTTCCGAATCCGGAAGCACTAGAGAAGAAGAAGGCGGACCTTCAAGCTAGATTGAGCTAGGCTCAAGGAGAGATGGCCATTGCCAAGCAAAGGGAGAAGGAAGCCCTGCAACTTGTGAAGAACCAATCCGGGTTAGTGGACAAGCCGGCAGACCTTGTGGTGAAGGCGGCTCTCGTACAAACCAGCCTGCAAAGGAAGGGCACCTTACCGGATCTAAGGTGATCCATATCCTAGTAGACTTCTCCTCGATGATGGAGTCTACTTTGAAGGAGATGTGTCAGTTGCTAGGACGGATTGATCCTGACCATGTCATGGACTTCTCCAGCTTTCCAGAGATCCACTTTGACACGGAAACTCCACTAAAGCTGACAGCCTCGATGCCATTGCCATCTAGAACGAAACCTCTGCGGGAAACTCTCCGGCATTCAATGGAACCCTTCTCCACACAACTCGAGAAGACAATCCAGGGGAGTGTGAGGACAACGCACAAATCAAGTAAGCAACCAGAAGCAACACGGGAGTTAGCACCGCCGGAGATTACGGTTTTGCCATGTGTTCCAATATTCCATCTTCCAGAGAAGGAGCCACTTCAGACACCTCACACACAAACCCATGGTGAACTGGCGGGTTAGATCGGAGGACTACTGAATCCGGCCCGAACCCATCCGGAAGGATTTGAACACATGCTGCAGCAGCAACAACCAAGGAAGGAGATGGACCCCATCATATTAGATGAGACGTCTCTAGGTGAGGAAGATGAGAGGGAGATCACTCAGATTGAGAAATCTGAGGAGGAGGAGTACCGCACCGGATCAGAAGATGAAGAGGAGGAAGAAGGGGAATACTCTCCTCCGGAAATTTGGAAGATCCAAACCTAGGTAGCATTGAAGATGACACCAGTGAAGGCAACTCCAAAAGCAACTCCGAGGTCATCCATACGGGCACCAACAAGTCAAGGTGGAAGCAGCTAGAAGAAGGCTCAAAAGGCGAAGTTGTTAGGATTTTAGGCAGTTAGGATTTGAGTTTTGAATTGGATTTGGGTTTCTAGGTGTGGGCCTGAGTTCCGGATTTGTAGGATTTGAATTTTTTAGGTTTCTCGGGAAGTCTGTGAGTGGTCACCTAGATTTCCAGGTGGCTTTTTGGCCTTTTTGGCTTTGGATGTTTTGAGTTTTTAAGTGAGGGGCAGGTTTGTTGCCTCTCATTCCATCCTAGCGATATAGTTTTTATCTTTTTATCCTTTCTTTAATCTGAGCCACCAAGTGGATCCTCAAGAATTGATCTATCGTATATCCAACTTTCTAGTGTTGTGGTGTGAGTGTGTGGAAGTGTAAGAGAGGAGTAGGAAAGGATGAATCCGGATCTGAGGGAACTTGGATCTGAGATGTGAAGAACATTTGTGACGTAGTCTAGACTTATGATTTTGGTTTTGAGCACGTGCCTTTAAAACACTGTTATAGGAATCCGATTAGGAGTGGTGTGGGTGTGGGTCCGGAATACCAGGGAGAGTTCCGTGCGGAGATAAGCAACCGCCAGTGGAAGAAATCCCCATACCACTTACCGAAAGGTTAGCCAAACTCTAGGATCAATCTAGCAAACAACTTACAATCCTTATATCAGTTCCGATTTTTGTTGGTCTGTCGTTGTAGTGGAAAAGTCTAGAAGCAGCTCTGTGTGACCTTCCTTCCGGATTGGACATCTGGGAAGTTGTGAGAGTGTTTCCGGGCTGATCTAGTGCAACAGTTGGTCTAAATGGGTCTTGAGAAGATTAGAGAAGAGAAGAGTGTGTGAGGAATACGAGTGGTGAGTCCCTACCCCTCTATACAATTAAAGGCGAACCCTCTAAGGGTAAAATAGAGGTACCAAAAAACGGTGTGTGTGTGAAGTTATGAATCCAAATTCTAGAAGGGAGTGGATCCGGATTGGATTCCAGAAAGATAGTAATTTGGAAAAAGAGAAAAGAAGTAAAAAGAGTGCTTAAGTTGGTAGAATGGATAATCTAGGCTTGCAACATATTAGAATCCCCTGGGACGATATTTCGAGTTAGTTTACACATTTTGATGTTGTAAATGGTATTTACCGCCCGCTACGCATACGACACTATCAACTTCCCAATAGAATATGAATTTGTCAACTTTGTATATTTGTGCATTGCTTGTATAATCGATAGGCTCATATCAAAATTTTCTGGCCCGGACATATAGAACAATTCCGGAGCCACCCACCAACATCCTCACTTATGCATCCTCATCTCTTCTTCGGTACAATATCCATAATGGGATGCAACTTTTTTGTCAATACGACTTGAAATTCCCCAATCACAAATCCCGATATTCATTATCTCATTTGAGTAATCAAGATAATACAACAATATATTCCTAGGGGACAAGTTGTTGTGTAGTACCAAGGATTGGTAGAGCAGATGGATCACATACACTAGAGCCCATGCCAACTTTGCCTTGTGCCTTCGAAAAAGGGTAAGTTCTTTTTGTTTCTCCAAGGAAAGTCCCCTCACTTGTGCCATTTCATGCCGTTCAACAGTTGGTGACACCTTTTTCTTCAAGTCCTTCAACTCATCAAGATTACCTCCATTCCACTACAATGTATATGCTTCCAAAGTTTTTGCATTGATGGCAAAAATTCTTACTACAACAGGATGATTTAAGGGACATACTAGGGCCTCTATGGACCGTTCTTCCCTCGCATCCTGTAGGTTCTTGGTTTTTGGCATTTTCCCTCCAAGGGCAACATATGGTGGCATTGTATCCATCCCTTGAATGTGCACCTTACGCACCTTTCTGGGACCACCTTCACGGAAAAAACCACTAAGGGGTTCCACCTTTGCCAAATCCGAGATCCACGTGATACAAGATCTACCCTCCCTCACAAATGCTGCCTTCACAGTGTCATTTTTCCACTTGAAACCCTTTGCTCCAGACTTTGCCATTTTCTTCATAGTGTTTTGCCACCACTCCATCTTCTCCCGAAATTCTTTTGCCTCGTCATCTTTAGCATGGCCCACTACTTGTAGTCACAACTCCATCATCAATCTCTTGGTATTAGAAATGCATGACTGAATAGTGTCGGTAAGCCATTGCTCTATTTTGGAATTGTATCTTAAATCCATGTCTCCAAAATCCTCAGATTCTAAGCAATTGCTTAAAATTCTAGCATGCAAATCATCCGTCAACTTCTCACTGCCCATTGAAGGGTCCCTCAAGTAGCTCGCCTCCAAGAATTGTGTACTTTTTCTAGCATACCATTGCAAAAGTACCTCATGCATACCTTGTATAACTTGGAGGAGGATACATTGGATCCTTGTCATGTGCCATCCTAGGCTTCTTCTTCTTTATAACAGCTACATTCCTTATTGCCACACTGGTACATGTAGGCACTTCAAAGTGAGTTGGATCGTCCATATCCCATAGTGACTTCCGCCTTGAGCTACTACCTTCCTTTGGATTAGACATTATCCTAGTGCACAACAATAGGAGTAGCTTTCCTCAAATTCATAGATGAAAATTGCAAGAATTTCCCCATCCAAAAAAACACTTGGCCCACGAGCACTCATTCAACCACTATGAGGCGGATGAAAGACTATGCACAAGGCCAAGAGTGGCAACTGCGAGTTCTAGTAAATGCTTTAGTACTCGCAAGCGCCCAAATGCCCTTGCAAATAACCATAATGGGACACAAGCGAGTCCACAGGCACCCGCATACGTGGCATTCAGGTGCCCTCATGTAAGGGGCAACTGTGCTAAAAGAGGCCGCATCTTGGTTGGCAACTGCATCTCTAAGGAGATAGCACTAAAAGAGATTGTGTATAAGGTGGGCAACTGTGCCTCAAGTGACCACCGTGTAGAAATTCAACGGACATTACATGGTCAGATTTTTTTTTAAATCAAATGAAATGAATTGTAATATGGCATCTAATGATGTTTCTGTGAACTTTAAGGTGGGACAATTGAAGTGTGCATTTAACATTAAAGAAATTTTATTTAATCCCTATGCATTGTCATGTGCATATTCTGGACAATGACCAAATTCAAATATAAGTTTCATCCTCATGGTTGCTTGGATGAAAGATATTTGAATTTGTGGAGTGACTCTATGAAGTTATTGTCCTATCTAATGGTTGGAGTTGGTGTTACTAGAGTACATATTTCTCTAAAATGTTTAAAGTGGAATATGTCAAGTGGTTGACCAAACCTAAATTGCAACGGCTCTACTTACGAATGGGACTAGAGAAAATGAGGTCATTTATTCTAAGGACATAAACATTTTTTTAAATAGAATTGTGAACTCCAACTCATTTCCAATTCTTTCCACCAAATTTTTCTAGAAAATGATGTTCTATCTCAAATCAAATATTGAAGCGATATTTAATTCTCTTTTCAAAAATTATAAAAACATATTGGTCACACTATTGGTGAATCTAACCGTACATTTGGAATCTAGAATTTAGAATCTAGAATTTTGGTTTATGTATCAAAACCTAACATATGCCTCCAAATAGCACTTTATAATGATTTTGTCTAAATTAGCAATTGCAGAGATGCATGTAGACATTTAGAGGTTAATCATCTAAAAAGACCCCAAGACAAACTTCTAACAATTAATAAATCCGTAAGTACTAGTAAGCACTAAATGATGATAAAGTTGTGCATACAACTACGAGACATGGAAACTTCAATTGAAGACTACCGAATGACATGATATTTTCCTAACCTTCTAATACAAACTTCCAACATAAGCATGCAACATGCAATTAATGGATGACTACAACTTCTTATGCCTCAAATGAAGGGGAATTGTTCAACTTTGCTCACACTAGGTCATTCAATAAAATTCACAAGCTTTAGGATTCATAGAATGGTACATAAATGACTTGGAAGGCTTCTCAAAAATCAAATATTGACCTTCTTAAGAAAAAAATGAAAGCTTTCAATTGATAACATTGAATATTTTCTATAACAATAATCTAAAATGGTCAAAGGAATTTCACAACCCACTTCCATAGAAGCCCAAAAACTTCAATCCAACATATTTGAGCAATTTAAATGTTCATGGTTGACTACATTTAGACAAAGTAAGTATACCATCAAGTTGAAGTGTACCAAATTCTATAATGTATGAGAGGCAAATAGAGAAACTATGAACATAACAATAACTAAGGTAATTAGAAGTAGAATTTGTTTGTTTTAAAAAAAAAGGGTACACTATAAACTATAAGGAAATTGTAAAATTATCCAATGATCATTTTTTACAAATAAAATAGCCAAATTATAGTTCATGTCATCCAAAATTCTATAAGAAAAAATGAAGGTAGTTATTAGGACTATTGTTCCTGATTCTACATTTCTTTCATGTGTGTTGAATTTAGAAATTGTCTATTGTTGTTTCCAATTATCTCCTTCAAACCCTCTATAATTTTACTAAATTTGTTTCTTGAGTGATGGATCTTCAAAAATATGGTAGCCTATGATTTTCATTGTAACCATGATTTAATAAACTTTCTTACATGGACCTTATATACTTGTAAACCACTTAAAAGAAAATTAAAAAACATCAAGCCAACACTTTCTTGAACAATAAACATCATTTGCTTGTCAAGGATCAAAAGATGATCTTTGAGTGTTTTAGAATAAACCCTATTAAATTTACTATTTGAAACAGCTTATATTTTAGAAAGATTCTTTTAGAAGTTTAGTTCTAGCATCCCAAATCCAATTTTGAAAATGTTAGATTATGTTTTTCTATCAAAGATTTTGTGCATTTGTGTCTATTTTTAATCTTCATTTTCTTGTATTGAAGGCTCTTGGATATAAGCCTCAAATGCACTAGATCTTGCATAAATAATCTCATCATGAATTCAATCCATAAAATTTTAGAGTACATTTTTAGTAGCCATAAATTGCTTCAGGTTATGCATCAATGCTATTTAACCTCTTATGTTTTGGGTGACCAATTTTCTAGAGTTGATATGAAAAAGGAGGATTGCAAGACTTCAAATCACTTTCAAATTTTTTGCACCCTCATGACCAAACATTATAATCTTTTAATCCATAGGTGACTTTGTTTTATTTTCTTTGTCCATGTAATCCCTAGTATGACATGTTTAAATCTAGATGGTTGTAGTAAACATAAAATTGATTCAACTTGTCAATACATTGGAGTGGTTAGAACAACTTCGATCGAATTCAAAGAAGCTCAATAAAAGCCTTAGTCTGGCATGAAGGGGCTAAGAAGAGGTTCTTTCTCCCTTCATGTGGACCCGAGGTCGCCTAAACTGCAGTCGCTGAATTGTTGTTTTGGGTAGGAATTTCAAAAAATCAATTTTACCTCCTTTGCAAGACCCAAGGTCGCACTAGCCGCAGTCACCCCAATGAAAATTGTGGCGATTTTGAAAGGCCAAGAGCTCTTTTTGTCTAGCACTTGCGGTCACCAAGCCTAAGGTTGCCAAACCCATGGTTGCACTAGATGCGGTCAACCCACCTGCATTTGCACTAGTTGAAATTGTGGAAATTTTGAAGGGTAGAAACTCTCTTTGTCTAGGACCTGCGGTCGCCCCAGACGCAGTCAACCTAATGGAAATTGTGGAGGATAGCTCTGCCCTTTGTCTAGGATGTGCAGTCACCAAACTTGTGGTTGCCCAAATGCAGTTGGCCCACCTGCGGTTGCCCAATCCGAGGTCACCCATGTTTCTTACCCACACGCGCTCCTCATTACACACGTGCCCCAAGGTGACTTCGGGTTCATATTCGTTCTCGTGTAGCAGAAGTCGCTACTTCCTACTCTACGCATTGTTGTTCACTCGCCTCGAAGTGGCTAATTGTGTGCTCATTAGTGGGGGGTTTGAGTTGTGAGGGGAACTTTGGTCCCTTTCCACCTCATTTTTTAATCTTTCATCCCATGCACCATATTTTAGGCCCCTTTGTTAGGATATACTTTGGTTGTACATGATTACAATTTTGTAAAAGTAAAGTACATTGGGGTTAAGATTTCACATTAGGCACTAGTTGTAGCATTTGAAGAAATAGAAAATACCGAGATTCCATTTGTGTACGATGGACGCAAACAAAAAGAAGACCAAGATAAAAAGAAGAAAGCAATGCAGGCAATGATGCATCCTTCTAGACCCACAAGCTCTAGCTTATTTAGGTTGGGATAGAATCCAAGGTGATTGGACGGCAACAACTTATAAGGCATTTGTGTAGTGGCGCCACATCAATAAGTTGTTTCCACATCACAAGCACAAAATTCATTTGAGGTCAAACGTGGCAAATCTACATTTTTGCAACCATGACGCATTTGTGCAACGATGTATTGAAGTAGATTGATACTTATACAACATACAAATTGTGCCTAGGAACGAGGTTCAATTGTTCCTATGTGAAATGGTGTATGCGGAGGTCATCCTCACACGTATGGTAGATTGGAGGACCGTCAAAGGAGTGAAGCTTGCTACCATTCCAACCATCGAAGACATTCCAAAGGTGTGAGCCCCCAATTTGTCACCAAGGGCTCATTTTTTTTTTTTTTTTTTCATATTTTGTCATTTTAAATGTACTTTTATATCCAAAAAGCCCCCAAAAGAGTGTAGAACCAAAATAGGAGTGTCATGTTCCAATATAATATTTGGTCTATTTTTAGAATATTATAGCTAGAATGGCCCAACTATGAGTTGTAAATAGGTTAGAACCCAACTATCGTGGCAAATTGACCAATTCTGAGTGATGGGCATACCAGGCTCAAAAACCCATATGGAAAGGACATCTCTAGGCTAGAATTAGTTGAGGGAACCTTGGTGAGGCATATAAGATAGTTCCCAGAGATAGGTTGTAGTTTCCCCATTCCACCGATGAAATAGTAGAACTCCAAATTGTTTGCTTGTAGATGTCAAAAATACCAAGATGGGACCATAGAAGAATCTCGGGTTCAAAAAGGGTGGTTTGGAATTAAAGCCATGCCTAGAAACTAATGACAAAGTCGGTTTGCTAAGATTCTCTCTAATGTGGAGGATTCTCCAACCACTGATAACTGAACGAGGGGGTGGAATTTGTCCCCCTTGGGCCGATGTATAGAATAAAAATATGAGCCTACACATGTGTCATGGGATCCCATAGGAGGTTCCATGAAATTTTTTGAAATTTTTTGATAGTCACAAGATGTCTTTCTAGATGGTCAACTACCCAAACCTATAATGGGAAATTCCCCAGGTGGCAATAAATTCCCACTAAAAATCAGTATATCTTCTTTTATGTTAATAAGCTTCCCCAACAAGTTTCACAACATTCCAATAGTCAGAAGTACTCGAACTTGCAACATTCCCTGACAATTACTAGAATTTAAAGTCCACGGCGGGTTTGACTAGTGGAGCAAGAGCATACAAAAGTGGAATGGAGCGCAAGATAGGTCTTTTCACACTCCCCCATACCTACTTAGGAGCCAAGGTTGGTTACTTTTGCTAGAAAAGTCAACCCCCCAAAGTTGGGATTTTCCCCGATTTTTGGCATTAAGTTGGCACTAGGTTTCATTGTGATTTTGAAGATAGAAAAAGGGGAGAGGGATTTTTATAGGATTAAAAATGGCCTTCTGAAGCCAATGGCACAATCTGTTTGCGATTCGGAGTTAATCTCCAAAAGTTAGCTTAGTGGGCCAACTTAAGATGAAAGCCTTGAGTTTTGGATGAAAGTCCAAGAAGATAAGGTTAACTTAGATGAATGAAGAGAGGTGGGTGCCCAGGAAAGAGTATAAAATGGCACCCCTTCTCCTCTCTCACAACCCCCTTTTTGTGTAATTGGGTCTGTTGGGTCCAATTTATATTGGAAATTATGGCATTTTAGCTATAAGCCTTACAACAATGTTTTTGGGGCACTTTTGTCCATTGTTGTTTTTCGAGCTTACCAGGTCTTTGTGGTTCCCTTGCCTTTTGAGTGAGCATAGTACTAACTCTTCCAAACGTGAGCTTGGAAGCTTACTAACTTATCACATTATTAGAAGTTGTGTGCGCTTACTGTTGAGAGCCCCTTTGGGTCATTCTCCTTGCTTGTCGTATACTAACCCTAAAGCAACCCCCCATATGATTGGCGATGCCACTATGGGGGGCCTTTAGTCCAAGTCATTTATGTTACTAACTCGTGTCACTAACCCCTTAAGTGTCAAAGGTCCCTTCCTCTTTTTTTGCCTTTGTTTCTAACAATGACGTGGTAGTCTTTAGTGAGAGACACAAGGGTGTGAGGGTAGTGGGTCCCACCTATATAGTGAAGCTTTGAATCCCTATGGGGTAAAAATGTCCTAGTGGTGTGTTAAAAAGGAGAATGACGGCGAAGTTTTGAACCCCCTTGGGATAAAAAGTCTTAGCAGTGCGTTAAAACCACCTCACGGGAGAACCATGAGACCATGTGGTCCTTCTCCCCACAAGGTTTAGTTCCCAAAACGCATCAAGAATAAACTAAGGTTTAGGTCCTAAAAAATTAGGAACTAGAGGTCAAGATGAACATGTAGGATAACGAGAAGAAAATAGGAAGATGGCCCTTGCATCCACGAGTTAAAGTCATCCCATGCAAGCCTCAAGCGTGACTTCCCAAGCCTTTAGGAGTTAGCACAACATGTAGATTAAGACAAGACACACACAACCCCCAACCCAGTATACCAGCGGGGGAGGGGAGCCCAATTAGAAAGAAAGAGTACAGTCCAGTGGAAAGGGGGGGCCAACAGGGAAAGGGGAGTCCAATGGAGAAAGGAAGGTCTAGTGAGAAAGAAAGAGTATAGTCCAACAATAAGGAACAGAGGATCCCATAATTAAAAAAGGGACGGGGAAGGGAGTCTAGCAGAGAGGGGAGCCCAATGGGAAAAGGGGATCTAGGAAAGAAGGGAGTCTCGTTGGAAAGGGGAGTCTAGTGAAAAAGAAAGAATACAGTCTAGTAGTCAAGAGGCTAGGAGGGACCCATACTTAAAAGGAGTAGGGGGGAGGCCTATAATTAAAAAAGGGATAGAGAAGGGGATGTAGCAGAGAAGGGAGTCTAGTGGGGAAGGGGAGTCCAGTTAGAAAGAAAGAGCCCAGTCCAGGGGCAAAAGAGACTGACAATAGACCACACTCACACTAAACCAACTCATGGGCCGAGGGAATCCAACTCTCCATCACCTATAATTCTCACCGCAATAACAAAAGCAAGCAGAGGAGGGGTGTCTGAAGATGGTGGAAGGCCGGAAGAATGAGGCGAAATGACAAGGGGGAGCCAACTTGAAGGAAGAGGGAAAAGGTAGATAGGATAGGGCGAAATCCTCAAGACTTACTTAGGCCGTTAGATTAGAAGTAGGTAATCACCACAAGATTAAGTGTGAGACGTAAGTATAGGACGTAAGGCGTAGGACGAAAGAAGTAGCTCAACCTTGGGGGATAGTAGAACACGTCTTTTAAATTAGCTTGGTAGGTAGGAGCAAAGGTAGTTGGGCCACCTTAGAGTGTGGGAAGAAAGAAAAGAAATAGGAGAAAGAAATCAACAATTAAATCCTTGTACCAATTTATCTTATGATTAGAACAGTGGTTTGTTGTCTCACGGCATGGGAGTTCATGGTGGAGGAGGTAGAGCTTCTGGTGGGTGTGATCAACAACTCAAGTTCTGAAGTATGAGTTAACCCTTTCCAACCCTTCCCTAGGTCTCTAATTGGAAGTTGGTAGCTTGGCCGAGGCCTACCCCTAGGTCAGACCCTTAGGACTATAGGTCATGTCATTTCCAGGGATATAAGCATAAAGAAGAAGGCTGTGGCTTTCCAAAACCCTAAGGCACGCCCAAATCGGGTGGAAATTGAGAAAGTTATCGCCGGATGAAGTTTAGGATCAAATTGGATGAAGAATAGCTAGACTCCGATTTTGATAGAGAATTAGGTACATTAGGAGGAGGCCCCCAATTAGGATCCAAGGCCGAAGAGAAAAGTCAATTCTGAGTTATAGGTTAGGAGAAATTAATGGATGAAGTTTGGATAAGGCTTGGATGAAAATTCAGTAGAAGTCCCCGAATAGGGTCCAACTCCAGATCTGGGTAGGATCGATTTTTGTGAACCATCCCTCTAAATTTCGGATCCTTCTGAATTGGGGAACTAGATGTAATGGATGGATGAAGTTTGAGGAACCAAATAGCAGTCAAACTTCATCCACCCATAACTTTGGCTAGGAAGGTCGGATAGGGTTGAGTCTTACATTTTTAGGAATGGAACGAGATGAACTAGAGGTTTCCTAGGATAGTTCTGCCCTGGTGTAGGTTCCATCCAAATCATCCAGCAGGCCCTTGGCCCTCCATCCATAGGCCCAAAATATTAGAAGTAGTTTAAGCGAATCTTGCAAATTGGGGTCGCTTAGGCACTTAGTAAAAAGATCCATTGCTGGGAAGGCACAATGGACCACGCTTAGACACCCAAAAGTAGGAGTCACTTAGCTGAAACCTAGAACCTGGTTGTATTCGCAAATTACCAAGAGTGGGTAATTTGGCGCTTACACAAAGCAGGTCCATCGACGAATACATAGGATGGACTAGGGAAAAAGATTTTTATCAAGCCCAGAGTACTTGACAATGAGTACTTGTGGTCACCTTACGCAAGTTCAATTAGTGACAAATCCTCAACTGAAGAAGCAATGTTGGATAGCATAGACAACTTGGAAGCTCCACTTGTGGTTGAAGATAGATCTATGGTGGACACGAAAGTAGGGAGTGGAGGAGGTAGCCAAGCCATGGATGTAGATGTCCCTCGTCCCATAGTGTCACAACCGATGGAGGTCCCTCATCTTCAAAAAGATGTAGCATTGACGAATGTATGTACATGCTTGTCAAAGGCTACCAATGACCAGTTGGATTGAGAGATGAAAATGGAGTTGGCACCTCAGTCGATGACATTGCCCACTTTGGAAGGCATGCCAAGAGTAGAGAAACACCTTAAAGCTAGAGGTCATGAAGACACCCAAACTCTAGAATTGAAAGATTTAAAAAAAATTCTATTAAAGATAATTCTAGAAGAGTTGGCTTCAAGGAAGGAAGAGTGTCAAACTCTACAAGAGTGGGCAATGGAAGATTCTTTAGAGGATCTATCCATCATGCAAGCAGAACTTGAAACTAGGCAAGTTCATGTGTCAAAGCAATATGAGGAGATATTGAACTTAGAAGCATTTTACCATAGCTTTTGTAGTTCTTAAGATGGATCTTCTAGTTCTTCTACCAACCCATTTGTAAATGAATAGCTTGCCAAATTGATGAAAGATTACAAGATGGAAGCAGAGGAAATTGACCTTCAAAAGAGAGCTGTTGAGGAGGCCTGATTGAGATTAAATGATCTAGGTGAAATTAAAGACACAACCCCCCTTGATTGTGTTGTTGATATATATGGTTGGAAGATTGGACTAGGCCACACGAGACATCCCATGTGGAAGTAGCTAAATTGAAGAAGAAGTTAACAGCTTGTCTTACATTGGATAAGAAGTTACACGAGATTATGGGGAAGGAAAAGGCACTCTTAGATTTCCAAAAAGCGATCAAGAAATCTTGGTTACTAGAGAAGTAGTGGAATTATGACCATGTATCCATACTTGAGCGAGAAGAGAGAGTGACAAAGTGTCATAATGAAGTGAAGAAGAAAATGAGAGAAGAATATGACAAGATGGATGTTGCATGATAAGGTTGTTTTCTCACATTTTTGGTAGGACTATGTACCATCTAAACATATATATATATATATATATATATATATATATATATATATAGAGAGAGAGAGAGAGAGAGAGAGAGAGAGAGAGAGAGAGAGAGAGAGAGAAATAGGTAATTATCCATTTTCACCGTTTCAACTCGAAAACATGGTTAATTTTGTTTCCTTCATTGAATTGCATGTGAGAATATGGATGTGAGATTTGTTGTTTGCATGTTTGTGAAATTGTCAATATTTCAAATTCCATTGAATGTCAATTTCTTTCCATTATTTTACGTACAGACTAGTGTAAAATGATAGATACAAAAATGAAAAGGTAGAACAAGGTTTAGGGAATTCAGATGCACAAAATGTCAAAATGTCCAAGTATAAAGTAATTTCAAATGGTAGTAATAATATATTTCTTACCCACGGGCGCTAAAGCCTTGACCCAAGGTCGCCAAAGCTTGACTTGCGGTTGCTAATGCCTGATCTGTGGTTGCCCCTTTCGTAAAGTGAGGTCGCCTCCATTGAGATCCGAGGACGTGAGAAAAATAGCTGAAGTGACTTGGTCTAGAACATGAAGTTGCCCTCCATACCCGCGGTCGTCTTTTAGAACCCAAGGTCTCCTGAAGAACACGTTTTATTTTAGTAAAGTACCCAAAGTCATCCCCAGCACCTATGGTCGCCTTCTTCTACATCCAAGGTCGCCTTTTGCACTTGTGGTCACCGTCTTTTACACCCAAGGTCGCCCTCTCTTTTACCCATAATCGCCATCTTGGTCACTTGGAGGTCTTCCTGAACCCGTAGTTGCCCCAAGGATGATTGTCGGTCTAGGGAGTCTGGCACTATAAATACCTACCAGAACATTTGCTTGTCACCTTGCTTCGTTGTTTAGACTTTGGACTTGAATCTTTGAAAGAGGCTTCCTACGTATGTTTTGGTTCATTGGAGGACAACAACCTTGCTTTTGAGGGGTTTGGAAGACCACTCATAGTGGGTGGCTTTGTCATTATTTCTTTCACATTACTAGGTCTATGGATTGAGTCTGCAGGTGATTACATTGATTGCAAATTTGTACCATGGTTGACCAAGGTGTTGGGAAGGGCGCAAGTAGTAACAATACGCGAAGAGACACAAAGGACTAGGACCCTTGGCTCATACCATGTACTCCAAATGATAATTCCCCATATCCTTGGAAATGCACATTTTGCAAGTGGAGCAAAGTATTTGTACGGAAGAGGGCATTGACTCACTTTGGACATGGTGGCTCGACAACATCAGACACTTGTCCTAAAATCCCCTAGGAATGTACGTGAAAAGTTTCGGTCCTATGAGGGGGTTGTTCCTAAACCCATGAGCTTTGAAGAGATGTACAAAACATCCTTTACTATTGATGTAATGGAAGTTGTTGCTAAGTCCTTCATTGAACCAATAGTGGATGTGGATGTAAAAGGTTCTACAATCCCTAGTGGCACAAATGAAACAATGAATCCTACCCCTAATTCGGTGGATTCTACTCCAACTCCGGTAGATAGAATGAGGAATTGTTCTTTAATTTCCCGTCAAAGAAGTATGGATGAGGCGTTACAATTGGGTCTAAGACAGAAGTTAGATAGCATGTGGGCTTCTTTCTTGTATGAGGCTAACATTGCATTCCATGTGGTCCGACACCCGAACTTTGTAAATGTAGTGAAGGAAACAATGGCGGCTGGATTCTTATACCACCCACCATCGTTCAATGCAATGCGCACAAAAATGATTGATTACAAGAAGGAAACAATTCAAAAAATGGTCTCAAAATAGATGAAGAATTCTATTAGCCAATATGGTGCGACTATTTGTTCGGATGGATGGTCTAATACCAATACTTGTCTATTGTTGAATATGATGCTCGTCTGTCGAGGAAGGGATGTTTTTTTGGGATTAGTGGACAACATGAGAGAGAAGGACATTACCTATACGATAGATACTATGACATGCTACATAGAAGAAGTCGGCCCTTCAAATGTTGTCCAGTTATGTATGGACAATGCCGTAGTAATGACTGGAGTCATGACAAGCTTGGTAGAAAAGTACCCTCACATGTATAAACAAAGGTGTGCAGCACACATTCTACACTTACTTTTAGAAGACTAGGGAAAGGATTTCAAGGCAAAGGAGTTGGTTGAGGACTATAAGTTGATGGTGAAGTATATTTGAAAATACCAATAGACGTTGGCTTTGTTTCGAAAGTGGTCACCAAACAAGGCATTGAGACTTCTTGCCCAAACATGTTTCACCACCAACTTCCTCATGAAAGACCGCTTGGTGGATTGTAAGCAAGCGATGGACATAGTGGTTGCAAACGAGATGTACATGACATTTGAGATGAGTTTGGAGAAGAGGAAAAATGGACATCTAATTCTACATAAAGCCAAAGCCATTCGGCAGAAATTCATTTAGAAGTTTTCTTAATAAGATGTGATTACTTTCTACACATGGTAGAACTTGTGTTCATTTCATTATGACACTTTGATGGAAATCCCAACAATGCCCAAAGCTTGGATAATAATGAAGGCCTTGAGAGAGCATGTGTATTCTCTTAGGAAGCCTCCATTTTTCTTGGACAAAGTGGTTGCAAGGCGTTATGAGAATTAGTTTAGTGCTTGTTGGAAGTTGATGCGAATAGACCTCCACTATGCCGAGGCACCCTTGAACCCATTTCTAATGGACGTAGCAAACATTCAAACTGATTGCGTAGCTAAGCGTGCTTTGAATTGAGTCATATGACAAATGGCCCCACCATTAGGAGTTTTAGTATTTGAGGCAATGCAAGAGTTGATGCAATTTGAAGAGAAGATAGGTCCATTTGACTCCTTACATGAAGCTCCTGATATTACACAATGTAACTTATTGCCTCATCAGTGGTCGAATCGCATAGGTGGCGATCCTCTTCCTAAAATTACAAAGAGAATTCTAAGATTGATGTGCTCTACATCTTCATGTGAAAGAAATTGGAATATGCATTCGTTTGTGCACAATAAAGTGCGAAACCGCCTAGTTACATCTAAGGTAGAGGATTTGGTGTATATCTATGCAAATAGAAAATTGGAACATGAGAAACGTGGACACAATCCTGCCCTCTTCTACAAGAAGGTCCTTATGGATGAAAATATTGAGGAGAACAATGAGCCCTTGCCCTCAAGATCAAAAGAGGAAGGAGGATTTGATTTTGTTATAGCCAATGACAATTGTAGGGACGAAGAGGAGCGCCTACACAATAACGCTTGGGTTGCAATGATCCCCCCCAACCAAGTCCCCTACAATGCCATTACAAGACCATTTATATGGGTGGCTATGATGGGAACAACTTTACTAATGAAGAACCCCTTCGTTCTCTAGAACAAGATTGCATCCGTGCATGGGATGCAATACTGAGAACAAACTCAACGCCAACGAGGGGTAGAAATTTCCTTCTGGCAATAATGAAGGCATACAAATTCAAATGCTTGAGTTAGTACGACAAACAAGATCTCCGGTACTAGCATGTGTTCCTTTGAGAATGCCAAGGAATCTTTGAAGCATTGCCGGAGTAAGTGAGGGAAGTGCATGGCAAGAAGAGGCACCTTGTATTGATGCGGGTGAGGATGAGGGAATTCCCATTTCTGGTACAAAAATTCTATGGGTCAACTTTGCAACCAACCCAACCATCATCAATGTCCGCCTTTGGACAATCATCAATGGAAGTGTGTGGTCATAAAAGTGGAGAGACAAAACAGCATATCAGGAGGATTGATGAGAGGACACAGCGAAACCCTAAACGCCTGAACAAGGTAGTTCACCAATATAGCATGGGGCTAGGGTGCTCCACACAAAGGGTTGGGCAATCAAGTAGAGAAGGGCAACACCCTGAATCCAACCTTGATGGAACCATTGATGCATTAAGGCCTACAAAATGACTAGTGCAAATTGAAGGCATGGATGGTATAGATATTGAAGTGCAGAACTTGAACTCAGAGATAGAACGTGGTAAATAAATTGAACCAAGAACAAAAGAGGATGACGAGAATGAGAGTTCGGGTGACAATAGGAACTCTAGCGAGTCACATGAAGATACAGACCTTGATGTTGATAAAGTGAGGAGTGATTTTGATTTCTTACTGAGTGATTAGATGTTCATCCATTACTCCATTAGTCTAAGTAGGAAATTAGTGTCATAAGGATAAAGAATCTACCATAATTGTTTTGTAGTGTATATTTATAGTGGAAGTTTATAGACTAGTAGATTATGTGTAAGTATGTTGTAGTACTTCATTAGGCATGTTATAGTGAGACATATTCACATACATAGTAGGATTTGATTTTTTTTCCCTCAAGTGGTTGGTTTATTATTGCAATTGTTTTCTAGAACTATAATGACCCTGGACCTTTTTTGGAGTCTCCTTTACCACAATATAATCAATGTGTGTGAGTTCTTATTTTTATTATTATTATAAATTTATTATTATCATTGATATTGTTATAATTGTAGACTCATTCTCCATTCTGTATTTCATTTGGAGAAAAAGAATGAAGTATCCTAAACCTGTGAAGCTATATTATTGAAATCCTTGAACCATTTCACCATGATCTTTTTCGAGACCATTGCATACTTCAAAGCACCCAAGTGTAAGCTCTTCATAGTCAATTATGAATTAATGATATGTTACTTAAAGAATGACTAGGCTTCACTAATTTTGGCCACCCCCAAATCATACTTGATTGCTTCACACGAAATTGCCTTAAGGACCCTAAACTCAAAGACCATAATGGTATGTTCACACTTGGTGTTGAAGAGTGTTGTTTTGGAGGATCTAAGAAAGAACTTAGACCTACTTTTGGACTAGATTCATGTTGCAAACAACACCCCTAACACCAAGTGCAAACAACCATAAGTGTAAAAACTAGATACCCTAAATCCTAAATCCTAAACTGCCCATACCTGTGGTCGCTAGATAACCCAAGGTCACCAAAATTTGGAGACGTGGTCGCCAAAGAGATGCAGTTGCTCTGCTTCTTGGACCTATGGTCACCCATCAGACCCCGAACCCACAGTTGCCTCTGTAGCTGCAGTCGCCCGCTTCTTCAAATCCAGGGTCACCTAGACACCCAAGTCGCCCTAGATTTTAAACTCGAAGTCTCCCTGGAAATTAGAGCCATAGTCGCCCTATGTCTACCTGCACGCACCTAAAGCAAATTCTGCCGTCCTAACTTCCACGTCAATCTGCAGGGCCTACCACGTAAGCCAAATTTATTTACCACAAGGTAACTTTTTTTACCCTTATGTGATGGGTCGCAACGGGGTATCAACATGATGTCTAATACAACACACGACATCGGATGTCTTCCACGACACCAAAATCCAAAAATATGTCTGACTAGACAACCGTGGCTATTGCTATAAACCTTGCTTTTCAGAGTTGTTGGTTGTTATGTTTCAAGAAGGAAGTTTGGAAAGGTATCCAACCTTTATGCCTTAGAATTGAAGGGTTCAACATTTGATTTTTGTCCAGTGTGAATATTGCTAAGACATTCACGTAGAAGTACTGATCATGCAGACTGATATGGTAGTTAAGGGCGTTTCAATTGTAGAATGATTTAGATTGGTCTTCGTAGGACAATTACATGACACTGAGAGCAAAGTAGGAGAAATAGCCACATTGGCAAGGCGCCATTTGCTATAGACCAACTTTGTACATGTAATTTCTAAGTGAAGTACCAATTCATTTCTTTGGTTTTCTATATGTCACTTTAGGGTAGCACAAAATGTGGTACTTGATGAATTTACCTACCGTGTCGTCTTCAAGGCAAGACACATTCTCACAAGGGAGATTGTAACAAATTAAAAGAAGACGTGCATCTGTAGCATGAAATTTGTCGAAACCATGTTCATTGGGAGGGAGGATGTATTCAACTACATGATGATTGTGAAGTTCACCATTATACCTTATTTTTGAGAAGACGTAATTGAGGACATTTATAAGTTTTCAAATGCATAAAAGAAAATCTCATTGGTAATGAAACCTTAATATATAGATGAAGTAGATTAAAACTTTTTTCAAAGTGACAAAAAAATTGAGAAGTTTCTTGCTTTTTTACAATCAAAATGACAAGGTTGCTAATGTACAAGCCTATGAGCCTATGAGCCTATGAGCTTGTGAGTGGGAATTTTTTTTGCATGAAAAAATGAATGAGGGACCTATGACTGTGGAATTTAGAAAGTAAAAAGTTCATAGAATATAGAATGAATTTTCTAGAATTTGAGGTGGTTTAACATATTTTTTATTCTACAGGTTAGGATCAATAAAATGTAGTCAAAATAGATGCAATTTTTACAATAAAAAATGCAAATTAGAATAAAGCATGTCCAAGATGTAGCCATAAAACACACAAATCCAATCATAATAGAAATCAACAAACAATAGCATGACTCATGAGATATGTCAATCTCGTGAGTCTAAGAGGTTGTGGACTCTATGAAGGAATTTGATGTCTTAAACAAGTCTGAAGACTCTCTACCCTTAGACGCATATCCATCTATAAACTATAGGACATTTAGAACATAAGTGTCTTTGCGGTATTTTTGTTTAGAGCAACCAAAATCTGCAAAGTCAATTGCCATCTGCTCTACATAAACAAGAAGGTCGTAAGTCTTCTCGGGACTAAAGAGAAGACTTTGTTTCTTCATACTAGCATTTGCTAACATCAATCTTGGATGAATGCAAACAAAAGGGGCACCATGTTAGTGTTTTGGAAAGTGGAAGTCACCATACAAAGAAAGAATTAAAAAAGTGACAACTTACTTACTCAATTTTCCCTTCTAAATGAATTTCCGAGGCACCATAGGCATTTCATCTAGATTCTGTGAAACCGCAATTGCTAGCGGTGGTGGTGTCGTTGCCTTGGCCATTGTCGACTTCCTCATTGGTTTGAGGATGGCATCAAAAATGTCCTTATTCTCCTCCAAAGCCACAACGTGGCGGCCCGTTCCATGACAAGCAATAATGGATGCACCTAGAGGCAAGGAAATTCAAATATATTAGTTGAGAAATATAAATGGTAGAATGATTATAAAGAGACCATAGAGTACTCGCATTGAATACAAACTCATGGATGCGGTGCACTCGAGAATCACATCTTCTTTGAAGCTCATAGCTTCAAGGAGGATTTAAAAGAACCGTGGATCTTTTTCACGAGCCCCCCGACAAGGCTTTCTGTCATTCATGGCTATGTCATCCAGGTAGGTGTAGTTCATCACCATGTCGTCCCATGCAATATCAACACTGGCCTTGACCATCGTGGTTGTGTGTTTGAAAGAGAAATTAGATTTCCCTTTCGCACCTAAGTCCTTCACTACAAGGGTGATTCCAAATTTTTGCGTCTATACATGCATCCAAAAGAGGTGTACAATTATGAGAAGGGCAAAGAATATAATGCATTTTTAAGAAGTTTTTGAAGCTAAAGAAATCGAATGGAATTTATCGTCTTTGTTTTGTCTATAGTTGAGGTCAGGTGCATGTGATTCATTCCCATCCACTCTTTCTTCACCTTCTCGTATGTCATATACAATCCAGCAATATCCGACTTAGCTTTGGCACTCCATGAATGAAATACAATGATGCAACTATGGTCTTGGAGATGATTGGAAGAAAAATTGGACGTTGATTACAAGGCCTCATCCTCATTCTGGCACCTCTTTTGGTGGAGAAGACAGCCCTAGCATGGGCAAGTTCTCCGGGTAGTCAAAGAACATAACGTCCACCCCCGACCTAGCTTTAGGGACACCATGAAACATGGAGGGTCTCCCCACGGACACCTTCCAATGTATAGTACATCCAATTATAATGAGAATAAACTCAAAAGGGTTATTGCAAGAAATACTTCACATTTTGGGCTCAAAAACCTGATTTTTGGTCGTAGGAGTGGTAGTACTACAAACTACTATCAATTTCACACACTCGACTATGCCTATGAATCTCAACTATCAATTAGGGGCACCTGCACAACTAAACCATTGATTCAGTACTATACAAAACTATGTAGTACTATAGAAGCCATTGGGAGCAAAAAATAGCAAAAAAGGGGTCTATGGACCTTTTCATTTTTAGTAATTCAAAAAAAATTCAAAAAATTCCCAGAAAAAAGGCCATTTTTGTAGACAAGCCTAATCTCATATAGTACCAAAAATTTCTTCGAGGAAAATTTTCTCCTGCCTGAAAAATGTGCATGAACAACAGTCACTTTAGCCTCATGTAGACACCTCATGCAAAGGTTTTTTGTACAAAACTCTTCGTCTCTCATTGCAATGCAAGTACACCTCCAACTTCTTCGATTTATAGCTTTCAATTCACATTTTTGGGTAAAACTTCAGACCAACCCCACCCCAGCCCCCAAATGGCCAAGGTAGACACCCAATTGGGGTCACCTTAAAAATTGTAAAGTAATTTTTAAAGAAACCCAAAAATTACAGAATTTATGAAACTTTTATGTATACCTTCATTCCAAATTTAAAGACAAACAGACTTATGATGCAAAAGTTATGACCAAAAAATCATGTGTCCGAGGGCAAGGGGACAAAAAATAGGGAGAGTGTTTCTTGCAATCACCCCAAACTACAATGATTTGAATGAGAATTTACAACCACATTTTCAATTTCAAATAAGAGATGCATACCTTGTTCAAGAAATCCAAGACTTCTTTGTACCATGTCTTTGTCTTGGACTCTATGTCATCCACTAGGTCATTGATGGAGATGTCGAGAATCAGATTCTCACACTTGGCCAACTCATCTTCAATGAGGACAATCGCTTTTGTTACATGAGTGATGACCTCTTCCATGAGTTGAGAGAAAGTGGCCTTCTTCTTCACTCCACTTTGCAATCCGTCCATTAGCTCGGAGCCTTGATCCACTACCGATGATGTTGCAATTGGGCCTCCAACCTTAGCCTTCTTCTTGCCTTTTGCCTTGGCCTTCTCTTCCTTTTCCTTGTCCTTGTCCTTCTCCTCCAACATAGCAAGTCACTCTACTTCCCTCTTTTCCTTGGCGGTGAGAAGGACTTGGAAGCGGCCTTCTTTTTTTGGTCGTTGGCTTCCCTCCTTGCAATGGCCTTCCTCCTTTGCTTGTCTGTCATTCCCGCAAACTCATCCACATTCAAATTGATGGCCCCTTTGCCATCCAAAGATGCTTGTAGTTGCACCTTAGATGGATGAGTGAATGCCAATGTACAGTCCAAGTACCACGCTCCTCTACTAAGGTGAGCTGTGGTGAACATGTGTAGTTGGTTTGGTGAGAACATGCAGTCCCTTGAGTTGTAGTCCAACTATGATGCAAGGAACGGAGGCACATCTTTCCTTTTGATAGCACCCTTTGCTTTGAGCTCATACTTGAAGTAGCTGTAGAGAATAAGAAATAGTCAGTAGAGGGGTGGATGCATGGTTGGATGGACCAAAAACGACAGATGCTACCTTATGGAAAGTCCAAAGTTTGTACAATGGTCTAGTTCGCCTCATCGCTCTATGATGGATGGTTGTAGCCACGGGGCTGCCACGAGGTGTAAGTGCCAATGGCACATGCCAACAAGCCAGCGACATTAGGCTGTAAGTATTTAGGGTTTTGTTGTGAGCCGTGGATCTCTAATTAGACAGCATTAAGTCATCAATGGAGGTGCCGTTGGCCTCTATCTGTTCAAGTGTGTTTAGAGCTTGTACTCATTGCCGTAGCAAGGTTAAGTTCTAAGAGAATCATTTTCTTTTTTGTTGTATTTCTACTCAACCTCTTGTGCATACTCTTGTTTGGTTCTATGGTGGATCTAGATGAGGCATTGAATGTTGTGGATACGGGTAATTCTGGGTGGTTACAATCCATTCTAGTGAAGAGAGAGTTGAGGCCAACAAAGTTAGAATCAGAGAACCTTGTTTCATACATAGATCCTTAATACGCTGAGGTGTCGGAGCTTGTGTTTGACGGCATTAATCTAATTTCGCGGAAAACATTTGCCGAGAAATATAGTCTTAGCAATGAAGGTGTCCCAAGCCGTAATCCTCAAATATCCCGGGTTAATAGTAAACGGTTTACAATTATACAGAATTTTTCCAAAATTCTCATAGGAAAACAGGATTAGAACCGTCTTAGCCTAAACATCTCCTTAAGGCTAAGAGGATGCTCCAAGTGTTCTGTAATAGGATCCAAGACAGAACCGGATTTCTGAAACCCGGATAGCGACAGCCTACGGTCTAGAGTTCCGGTCTAGGAAAATAGGGATCCGTTATGGGTAAACGGTCCGCTTCAAGAACAATTGGTAAGATGACGGGTATTTAACCCCGCCACTCTCATTTGTTCTTCCTCGTTCTTCTACAACTATTTTGTGCACATATAGTTGAGAGAAAGAGTGGTGAGTTAGTGAACGCTTCAGGAGCTACTGACTATCCAGATCTTGGTCTAGTCTTTCGTTTGCAATGGCAGAGGGTGATATCCGAAAACCGTTGGTAACGGGGTGGATGGTCTATCCGACCATTCCGGAAAGGCTAAGAGAGCGGTCATAGCTAGAGGATGATTTGAGTGAGATAGGGTATGTCGGCCTGTTCTTAAGGTTGTGGACCATAAAGAATGATAGGATGATTCAGGAGCTTATTGTAGGTGCCTCGAATCAATATGAGTTGACAGTGAGAGGGCGACCTGGAACATGGACTGATGAGGTCTAGGCCAAGGTTTACGGATTCCCGAAGAAGGGATCCGGATTAGCCTCCCGGATAGATAAGTTTGTAGTAGGAAAGTTTAGGAATGCAACCCATTCTAAGGAAGGGTATGCCATTAGCAACTGTCTAGATGCAAGGCAAAAGCAGGTCCTAGAGTTCTTGATCCCCATCCTATATCTGGAAAAGCCTACCCGGGTTACGGTTACGATAGCCAACACCATCTTTGGTGCTATGGAGGGTAGACTGGTCAATTGGGGCAAAGTGATTGGAGTAATAGTCTCCAAGCTTGCCGCCAACGTCAGGAAGGCTAAGACCATCCCTATTGGTCCTTACCTATTCCACCTCTACCATCATGCAAAACTTCTAAGTGACACAGAAATGGTAGAGTATGATACTAGATCCAACATCCTATAGTATGGCCTCACAGAGGGAGTAGAGGTAGAGCAGCCACCAATTGAGGAGGAAGAGGAGGTGTAGCTTTTGGATCGGAGGTGGAGGAAATCCACCGATCTAGCTTCACAAGGTAAGCTTCCAACTCAAGAGAAGTTTCCGGTAGAAGGAGGCATATCTGGATTCTTCAAAACCGGGTTCAACTGGGTACTACAAGCTAAAGAGTACCACGAGAACCTGTTGGATCTGCTCAAGAGGATTAGCAAAGAATTGAGGATGGAGCCGGAAGACATACTCGACGCTTTGAAGAAACTTCTAAATCCGGAAGAATTGGAGAGGAAGGAGAAGGCGGACCTTCAAGCTAGGTTGAGCTAGGCTCAAGGGGAGTTGGCCATAGTAAAGCAAAGGGAGAAGGAAGCGCTGCAGTTGGGCAAGAACCTATCCGGGTTGGTGGACAAGCCAGTAGATCTGATCATGAAGGTCACTCTTGTGCAAAACTAGCTTGTAGAAGAAGGACATCTCACTGGATCCAAAGTGATCCGTATCCTGGTAGACTTCTCATTGAGAATGGAGTCTACTTTGAAGGAGATGCGCCAACTGCTAGGACGGATTGATCCGGACCATGTTATGGATTTCTCCAACTTTCCGGAAATCCACTTTGACACGGAGACTCTGGTGAAATTGACATCATCAATGCCACTGCCGGCTAGACCGGAAGTCCCTAGGGAGACTCTCTAGCATTCTACAGAGCCCTTCTCGACACAACTTGAGAAGACAATCCAGGGAAGCGTGAAGACAATACAAGAACCAACCAAGTAGCCAGAAGCAACATAGAAGTTAGCGACTTCAGAGGTTACAATCTCGCCACCTGTTTCGACATTCCATCTTCCAGAGAAGGAGCCACTTTAGACACCTTGGTTACAAACCCAGGGTGAACTAGCGGATCAAATTGGAGGACTATTGAATCCGGCCCGAACCCATCCGGAAGGTTTCGAGCATATGCTACAGCAACAACCAAGGAAGGAGAGGGACACCATTATTTTGGATGAGACATCTCCAGGAGAAGAAGATGAGAGGGAGATCACTCAGATTGAGAAATCTGAAGAAGAAGAGTATCGAACCAGATTTGAAGATGAAGAGGAGGAGGACATGGAAGGGGAATACTCTCCTCCAGAAATCCGGAAGATCGAGACCCGGGCGGTGTTGAGGATGACTTTGGTAAAGGCAAATTGAAGAGCAACTCCAAGGTCATCCACCCGGACACCAACAAGTCAAGGCGGGAGTAGTTAGAAGAAGGCGCGAAAGGCAAAGTAGTTAGAATGTAGATAGTTAGAATTTGAATTTTGAATCAAATGTAGGTTTCCAAGCATGGGCCCGAGTTCTGGATTTATAGGATCTGACTTTTCTGGGGTTTTCGGGAAGTCTGTGATTGGTCACCTGGATATCTGGGTGCCCTTTTGGCCTTTTTGGCTTTGGTTGTTTTCAGTTTTTAAGTGAGGGGCAGGTTTGTTTCCCTCTCATTCCATCCTAGCATTATAATTTGTATTTGGTCATCTTTTCTTTAATCTGAGCTACCAAGTGGACAATTAGGATATGATTTGTCATATATCCAGCTTTCCAGTGTTGTCTTGTGAGTGTGTATAAGTAAGAGACGAGGAGGAAAGGAGGAATCTGGATTTGAAGGGACATGGATCTGATTTGTGAGGAACGTTTGTGACGTAGTCTAGGCTAGAAATTTTGGTCTTGAGAAAGTGCCTTTAAAACATTAGAACGGGAATCCGATTAGGAGTGGCGTGGGTGCGGGACCAGAATACTAGGGAGGGTTCCATGTAGAGATAAGCAACCGCCAGTGGAAGAAATCCCCATACCACTTACTGGAAGGTCAACTAAATCCTTGGATCAGTCTAGCAAACGACTTACAATCCCTATATCAGTTTCGGTTTTTGTTGGTCTGTCATTGTAGTGGAAAAGTCTAAAGGCGGCTCTATGTGACCTGCCTTCCAGATTGGCCATCCGGAAAGTTGTGAGAGTGTTTCCGGTCTGATCTAGTGCAACAATTGGTCTAAATGTGTGTTGTGAAGTTTAGAGAGAGAAGAGTGTGTGAGGGATACAAGTGGTGAGTCCCTACCCCTCTACAAGATCAAAGGTGGACCCTCTAAGGGTAAAACAGAGGTACCAAAAACCAATGTTTGTGTGTAAAGAGATGGATCCAGATTCCGGGTAAGAGTGGATCCGGATTGGATTCCAGAAAGAGAGAAAAGAGGTGAATAGAGATCTTAAGTTGGTAAAACAGATAATCTCGGCTTGCAACAATAGTCTAGAATCCCCTAAGACGATATTTCGAGTTAGTTTACACGTTTGGGTGTTGTAAATGGTATTTACTGCTCGCTACTCGTACAACAAAAGGTGCCAACCCAAAGCGATTAGTGATAGGGTTGCACTTGAAAGAAGAGGATGTTGAGAAATATTTTGGACCTCTAATCAACAGAAATGGCTACAGATACAGCCACATTGAGGATGAGGAGTTGATTAGGGAGGTTGAGCACCTGTAGATGGTCACTCACCAATGTGCTAGAGTCCCAAACAATCACTAGATTAAGAATTCCATGGCACGTGGATATGTGTACCAAAAGTTGAAGGGTGATAAGTCAAAGAATTGGGTTGTGTTTGCTGAGAGGACTTGCCGCAATCGCGTGAGTAGTAGAAATCGCGAAGTGGAGAAGAAAGGAGGATGTACTTTCCAAATCAATTGTGACAACGAAAAGATCAGTGCCGACGTTTTGGGCCGGGGTGCCAAGGCATTAAGGCCACCACTGCAAACAAAGGGGCAAAAATTTGGTGAACCTTGTCCCCTTGAAGGTAAGCTTCTTGAAAACATGCCAGAGGATAGCAATATGTGTTTGAGTGATCTCTGTGAGCACAAGTCAGTCGGAGAATGGTCTGAGTATATTTGTTCATTGGAGAGGAAATTGGTAGGGTCAGCCAAAGTTGTCAAATCTTTAGAGAAGAAGAAGGATGATGCCGCCATGGAAAACTTTCGTGTATTGGGGCAAATCGAATATCAAGAAATGTTATTGAAGTCTAGTTCTGTGAGGTTGTTGGAATTGGAGCGAGACTTAGAAGAGAAGATTATTGAGGAGTCCCAATTGCATGAGGTCAATCTGATCAATGAGGGCGCGGTGGCAATGGTTGTGAAGCATATTGAAGAATTTCAAAAGGCCATTGATTCCGAGAAGAATGTCAATAAGGCTTTTGAGAGCCTTCTTGGTCCAGGGGTCTCTACCGAAGATTTTGCAATGCAAAAATTATCTTTTGCAGAAGAGAGGTGGCAATTGGGAGAAGAGAGGTTAGTAATTTGGAAGATGCACAAGGTTGCTTGGGAAGCTCAAATGAATTGAATGAAGTTAGGGTTTCAGAGGCCTGGTTTTTTTCCAACCCCAATACCATTTGTTAATATAGATCCAAAGGATAGTAGGCCTACTACAACTTCTTTCTCTATATCCAAGTGTCCATTTTGCTTGTGAGGGTTTGAACCTACTTGGGATTGCAAAATTGCCTCTTACATGCACGCATATCATTCTTGGTGTGCATGGACTCACTTCTCCAGATCTACTAAGTGCTTCTTGAAGGACTGTGAAAAAGATATGCATGAGCTATGGGGGTCAAGTTTAGGAATTCAGAATCCTTCGGCTTTGCCTATAGCAACTTTAGGATAGGTTGCTAATGAAAGACGCTTCAATGGAGATGTAGAAGGTTTGGGTGAGTTCTTTGCATTTGGTGGAGTTGAATTGAATATCCCTTGCTATTCATTTAATTTGTGTTGAATTTGGTTAGTTGAATGTAGAAGCATGGGGTTTAGGGCGTGTTGACAAGTCAAGGTCCCGCATAGTCACAGAATAGTCCAAGAGAGAGCTTTAGAGGTGTTTGTAAGAACCTTGGACTTCATATTGTTAGAAAATGCTCATGGGTCTTAGGATGAAGTTCTCAATGGAATTGTGAACATCCTATAAGCCAAATGCAGTCCTACGGATGCCGTTGTTTCACATGAGAGTCCACCCTTTTCAAGGAAGGCCATGTCAGAGGTATAGACAACGTTTGGTACTTTCTACTTGTGCAGAAGGACTGTGAAAAGGTAGCCATAGTACTAAGTTAGCATTATACATCAGTACTTTTGTTGGTCCTCCCTAGAACACCATCTGTAGTGAGTTGGAGTCAATGGATATGCATTTCAGGCCCAAATGAGTACCTAATTTCCTCAAGCTACATTCATGGACTACAAGAATCCCTAGAAGTCCTTCAAAAGGCATGCCATGTGCATTGATAGGTCAAGTTTGCAAATGATAATTATTGAGAGTGGATAGGAAGCCCTCAATTGTGCACAAGAATCTATAGAATATATATTCGCAATCTTCCATTATGCAAATGTACTATGCAAAGGTAGATAGGGTCCTGAATGTACCACTGATGTATCACTATTTCCATTGCTCTTCTTTGGAACTCCATCTACAATGTAGTTGGAGTCCATCAAAATGTATTATAAGCCCAAATGAAGTCATTGATGTCCTCAATACTCATTCATAGACTACAAGGATTAGTGCAAGTCCTTCAAAGGGGTTTACAATGCATTGATAAGTCAAGGTTGTGAATGGTAGTCTTGGTAAGAGTATAGAAAGTCCCCAATGGGGCATACAAGTCTATAGAATCTCCAGTATATTCTATAAAGGATCCCTTGAATGTAATTGAATGCTTTATATTTCATCTCATTTTAAGCCCTAAATCTTCAACTTTAGGGAATAATTCTTATAGCACTTTTGTAAGTATAGGATCAACATAGTTGATACTAATGAAGTTTGTTTCTCCACAAATTTGCAAGCATGGACTTCTCTTTCTTTTTCTACACAATCCCGAATACATGGTGTAGGCAATTGTTACGTACCTCCCACAATAGACTCCAATTAATGACACAAAATATACTCATTAACAAAATGTTTTTACAAAGAGCTCAAACCATCGGACCATAGAGAGAGATCAATCTCAAAAATATAGTCTCCTCACCCCCAAGCTCTTCTTATATACTAAAGCCTATCAATAAAGACTATTAATCTTTAAAATAGACTAAGACTTCTTTTCTATCTTTAAACTTCTTTTCTATCTTTAGCTTTCTATTCTTGGTTCCATCTAGAACCATCCATTAAAGTAAAGGTCTTAGTTGTACTTCTCTAGATCATATCTCATGCAATCTATTTTTCTTATCCACATCTTGATCTTCTACTTGGAGTTATCTAACTCCAAGTTCCATCACACTTATCATCCTTTGGGAATTGTCTAAATCCAATGCACTAGTCATCCAAGTGGAGTTGTCTAACTCCACTACATAAATCCATCATTTGAAGATATCTATCTCCAAGCAATCCAGTGTCCTTGTCATCTAACTAGAGTTGTTGGACTCCAGCACCCAAATCCACCATTTGGAAAAATCTATCTCTAGGCAATCTCTGCTTGTCCACTAGTGCACATTTCATCATGGATTAGTTTAACCATCAAATACATTGATCCATCAAAGGTCATGACATAAAGGTCATGACACAATCATCAAAATTATCTCATCCATCAATACATTCATCCATCAAAGAGTTGTAACAAGGGTTATGACAGCAATAGATCGAGGACTATCAGCCCGTTGGTAGGAAGCATCCGATTGAACACAAGTGGTCCTGCACGGGGTTGTGGTGCCATTGCATTGCCAATTCTAGAAGAGGACAACAATCCTACAAGATACAAAGATGCCCCACAAGCAATGCCTCCAATTGAGGCTACCGAAAGCAAAGACCGAAGGATGGGTGTGAGGAAATCCCTACATGGTGTTTCTCTTTCGGTAGAGGTCCCCAGAGTTGACAAAGTGGGTGCAAAATTTGAGGACGATGAACAAGGGATAGCAAACTCGGATCCAAGCCAATTTGATGACGGGCTACCTTCTGATCAAGTGGCCAAATCACCTACTAAGAAGAGAAAGAAAGAAAGCTCCAATAAGACCACAGTTAGTCGTGTAACACAAGGCCGACAAACCAGATCTGCTGCAAACAATAAATCACTTAGATGAAAGGGAAATTTGATGGTTTGAGTCATCTCTAGCCATCCACTGCTCCATTTCTATGTGATAATTGCAAGCCTGTAGAACTTGAAAATGGCATGAGTCATCTATGCCAATCAACTGGTAGGTCCTTGAATTTTGCTTCAAAAGATTTGGGATTTGGTTTGCAATAGTGGTAACATTTGGTATCTATTTTTCAAGGGATAAGTTAATTGCTCAAGGGAGAATACCTAGCACGGTGAGCAGGTACTTTCAATGTTTTTTTTTTTTTTTAATATTGCATGTTTTGAGTTGGATTTTTTTTTAGTGATTGTTGGGGCGGTATTACTAATGTATGCCTTTTTAGCCATGTTTGGTGTGGGATATTTTGGGGGAGGGGGAGGTTTAGCCATTAAGTAGTGGGGATGTGAACTTAATTGGTATTACAGTGGAGAGACACATTGCCACAATATTGTAGTCAGATTAGTATATTCCACCTCCACATGATACATATAGAGTAATGTAATGTAGATTAATGCTTGTTAACCTTATTTTTCCCAGGAAATGTTCAGATATGTTCAAGGACTTGAAACAAATTTTAACATGCAACACAATTGCCCTTTACCTTTTGTTTTCATGTTCTAAAATTTTTTTTTGGAAGTGCTTCTACTATTTGGTGTTAAGGAAATGATATGCCAAATTTGTTTTGAATTGATTTGGCTACTTGGAGGGCTTCAATTGAAAGGAGATGGTGGAATGCAACCTTGTAGTATAAGATGCTACATGATCTATTGAAGTACTTTTGTGTGTGAGTACCAAGCAAAATGTTTTATACTCCAACTATGCTCCCTAACCTCACACATGTTCTAGAATAGGATGGCAACCACATTGTGAAGTCTTTGGATTGTTTTCATTGTTGTTCATTTGAATTTGTGTTAATTTGGCTAGTTGAATCATTGAATGAGGTAACTAATAATATGAACTATTAAAGTAGACTCATTGTAATTTGATCGTCTTAGAAAGCCTCCTCTAGAAATTAAGAGCTTTAGGTAAGATTCTTCTAAATAGGAACCACAGAGTGTTTGTTCCTCTTAATACAAATATGTGTATTCATTCCACCAAGTATGAACTACAAGGTGTTCATTCTCCAAGGATTGCACATATATATTCATTGAAATACTACCTAAGTAAGAACCACAAAGTGCTCATTCCCATTAGTATGAACAATTGAGTTACTTCCCAAGTTCATATACATAGGGTTCATAGTCGTTTGCCAGCCCAACATATTCCTAGATTGCCTTTGGTCTAAGCTTAGAAATACTTGTATGCTTCCAAAGATGTTGGACTTTGTCGGGGCTTCAAGGAAAGAGGAAAATAAGAAAAAATAAGAAAAAATATAAAAAAATTATGATACCTTTACACATATACACAATTAAATGAAATACAAACTTAAATACTATCTTTAGATACTATCTTAAATAATTTTAAGATAGTATCTAAATTTTGTGAATATGAAGACTTGTATTTTTGGGTCCCCTACACTTGAATGATCCCAAGTAGATGATAAATTTTGAGGGAGCCTCGGTTCCTCCCTTCCCATTTTGTTTAAGTGCTTGGGGTGAGCAATTCCAAATCTCACTAGTTACCCATAAAGGCTAGGAGTATTAATCCCTAAATGCCCAAGGCTCTAACATGTGGTGTTCTGAAAACTTTGAAGTTAGATAAAACCTAAGCAATTTGCTATTTTTCATAGTTTATATCATTGAAAAATTCTTTACGAATTCTAGTTTGAGACTTTGATTATCCAAAATCCGATTTTGAAAATGATTGATTATGATTTTTCTAATCAAGATTTTGTGCAAGGGTGTCCATTGCAATTTTGACTTTTTGTGGTGTTGGGGGCAAGGTTGCTAGTGTGCAAGCCTCTGAGTATGAGCTTGTGAACAGGAAAAAAAATGTGGAAAAGTTTTAGTCCCAAACTTTGAAAGTTTTGGTCCCAAACTCTCAAGGTTTCGGTCCCAAACTCTCAAATTACACTCCAATTTTGATTTTTTTTCATTTCCCTTCCATTTCTTCTTCCATTTCTTTTAATTAACTTTTATTTCTTCTTCCATTTTCTTTTCATTTACTACCCTTTTATGTCCTCACCTCCCATTTTATCTTTTCTCTCATTTTTTATTCTTTTGCTTTCAATTTTTTGGGCACTATTTTTATTTATTGAAGTCCTCATTTTTATGGCTTGTTTTGGTCATATATTTCTAGGACATGTTTGGACTTCTATAGCTCACTTGTTTCTATAATTTTCTACAAATTCGGGCAACATGTTTACACATGGCATTAAATTATAGTCACCCAAAAATAAATTCTTAAAATTTAAAATTATCTTACGCAACATACTTATGAATGGGAGTGAGATTTCTACCACAATGATTTCTTGTAGACATCTGACCTAAACTTGTCAAATGTCCACTTATCCTTCTCTACTATATATGAAGCAATGGGCATATTGTTTGTTATACTTAATAAAAAAATTGTTTGAACTTTGCACAAAATTTTGAAAGTCTAAATGCATAGCCAAAAAATGAAGAACAATGAAGTATAAAACTTTATCACAATCCACAATCAGAGGGGACACGGTCATAGGTCACAAATTCTACTATAAATAGTAAGATTTCTTCAATTTTTGGAAAAAAATTGCAAACAAAAATTTTGGGGGAAAATTTTTCAAAAAAATAGAGTTTGGAGGCTCACTGTTCACAAGCTCTATGCTTGCAGCTTGCAAGCTCACCGCTCTGAGCTTGCTCGCTAGCATCATTGGTGTTGGGGGCTTTGGGAAATGGGCCTCAAATACACTAGATATTGGAGAAAAAATCACATTCAAAATTCATTTAAAAAATTGTTGAGTACATTTTGAAAATCCATAAATTAATTGGAATTATGCATGTTAGGCCCTTTAACCTCATATTTTTTTGGTGACCAACTTTTTAGATTTGACATGTGAAAAGAGGATGTTGAAAATTTTGGGGTTTTAACACCCTCATGATCAAATGCTGTAATCTTTCAATCCATAAGTGATATTGTTGTATTTTCTTTTCCCATGTGATCTCTAACATATCTAGTTTGAATTTGCATGGTTACAAATGTTTTTTAAATGATACAACTTATCAAAATGATGGATTTTTGTTCAATTTAGAGAAAAATAATTCATAGAAGTTCAATAATGGCCTTGGACATTTAGGGGTTACACATGTCAAAATAAAAGAAGTTTCGCAGAGAGTTGGTCCTTGCATTGGTCATTATGGATGCTAGACTTTGGTTGTCCAAATGTTGTAGTTCTACTCGACAAGGGTCTAGTGGCGCATTTTAACAGAGTTGCTTCTTGGGCCTACTGGCTCTAATTCACCTTACCCAAAATCTATGGCAACTATATTTTGGTGAGCAGTTATAGTCCCATTTCTTTACCAATTCACCATTTCATAATGCTTATGAAAATGTACAAGAGAATATAAAATCTTTGTACATCAACAACTACAAATTAACATTCCAATATAGCTAAATTTTCAATGACGAAGCAGGAAATATATTATATATGATTTTTAGGACCTTTTGATGAAATTAGTTCAAAAGATTCAAGGAGCACCAATAAAAATGAAATTGACAATGGCAAATAGGGGTCAACATCAGTTTAGATAAAAATTAATAAATATGTAGAATTGCAACCTTTCAACTTTTCTAAACAATTGGTGTCATATAAAAAATTAAAAAGCTAATACAATTTGAAATTCTAAATATCCCATAATGTTTGGTTCTTGCAACATGACCTACTATAAGACGACTCATGGAGAGTGATCAAACAACTTAGAAGGCTAGGGTAACTGACAATCACAATTCATTGTGATTAGAAGTTCACACTAGTCTTCCGGACTTTTGTTTGAATTTTTTGTATGTACTGCCCAAAGTTTCTTAGTTGGGTAGATTTTGTTTAAATTTTATTTATATATTGCCCAAATATAGTGGTTCCCTCAAGTGGGAAGTAAATGAAGAGGGGTCAAATCATGTATTCAAAGGTACCAAAAAAGGAGTGAGACATAGTGAAATTTGCAATGTTACTTCTTTTTAGCCATTTTTTTTTAATCTAATCTACTAATTATAGGTGAGGTATTCCTTTATAACTAATATTTCAAGTTATGTTTTGAATAATATTTTCTTATCCATCAAAAAATCAAAAATTTTGTACTAAAGCTCCAATTCAAGTTTAGATGTCAATGTGTGAAGTTTTTCAATGTTAGAAAAGGGGTCTAATTTCTAATGAATAATAATGTGATTGAATCCAAAATTTTTTTGTGTATATATAATCATGTAATAGAGTAGAAAATGAATATTTTGCTACGATTTGAATATTTTTCCATTTTCTATAATATTTAGAAGACCAAATATGTGAATGTGCTTTTCAATATAAAAAATAATCCAAATGATGATTATGTTAGAATTAAAAATTTATATAATATTTAAGTCAAGGTCCCTAGACAAGTAATTTTTGGAATTAATTTTTTTTATTTAAAAAAAAAATCAAGAATTTGTCGAAACTCTATTAATTAATTAATTAAAAAATGATATTGTTTTTTGTCCAAGATTTAATCACTAAGAATACTTTTTAATAGTTGTACGTTCAATAACTATAAAAAATTTGGATAAAAATATCCTACAATTAAAGTGCTATTCAATACTATAGACACTAAATTTAGCCTTACAATTGGTGATTTACGTCCTTGTGAGAATTTTTTCTAAATTTTTTTTCTCCAACTTGTGAAAGGGATGCATTTCAATACTATTCATCTATAAATTTATTTAAAAAATGAAAACATTGAAGTAATTAAGAGCTTCAAAAGTTTTAAAAAGAACTCAAGTTCTGTCCTACAAAAGTAATCCCAATGGTCCCTTTCAGTGTGGTTTGACCTAGAAGCAAGAAAATATGTTGTCTATTATTTTTAGAGTCTACTAATGAATTTATTTTTTCTATACTATCAAGTACCATAAAATTACCCACTATCCATGGACAAACATTGTAGTCACAATATTTGAGATACAAGTAGTGAAACCTTGAAGTTTAAACCCTAAACCCTAAATCCCACCAACCCTACCCTTAACCTTTAATATTGAACCTATATATTAATAATAAAGAGCATCCAAAGAGGTTCTGTTCACTTGTTGAATCCAGAATATGCCCACTAGCTCTTAAGTCACAAATTTGATGGGTCAATTGTTTTGCTTTGGATCCACATATAGTTTGTCAGTACAACTTGATTTGTAATCTTTGTTTTTATGGTTGAGTGCTTTATTGTTGCTATTTTGTGAAACCATTGACTAGAACCCAATTGCAAATGTTTCATTGTGGGTGCTTTTGTTCATTGATTGTTTTTGGCCCTCCTTTTCAGTGCAGTTGATACTAAATCAAGTCCAGTTCAAATGGAATAAGGCATATTGAAATTGGATTGAAATTGAATCAAACGTGGCAGCTTCAATAAAAGGAGCCTCTGAAAATGTGAACGAAGTTTAACAATTCAAATCAAACTACACTGAAAGTAAATTAAACATAGTAGTTGAAATCAAACAACACTGAAATAGAATCATACAAAGTTTCACAAGGGAAGCCATACCATAATTGTAGTGAAGCCCAACTTGAAAAATTTGGCATACTCTATGTACAACACTATTGAAGTTACTTAAATGAAACCTGAAAGTCTAGTAAATCAAAGGTGTTATGTTCAAAATAGCATTGTCTTCACAATATATACTATATTATTTACAAAGTTCTAAACATTCCACAAGCTTAGCAAAGGTCTTCAAAACAAAACCAAAACCAAAACACACCTAAAACAAAAAAGCCTAGCACATAAAAACATAATAAAAAGGGCACTCTTAGATTCTGAACCACTACATCTTCAAAATCGACTTGTGTGGCCAAACTTCTCCATCTCTCCATATTTTTGCACCTGCACCAAATACAAATTTTCACATTGGACTACTTGCAAGACAAGAGTATAATATAAACCAAAGCACACCCAAAAAATGAATTCACTCTTACTGCAAGACAAAAATGAAGCCAAAATAAACTACAAATAGAAATACCTACTTCACAATAACAACCCTCAACTTCCATACTCCTAAAATCATAAACCACTCCAAAAACTCACACTGCCATATCAACACAGGTAGGCTTGCTATAACAAATGAGAAGGAAATGCACTAGCCTTGTCCTTGCAACGACCTCCAATTCACAAAAATCTGCTAATCTACCATTCCCATGGTGTGCCTAATCCTATCCTCAACATGTACTGCCACTGCATATCTAGGATCATTCCCTTAAACTCTATGAATTTGAGGTACCAGAGGAAATTTCAACGCTCTAATATCTAAAGGATGAACATGAGCTATCTCTAATTTGGCCAAATACACGTAATTTTGTAAACTAGATCCCCAATTTTGATAATACTTTGCTTCTACAACCATATCCCCAACCACAAATTTTTCGCCCCATGCACTCGCGAAGTTCTTCTCTGCAATGTAAGGTTGCTTGGTATAGAGTAGGAGGTAGAAGTCCACACCCTCGTCATTGTCTACCTCTGTCTATGTTGCAAAATTATCCCCTAGCTGCAAACAAGATGCTAAGTATGCACCATCTGTCCCATAATCATTCCACAAGTGAAATGTAAAAGTATCTGCCATAGTAGCTTGAATGTACCCTACACTATCCATCTGAAGCACCTCCACATCCCAATCACAACACCACTCACGATTGACACATTTCCCCCAATCCTCTACCATAGAAGCACAACAAAAGCATGCAAAGGACCTTTTCAACAACTTGTGAACGTCCATTTCAGAGACTAATCTTATTGAAGGCAAGTCTCTAGTCCTTGCAATTATCTCACAGACATACTAGGTTTCCCTATCAATATCACCCTCCCAAATGTGCCAAAATGTTTACTAAACAGGTTTCTTTTCAGTGTACGTAGAGCAAGTTTCAGGCCGCCCACTCAACTTCATCCGTAATAAAGTCACAATGTCTTCAACATTATGAAGTCGGGGCCCAAAGGCATCGAGTTGGGCTTGTCGAATGTACCGCTTTAGGACCGCACCAACCCCATCATGTGGGCCTTTGCCATGCCTCAATCCAAAAAAGCTCCACTGACAAGTGCACCCACCTGTAACCTAGGGGTATCGACTTACAAAATACCATGGTATTTTACTCTTAAACTAAGAGCTACAATCGTCAGACCAAATGAAATGCTTTTTTGGCACAAATCTAGTAGCCACAATATCATCCCAATGTAGCATCAAACCAAGGTTGTTCCGGCGGATAGTTCGACAACTCGATGAACACGACGTCCAACACGTTAAGTAGACCCTCTTGTCCGACTAATAGAGTTAAACTTACCTTTGACTTTTAACAAAAATTTCACCCTGCCCGTGAGGCCACCTGGATGCCATGTGGCAGACACGTGTCTTCCACGTAGCATCCTAAAGGGGCGCATGCGGGTGTGGGCGACCTCGGGTGTGGGCGACCACAGATAGGGCGACTTCGAGTTCAGGCTAGTGGGCGACCATGGGTGTCGAGTACGTGGCAAGCTGCGAAGCAAAGACATGAAGTGAGAACCCAAAGAGAAGTAACGCCCCACAATTACCCACGGTCGCCCCCAAAGACCCGCAGTCACCTCCCAAGGCACTCGCACACGCCCCCAAAGACCTGCAGTCGCCTCCCAGGGGACTTGCACGTGCCCCTGAAACCGCAGTCGCCCCCCAAAAGACCTGCACGCGCCCTTGGACCTGCAGTCGCCTTGTCCAGGACCTGCACGCGCCCCTAGACCCACAGTCGCCTCCTCAGACCCAAATGCGCCCTACCAAACCCATAGTCGCTCCCTGAGATCCGTGCGCGCCCCCTGCAAACCGCGGGTTCAACCGGTGGTCGCCCACCCGCACGTGCCCCATGGCCAACTCTCACCTACGCTCGCCCCACCTATTAACCCACTCGCCCAAGACCTTTTGGGCACCTTTCATTGAGGCTTCTTGTCTTGTATCCTTTAGTGGCTTTATGCGTGAACCTTGACTATTTACTATTTATTACATTCATCCACCCTTCTTACCTTACTAGTTGTGGATCACCTAAACTCCCAAACGAGTTTTTTGAGCCTTAGACACGACAATCATTGATGGCCACTGGAGTTAACAATGCCAGGGCATGGCCTATCTCTGTTGCTGCACAGACCACCGGGGCATTACGGAAGGCTGCCAAAGACAAACATCGCAAGCGTAGGGGCACTATTCATTGGAAGCGATTGCATGTGCTCAATAGTGAAGCCCACCTTGCTTTTAAGGGTTGGAATGAAGAACTAGAGCCTTGGACAATACAAACCTGCGAAGACTACATCGAGTGGTGCCACATCGGCAAGTTCTTTCCTTTATGGTGTCATCATTATAATCAGCACACCAATAAGGCCAACTTGAAGTACTATGAGAATCCAACATTCCTTCAAAGATGCATTGAATTATGGCAAGTCCTCTACAAAACCGCCTTTGTAGATAGGAACGAGGTCCCCCTCTTCCTTGCTAGAGGAGCATATGCTGAGGTCGCTCTAAACAAAGAGGTTGATTGGAGCACAATCAAGGGAAGTACGTATATCACTCGTCCAAAGAGTGGTTTCATTCCAAAAGGAATTCTAGCCTTTCTTGAGGGGGGACTTGGTCTTATTCGAAGTGCATACATAATGCAAACCCCTGCCACTAAAGTTGACATTGAGGAGTCTGAAGAAGATGATGACTCTAATGGTACGTGCGTCCATAGGGTCATACGAATCGTGGAGCAATTTGCTTGCCCCAGTGAGGTTCAAAATGAAATTGTAGAAGGACCCGGGACATCCACGAGACAATGACCAAGGCAACCATCTAGAGTACGGCATTCAACAACACAAGTGGGACCCGCATCGATTCCAACTATAGTTCCTAACCCATCGCTACCAATACAGCGCACAAATGACGTCTTCGACTTCGGGCCCGATGAGGACACGACTATGGAAGAAACTAACCGTGTTCCCATTTCTCCATCAACAATGGGCTCAAGCCACAACATTATGACTTTGGCAAAAGCTCTGGACCTCCTCAAGACCAAAGATGTTGAAATTTCTTCACTACAGAATGAAATGAGGAAATTGCGATGTGAGTGTGAACAAAAAAGTACACTCATCTCTCAACAAACTACAGAACTGCAACGCCTCCGTGAGAAAGACCATGACACTTTCACTTTGTCGGATATGGATGATGCCTTTGTTGAACAGAACCTCCAAAATGTGGACAAGGTTGTGGGGGACCTTACCAACCATATCCTTCAGCGTTCTCCTCTTGCCAAGCACACTAGACGCTCCCCCATCATTTCGAATACACTTCCTACTATTGTCATAAGATATACTACTAATGACACAATTGAACTCAATGGGACCCAAGACTCTCTTTCGTTTCTTGTGGTTCCATCAATTATTCAATTGGAGAAAGACCATGGACTTCAAGAAGAAAATAAGATGCTTCGAAAAAAGTTGGTTGAGTTGACTACCACATACTATCATTGGAAGGTCGCTTGCATTCTCTCCATGGATAGATCCCAACAAGTTGCAAAGGAGCTAGAAAAAGTTTCTAGAAACTTTGTTGCAAATGCTCCTAAATGTGAGAATGGATTGATGTCATGGACATTGTTGGAGGACATGTTTCCCAATAACATGTGCATGGTAGAATTGCCACAAAAGGAGGTCATAGATTGGAGCAAAAATGGTTGGGACCACGAAAACCAAATGTCTAGCCACATAGAAGAGAAGAAACGAATGCTCTTGTGGCCCAAGCCTGCACCTTTTGTTTTGGACCATACCAAATGTCCCATATGTCTTGAACAATTTGGCCCTGAAGGGGGTTGGGCACTAGGATCTTGTGCACATGTATACCATCCCCAATGTCTCATCATGCAATGCTTGATTAGATAACGTTGTGTGATTTGTTCAGCACCATTCCACAATCACATGTATACCATGTACAACTTGACAACCTACATGCCTCCTTCTTGGGAACACGCACATGATACTACGGCTGACACAACCTTGTGGGGCCGAGATTTGGTTTGGAGTTGGCGAGAAGGACAACATGATCAAGAAAAAAGACCCGCTAGCTCGCAATTGAATTGGGAAACAAACCCAGACGAAATTGCTAGAGTTGCACCGAGGCTCATGGGAAAGGACCCACAAAACAAAGGGAGGAGGGCATTCTTCTTCCAATGCCTTGGTGGATATTGGGACAAGACCTCCTCAACCTTCAAGTGGGGTCCTCATCCACAATGACACAATTGGAATTTAGAAGGACAAAGGGTGGCTAATCAAGATGATAGTGCCTCCCTAGAAGACTTGACTAGTATGGCTTACTTGGACTCTACGTATGGACCATATTACCAAAGTCAAGCACTTGACTACTTGTTGGAAGCACATTCTCCGCAAACAACAAGGACCCTCCAAGCTCTACAGGACTCCAACGTGTTGCAATCAATTTTGAAGGCAGAAGGATCAGCTTCACGAACCCATGCAAAGCGAAAGCTAGGGGTTGGGGAAGCATCGACCTACGAAGAAGGTGAAGGAAGTGGCTCTCAAAACAACCCAAATGTAATTGACTAGACATTCATAGGAATCATGCAATTTAGCCTTACCTCCCATCATAATAGATGACAAGTAAGGGTTAGGTTTTAGTTACACTATGTTTCTAGTTGTTTTGGCAAGTACGATGGAGTGGTTTAGGGTTTGCTTCTTTCATTCCACTTCTACGACTTCCTAGCATACCTATGTACGGCAATTCCATATGGCATTGAATTTTATTTAATACTACCTTTTATTCCTCTCTACCAAAGTACCAATTTCTAAAATCATATCGAGAATGATCTTTTCCAATTCTTCCAAAAATAGTTTGTATGAATCAAATCAACAAAGCTCTTAAAGTTTAACTTTTCAAATTAATTTCACTTGCATTGAGAAGTAAACTAGGTCACTACTCACTAGAGTGGAGCATCATTGTCCAATTGGATATTTCCTTTCATATTCTTTAAAATCGTGAGGTTCTAATTATAGGAAGCTTTTCCTCTAAGCTTTCAAGATACTTGGCCAAAGAAGGAATAAAAGGGGTTCAAATACAACATGCCCCTTTTTGTGGATGTTGACTTGTTGACTTCACATTACCATACCTTCAAATGGTTCACCCTGTCCTTGGAGGTCAAAATTTTGATTCATAAAAAACATGAGTAGGCCAACTTATATATAAAACCTACCTAATTCCTCAATATCCATTGTCATTTTCTTCAAATTACGCTAAAGCTAGAATTCTAAAAAATCCTATATACAAGGAAGAACAATGAAGCAAATCACCCAAGACAAATAAGCCCAATAAATTTCCTCAATTAATATGGTATTTTGGGCATAATCGGTTTTTGGTTCTCCACTATTCATATGAAAATCATAAATACAAGTTGTACTGTAGATTTCATGAGGACATTCTCACAAAATACTATGTCAACTTTTATGGTCAAGAATCAAGAACTTCCCATCAATCCCATGTTCCTATTCGATTGTAATTATGTGCAAGAATCCCATTCCATTCATCATACCATCACCTTCTCCCAAAACATGAGAAAGACATATTCATCCGTATAGAAAAGTTGTAAGATCCAAAAATGGTGTGGCATTTTCTCCCTTCCATGCACACCACTAGTGTGCCCACACCAATTTAACTATTCTAGTACATACATTGCTTCAAGACACCATATACATTGTTTTATCTCAAAACATTGCATTTCTTTATAACACCATAATAGGCAAAATACAAAATAATTGTGGTGAAAGTATTTATACTCATTGTATTCCTAGGTATTTTATTTTGTGTTGAGGTAGTCCTTCAAAATGGGCTCCGGACCCATTTGTTGTAATTCTGCATCAGACTTCCCTATACTAGCTCTATTCCACTTATACCAATCTGAAAAAACCCGACTTTCTGCCCTCAGAGCTTCCAACTCCGATACCATCAATGGTAATCTTTGCTCATGGAACTTCACCAACTTCTCAAGCATTGCTACTTCTCCAGCAACACTACCATATGTTGAGGAAGAAGCCAAAAGCTCTACTTTTGGAACGTGTTGGATGGCATCCTCGTAATATTCTTTTTTCTTCTCCATTATTTGAAGTTCTAGGCTTCGCCTTTCATTCTATGCCTGCTTACGTTTGCGGACAAGGGTTTCAAGTTTTGATTCCCATATCAAATAATGGCCCATTTTATGCACCTTCCCACTCTTCATTTCCTTCAAATAAAAATCGCGATTTCTTTTGAAGGAATGGAAGCCCTTGTCATTCTCTTCGATGACGTTTGTTATGGCCTTCAACCGTTGCCTCAACACCTCTACGAAAGTGGGATTCATTTCTTGCTCCTTCAAAGTTTTCAATTGCTTGTTCTTTGCACACAATGCTAATTTTGCACTTTCTATTTTGGCAAGCAACATTGCCTCTTGATTTTCTATATCGCTTCTTCCGCCACTCTCGTCACCCTCTCGCAAAATGGGGTCCACTTTCCTAGCCACCCCATCATCCATGCCTTCTTCATCCGTATCTTGTACTATGATGGGCTCTTGAGCTGATTGTCCACTTTGGTCGACTCCCACATCCATAGCCAGCCTAGATTCTTGTATGGCAACCTCCTCGTCATCGTTGTGGAAAGAATATCCATCGTATTCATGGGTGTGTTGATCAGAGCTAGAAGTCTCTGACCAAACCACGCTTTCATCGTGAACAAATGACTTCCCACGTTTCACCTTGGATAACATCTTCTTTACATCCACAGGTTCATCTGGTGGTAAAATTTTTGCAGTCTCCAGAATGATCGCAATAGGGACCTCCTTCAATGTTGACCAATCCACCTCCTTCTTCAACACATATTCAACATACATCATTCTGACAAGAAAGAAACAGAAATTGTCATTTTGGTAAGTTGAGTCCTCCAAATACAAGTGCTTCCACACCTCACAACATCTAAGTATGAAGCCCTCGTCCTTCGAGTATGCAAGATTTACTTTGTTTTGCTTCAGATGTTCTCTGTGCCGACACAAGGGAAATAATTTACTGATGTGGCACCAATCCACGTATTTGCAAACCGTTTTGTAACTCCAAGGCTCAGGTTCATTTCTCCAACCTTTAAATGCCTTAATCTTTGGATGGATCAAAATGGCCACACGCTTCTTGTGAATTTTACCGGACCGTTTCCAACCCTTGTCGCAGATGAGCTTCATCTCTTGTCGTATAAGGCGTTTGATTGTGGCACGCGTCAATGGTGGGGGCTCATTCTCCATAGTGCTCAATCTATACAATCAATTGTACTCAGATACTATGCCAAATATACCAAGCCTAAAACCTTGTTGTCCAAACTTAAATCTATTACCTCGTGGTAATTCACATTTACAAATACATCAACATGAACATTTACAATCACAATCAAGTTTCAAACAATTCGGTGTGATTTACAATCAATGGATGAAAGTGACATGAGGAGAGATAGAATATCCTCCTCACAACAACAACCTCCCCTCTCAAGCCTGCAATTAGCCACTTCCAGGTGGATAAAAGACAAGGCGCAGAAGGGAAAGATGGGATATTGCGGGTTTCGGCTCGGATTTTGTACCCACAGTCGCCTCAGGGCGAGCGCGGCTCTGGATGGGGCGCGTGCGGGTCCACGGGGGGGGGGGGCGTGTGCGGGTCGGGAAGGCGACCGTAGGTCCAGGACCACTACCAGTGATTGCGGGTCTGGGGCAACTACGGGTCTAGGATAACCACGGGTGAGGGGAACCCCAACTGGAGCCGCATGTGGGTCTGGGTGACCGTAGGTCTAGCGCAACCGTGACTGGGGGCGCGTGTGGGTCTGGGGTGACCGTGGGTCTGCGGGAACTACGACTGGGAGCGCGTGCGGGTCTGGGGCAGCCGCGGGTCCCAAACCCCCGACCGCGACGGCACATACCTTCACTAAATAGTAAAAGTAGATTGCCTTAACAATTAGATTGACTTACCCCCAAATGAACCATGCAAAGAATTCATATTCAAACCCAAATGCAGGCAAGTAGGTGATGTGTATGTACAATACTCAATATTTTGGGTCCAAACATGCACTTCACATTAAAAATAGTTTATACACTTGCATTGCTTTTCCAAAATGAGATGCAGAAAAAGTGGCCAACGTTACTATTCCCGCTAGAAAACTATTACATCAAATCCTATGAGAGGAGAAAGTCCCGAAAGACGAATTTGGGTGGTTTCATGAACCATGGTTTACCCATGAGGAGGTCCACTACTTGCGCACATGTTGGTCTTTTGTTAACATCAGGATCAGCTAGTTCACGTAACTTCATGGCAAAGTACCTTGATGACTCATGATTTCTAAATAAGTCCTTGTCATATTCAACCATGTGTTCTATGTTCATGCGTTGCGTCAACTTTCCAATCGAATAAGAGTCGGACTTCACCGAATATTTGTAGGTCGCTTTCATCACATCTAGACTCATATCTGAACCCTCTGGCCCAAACAAATAGAACAACTCTAGAGCTGCCCACCAACAGCCCATCCTCTCACTATCAAGTTTTTCCTGTTTTTTATATGCAAAATGCGAGGGAGCTCCTTCTTGAATACGACTTGCAATTCCATAATCACAAATCTCAATGTTGATCTCTTCGTCCGAGAAGGGGGGATAATGCAACAATATATTCACAAGTGACAAGTCATTGTGCAGCACCCCTGCATTGTGCACGTGACTTGTCACATAAACTAGGGCCCACGCCAACTTCGCCTTGTGTCTTCAAAAGAGGCTAATTTCTTTTTGTTGTTGGCCTATAAGTTGCTTGACCAACTTGATTTCATGCCATTCCGAATGCGGCACCACCTTCTCATTCAAATGAAGCAACTCTTTGAAATTACCACCATTCCACCACAAAGTGTATGCTTCCATTGTTTGGTCATGGACAACTAGGAATTTAGGGTTTAGGTTTTCTTTTAGGGTTTAGGGTTTAGGGTTTTAGGGTTTAGGGTGGTTTAGGGTGATGGCCGGATGATTCAACGGGCATACCAAAGCCTCCACTGATGGTTCCACCCTCGCATCACGTTTGTTCCTTTATTTTGACAATTTCCCCGCAAAATGTACATGTGTTGGGATCGTGGACATCCCCTCAATGCATACCTTGCGCACCTTTGCATATCCTCTTTGATGGTCAAATCCAATAAGTGGGACCACCTTGGCCTCTGAGTAGACCCACATGATACATGAACCACTATCTCTTGTAAATGTAGCCTTCAATGCATCCGTTTGCCACCCCATACCCCTAGCTTCAAACCTTGACAATCTTTTTGCTGCAATTTGCCACCAATCCATCTTCTCACGGATTTACTAGGCCCTATCCATTTCTCCAAATCCAGGCACTATAGGTCGCAACTCAAGCATCAACTTCTTGGTGTTGAATATACTAGTTTGTAGGCAATTGCCAATCCACGTTTGCCATTGGTTGAAATACACTTCATCCACATCTGCATAGTCTGAAGATTCCTTGCATTTCCTTGTAATAAATTCCTCCAACTCATCCTTCAAGGATTGGATGCCTGCCTCTTTATTTTTCAAGTATTTCCTCTCCAAATATTGTACACTTTTTTCCTCTTACCATTGTAGACAAGCCTCATGTGCATAGGTCGTATATCATGCTAGAGGATAGGTAGGGTCCTTATCGTGTGCTGTCTTGGACTTCTTTGTCTTGGATGGTCCGGCACCTCCAATTACCTCCTTGGTAGTTATATCTACAACAAATGTTGCAGGATTATCAAGGTCCTTGTCCGAAGCTGATATCCGACCCATACTACTTCCTTCCTTTGAAGTAGATATGGTCTTCTTTTGAAAAACGAGAAGTTCTTGACTTGAACTTGGAGAGAAAAATGGGCAAAAACTTCCCCTTCTGAAATCACCTTGGCCCACGAGCACGCATTTAGCCACTTCAAGGGGATGAAAGCCAATGCGCAAGACCAAGAATGGCAACCGCGGGTCTGGGCAACCACTTAAGTACCTAAGGTCGCCTTGGGGCGTGTGCAGGTCTGGCGCATGCAAAACGGGCGACCATGGGTATGGGGCGATTGCAGGTATGGAGGCGACCACGGGAGGGGGTGACTGCGGGTTTTAGAGGTGCTCGCGGATGGAGGCGACCGTTGGTGTGGGGGCGACCGCTGTCCAAAGAGGATGGACCATCATAAATAATAGCTAAAAGAAACCTTCATATGGAGTAGAAACATTGGCATTACAACTTCCCACTTCTATTTTGCTTGCTTTCAAATAAAATCATAAGACCACTATGATATGGTCTAGAATGTGGAATTAGATTTTGAGTTGTATCTTTATGGTTCCAATTATATGTCTACAATGTTCACAAAGAAAAAAAAGGAATGGGCCAAAAGGAAAAAAGGGAATCATAAATATAAAAGTACGGGACATGATTGACTTCTATTGAAACAAAAAGGGAGAACTTGAAATACTTACATTCTACCATTGCATAATAATATTATAGAGGTTACTTTAGAAGTGTCCAAAGTCTTCTTCTAATTTCTTCAAGTTTGCTCTACATTGAACATGAATTTGGCTTTTTTACACAACCCTAAACCCTTTTGGGGTGGAAGAGGTCAGAAATGCAAACATACATGTTGCAGAGCACATTGAAATGAACAACAAATGAAGCATATGCACATCAAGTCAAAAGATTGTTGTCCTTGATGAAGACATTGTTCAAACCATCAAGGGTGTTTGAATGCTGTCATTTCTTTTTTTTGCATGCCAATCCTTCAAAATTGGTCACCCACAAGAGACAAGAAATTTCTAAATGGACAAGTGGAACACCTTCGAAATCATCTTTCTTAGACGTTGTAAATTGTTAAGTTACAAATTATAGATGCGGTCTTCGGAAGTAAACTTTCCAAGGAGGACCACCCCTTCTTACACTACAAAATTTACAAGATGAAGAGATGCTCTTCTATCCTGTGTAGAGAGTTTCTATCATTTATGGACTCAAAATTAGCCACCTGATCGTTTAAAGATGAAGAACAGTCACATGCAAATCCTTATACAATGTACGATTTCTTTGGCTAAGTATTCTATAGAAGACATTCAATATGTTCTTGTAAAAGCTATCCAAGGTTTACTTCAACTTTTGTATACAGAAAATAATCTCTCTCCAAAGAGACAAAACATCAAGTTCGGTCACTTTGATAGGTGAGCAGGAAACATCATTTGATTCCCAAGATTTAGGAGATGTACTATGAGGGTTTAGACAGTCAGTATTGAGTTTAGAATGGAGATGTATGAGGTGTAAGGTTGCACCACACATATCTCCGTCCTAAACTCAATACTGATTTCTTATAACTCTCATGGACCATCCCCTAGACCTTGAGAATCAAATCACCTTCCCTCCCACATACCACAGAGAATTAGCTTGACGTCTTTTTTTTTTTTTTTTTTTCGGTTGGCTACAAGAACCAAACCAAATTGATCTCATTGGGGATCGAGCCCAAGACCTCCATAAGAACAATGACTTCTAGGAAGCCAATAACTTCCATGCATCACCTGAAGATGCCTTGAAGACCCCAAGGTCCTAATGAAGTGACTTGTTCTTGGATGTTAAAAGTTAAACTCGTTATACTTATTAAAACTTCTTTGGATTGGAAGGCACGCCCCCACCTGCGGTCGTCCCCCATTCCACCAAATTGGCCTCTAAACCACCAGGACCTGAAGTCGCCCCCATCAGCAGTTGCCCAAAACTTGAAGTCGCCCCCATCAGCAGTTGCCCAAAACTTGAACTCGCCCCCCACCCGCAATCACACCCCATTCCACGAAATTGGGCTCAACAACTCCAAGCCAGAAATCCAACCCCCACTCGCAGTCGCCCAGGACCTGAACTCGCCCCCCACCCGCAGTTGCCCAGGACCTGAACTCGCCCACCACCCACAGTCGCCCAAGACCTGAACTCGCCCACCACCCACAGTTGCACCTCATTCCACCAAATTGGGCTCAACAACACCAAGCCAGAAATCCAACCACCACCCGCGGTCGCCCAGGACCTGAACTCGCCCCCCACCCGCAGTTGCCCAGGACCTAAACTCGCCCACCACCCACAATCGCACCTCATTCCACCAAATTGGGCTCAACAACACCAAGCCAGAAATCCAACCACCACCCGTGGTCGCCCCATTCCACCAAATTGGGCTCAACAACACCAAGCCAGAAGACCAAGCCCCCACCCACGGTCGCCCAAGACCTGAACTCGCCCCCCACTAGCAGTCGCCCCTATCTTAAAGTCACGCCAGTCCAGAAACAAACCTCGAAGGAGATATGAGCCACCTCCAATACTAATGAAGTCAGACTTAATTGCGTCTTTCATAGACTACAATTGACCTGTCCTTCAATGTTGGTAGTTAGTTAATACTACAAAATCAATCTATAAATATAGAATTATAGTAAGACTAATAAGACAAATTGAAGAGGGTTTTCCAAACCCTAAACCCTAACCCTATACCCTAAACCCTATAGAAAAACCATGGACCTTCTCCATGTATTCCACCCCAAAAGTAATGTACTTCTATTTTTTAGGGTGGATAAAATGATAAACACATGTGATTTGCTTTTCATTATATGTCATAAAAAGTTTGAACTCCTAAACCTTGCAATTGTAAGATATGAACCATTGAAGGTGTCATTTCCGAACTTTTGAATCTTCAATAAATCCAATATTCATTCACCACTTCAAATGTGTTTTAAATCCCTTTGATGTATTAAGGGGAGCACTATATTGAAATTCCTATGTTGGAAGATGGAAAATGAAATGATGAGGAGAAGGCCTTCCCCAAGTCTCCATTTTTAAAAACCACTTCTTATGTAGATCCAAAGATTTTTTCTTCATGCATCTCACGGTGTTAGTATTTTTTTGGTACATCGTTTCCCCCAAAGAGAAGGTCTCCTCCACATGTACTCCCTCCAAAAAAGAAAATAGGAAATGGTCATGTTGAATTTAACATGAGCACGAAGAATAAAAAATTGTGAAGGAGAAGAGCTTCCCCAAGTCTCCATTTTTAAAAACCACTTCTGATGCAGATCCAAGGATTTTTTTTCTTCATGCATCTCACGGTGTTAGTATTTTTTTTGTACATCATTTCCCCCAAAGAGAAGGTCTCCTTCAAATGTACTCTCTCCTAAAACGAAAATAGGAACTGGTCATGTTGAATTTTACATGCGCACGAAGAATAAAAAATTGTGAAGGAGAAGAGCTTCCCCAAATCTCCATTTTTAATAACCACTTCTTATGTACATCCAAAGATTTTTTTTCTTCAGTCATCTCACAGTGTTAGTATTTTTTTGGTACATCATTTCCCCCAAAGAGAAGGTCTCCTCCACATGTAGTGCCTCCAAAATAGAAAATAGGAACTAGTCATGTTGAATTTTACATGAGCACGAAGAATAAAAAATTGTGAAGGAGAAGAGCTTCCCCAAGTCTCCATTTTTAAAAACCACTTCTGATGCGGATCCAAGGATTTTTTTTCTTCATGCATCTCACGGTGTTAGTATTTTTTTTGTACATCATTTCCCCCAATGAGAAGGTCTCCTTCAAATGTACTCCCTCCAAAACTGAAAATAGGAACTAGTCATGTTGAATTTTACATGAGCACGAAGAATAAAAAATTGTGAAGGAGAAGAGCTTCCCCAAGTCTCCATTTTTAAAAACCACTTCTGATGTAGATCCAAGGATTTTTTTTCTTCATGCATCTCACGGTGTTAGTATTTTTTTTGTACATCATTTCCCCCAATGAGAAGGTCTCCTTCAAATGTACTCCCTCCAAAACTGAAAATAGGAACTAGTCATGTTGAATTTTACATGAGCATGAAGAATAAAAAATTGTGAAGGAGAAGAGCTTCCCCAAGTCTCCATTTTTAAAAACCACTTCTGATGCAAATGCAAGGATTTTTTTTCTTCATGCATCTCACGGTGTTAGTATTTTTTTTGTACATCATTTCCCCCAAAGAGAAGGTCTCCTCCACATGTAGTGCCTCCAAAATAGAAAATAGGAACTAGTCATGTTGAATTTTACATGAGCACGAAGAATAAAAAATTGTGAAGGAGAAGAGCTTCCCCAAGTCTCCATTTTTAAAAACCACTTCTGATGCGGATCCAAGGATTTTTTTTCTTCATGCATCTCACGGTGTTAGTATTTTTTTTGTACATCATTTCCCCCAATGAGAAGGTCTCCTTCAAATGTACTCCCTCCAAAACTGAAAATAGGAACTAGTCATGTTGAATTTTACATGAGCACGAAGAATAAAAAATTGTGAAGGAGAAGAGCTTCCCCAAGTCTCCATTTTTAAAAACCACTTCTGATGTAGATCCAAGGATTTTTTTTCTTCATGCATCTCACGGTGTTAGTATTTTTTTTGTACATCATTTCCCCCAATGAGAAGGTCTCCTTCAAATGTACTCCCTCCAAAACTGAAAATAGGAACTAGTCATGTTGAATTTTACATGAGCACGAAGAATAAAAAATTGTGAAGGAGAAGAGCTTCCCCAAGTCTCCATTTTTAATAACCACTTCTTATGCAGATGCAAGGATTTTTTTTCTTCATGCATCTCACGGTGTTAGTATTAATTCTGTACATCATTTCCCCCAAAGAGAAGGTCTCCTTGAAATGTAGTGCCTCCAAAATTGAAAATAGGAACTGGTCATGTTGAATTTTACATGAGCATGAAGAATAAAAAATTGTGAAGGAGAAGAGCTTCCCCAAATCTCCATTTTTAAAAACCACTTCTGATGTAGATCCATGGATTTTTTTTCTTCATGCATCTCACGGTGTTAGTATTATTTTGTACATCATTTCCCCCAAAGGGAACGTGTCCTCCAAATGTACTCCCTCCAAAAATGAAAATAGGAACTGGTCATGTTGAATTTTACATGAGCACGAAGAATAAAAAATTGTGAAGGAGAAGAGCTTCCCCAAGTCTCCATTTTTAAAAACCACTTCTGATGCAAATGCAAGGATTTTTTTTCTTCATGCATCTCACGGTGTTAGTATTTTTTTTGTACATCATTTCCCCCAATGAGAAGGTCTCCTTCAAATGTACTCCCTCCAAAACTGAAAATAGGAACTAGTCATGTTGAATTTTACATGAGCACGAAGAATAAAAAATTGTGAAGGAGAAGAGCTTCCCCAAGTCTCCATTTTTAATAACCACTTCTTATGCAGATGCAAGGATTTTTTTTCTTCATGCATCTCACGGTGTTAGTATTAATTCTGTACATCATTTCCCCCAAAGAGAAGGTCTCCTTGAAATGTAGTGCCTCCAAAATTGAAAATAGGAACTGGTCATGTTGAATTTTACATGAGCATGAAGAATAAAAAATTGTGAAGGAGAAGAGCTTCCCCAAGTCTCCATTTTTAAAAACCACTTCTGATGCAAATGCAAGGATTTTTTTTCTTCATGCATCTCACGGTGTTAGTATTTTTTTTGTACATCATTTCCCCCAAAGAGAAGGTCTCCTCCACATGTAGTGCCTCCAAAATAGAAAATAGGAACTAGTCATGTTGAATTTTACATGAGCACGAAGAATAAAAAATTGTGAAGGAGAAGAGCTTCCCCAAGTCTCCATTTTTAAAAACCACTTCTGATGCGGATCCAAGGATTTTTTTTCTTCATGCATCTCACGGTGTTAGTATTTTTTTTGTACATCATTTCCCCCAATGAGAAGGTCTCCTTCAAATGTACTCCCTCCAAAACTGAAAATAGGAACTAGTCATGTTGAATTTTACATGAGCACGAAGAATAAAAAATTGTGAAGGAGAAGAGCTTCCCCAAGTCTCCATTTTTAAAAACCACTTCTGATGTAGATCCAAGGATTTTTTTTCTTCATGCATCTCACGGTGTTAGTATTTTTTTTGTACATCATTTCCCCCAATGAGAAGGTCTCCTTCAAATGTACTCCCTCCAAAACTGAAAATAGGAACTAGTCATGTTGAATTTTACATGAGCACGAAGAATAAAAAATTGTGAAGGAGAAGAGCTTCCCCAAGTCTCCATTTTTAATAACCACTTCTTATGCAGATGCAAGGATTTTTTTTCTTCATGCATCTCACGGTGTTAGTATTAATTCTGTACATCATTTCCCCCAAAGAGAAGGTCTCCTTGAAATGTAGTGCCTCCAAAATTGAAAATAGGAACTGGTCATGTTGAATTTTACATGAGCATGAAGAATAAAAAATTGTGAAGGAGAAGAGCTTCCCCAAATCTCCATTTTTAAAAACCACTTCTGATGTAGATCCATGGATTTTTTTTCTTCATGCATCTCACGGTGTTAGTATTATTTTGTACATCATTTCCCCCAAAGGGAACGTGTCCTCCAAATGTACTCCCTCCAAAAATGAAAATAGGAACTGGTCATGTTGAATTTTACATGAGCACGAAGAATAAAAAATTGGGAAGGAGAAGAGCTTCCCCAAGTCTCCATTTTTAAAAACCACTTCTGATGCAAATGCAAGGATTTTTTTTCTTCATGCATCTCACGGTGTTAGTATTTTTTTTGTACATCATTTCCCCCAATGAGAAGGTCTCCTTCAAATGTACTCCCTCCAAAACTGAAAATAGGAACTAGTCATGTTGAATTTTACATGAGCACGAAGAATAAAAAATTGTGAAGGAGAAGAGCTTCCCCAAGTCTCCATTTTTAATAACCACTTCTTATGCAGATGCAAGGATTTTTTTTCTTCATGCATGTCACGGTGTTAGTATTAATTCTGTACATCATTTCCCCCAAAGAGAAGGTCTCCTTGAAATGTAGTGCCTCCAAAATTGAAAATAGGAACTGGTCATGTTGAATTTTACATGAGCATGAAGAATAAAAAATTGTGAAGGAGAAGAGCTTCCCCAAGTCTCCATTTTTAATAACCACTTCTGATGCAAATGCAAGGATTTTTTTTCTTCATGCATCTCACGGTGTTAGTATTTTTTTTGTACATCATTTCCCCCAAAGAGAAGGTCTCCTCCACATGTAGTGCCTCCAAAATAGAAAATAGGAACTAGTCATGTTGAATTTTACATGAGCACGAAGAATAAAAAATTGTGAAGGAGAAGAGCTTCCCCAAGTCTCCATTTTTAAAAACCACTTCTGATGCGGATCCAAGGATTTTTTTTCTTCATGCATCTCACGGTGTTAGTATTTTTTTTGTACATCATTTCCCCCAATGAGAAGGTCTCCTTCAAATGTACTCCCTCCAAAACTGAAAATAGGAACTAGTCATGTTGAATTTTACATGAGCACGAAGAATAAAAAATTGTGAAGGAGAAGAGCTTCCCCAAGTCTCCATTTTTAAAAACCACTTCTGATGTAGATCCAAGGATTTTTTTTCTTCATGCATCTCACGGTGTTAGTATTTTTTTTGTACATCATTTCCCCCAATGAGAAGGTCTCCTTCAAATGTACTCCCTCCAAAACTGAAAATAGGAACTAGTCATGTTGAATTTTACATGAGCACGAAGAATAAAAAATTGTGAAGGAGAAGAGCTTCCCCAAGTCTCCATTTTTAATAACCACTTCTTATGCAGATGCAAGGATTTTTTTTCTTCATGCATCTCACGGTGTTAGTATTAATTCTGTACATCATTTCCCCCAAAGAGAAGGTCTCCTTGAAATGTAGTGCCTCCAAAATTGAAAATAGGAACTGGTCATGTTGAATTTTACATGAGCATGAAGAATAAAAAATTGTGAAGGAGAAGAGCTTCCCCAAATCTCCATTTTTAAAAACCACTTCTGATGTAGATCCATGGATTTTTTTTCTTCATGCATCTCACGGTGTTAGTATTATTTTGTACATCATTTCCCCCAAAGGGAACGTGTCCTCCAAATGTACTCCCTCCAAAAATGAAAATAGGAACTGGTCATGTTGAATTTTACATGAGCACGAAGAATAAAAAATTGGGAAGGAGAAGAGCTTCCCCAAGTCTCCATTTTTAAAAACCACTTCTGATGCAAATGCAAGGATTTTTTTTCTTCATGCATCTCACGGTGTTAGTATTTTTTTTGTACATCATTTCCCCCAATGAGAAGGTCTCCTTCAAATGTACTCCCTCCAAAACTGAAAATAGGAACTAGTCATGTTGAATTTTACATGAGCACGAAGAATAAAAAATTGTGAAGGAGAAGAGCTTCCCCAAGTCTCCATTTTTAATAACCACTTCTTATGCAGATGCAAGGATTTTTTTTCTTCATGCATCTCACGGTGTTAGTATTAATTCTGTACATCATTTCCCCCAAAGAGAAGGTCTCCTTGAAATGTAGTGCCTCCAAAATTGAAAATAGGAACTGGTCATGTTGAATTTTACATGAGCATGAAGAATAAAAAATTGTGAAGGAGAAGAGCTTCCCCAAGTCTCCATTTTTAAAAACCACTTCTGATGCAAATGCAAGGATTTTTTTTCTTCATGCATCTCACGGTGTTAGTATTTTTTTTGTACATCATTTCCCCCAAAGAGAAGGTCTCCTCCACATGTAGTGCCTCCAAAATAGAAAATAGGAACTAGTCATGTTGAATTTTACATGAGCACGAAGAATAAAAAATTGTGAAGGAGAAGAGCTTCCCCAAGTCTCCATTTTTAAAAACCACTTCTGATGCGGATCCAAGGATTTTTTTTCTTCATGCATCTCACGGTGTTAGTATTTTTTTTGTACATCATTTCCCCCAATGAGAAGGTCTCCTTCAAATGTACTCCCTCCAAAACTGAAAATAGGAACTAGTCATGTTGAATTTTACATGAGCACGAAGAATAAAAAATTGTGAAGGAGAAGAGCTTCCCCAAGTCTCCATTTTTAAAAACCACTTCTGATGTAGATCCAAGGATTTTTTTTCTTCATGCATCTCACGGTGTTAGTATTTTTTTTGTACATCATTTCCCCCAATGAGAAGGTCTCCTTCAAATGTACTCCCTCCAAAACTGAAAATAGGAACTAGTCATGTTGAATTTTACATGAGCACGAAGAATAAAAAATTGTGAAGGAGAAGAGCTTCCCCAAGTCTCCATTTTTAATAACCACTTCTTATGCAGATGCAAGGATTTTTTTTCTTCATGCATCTCACGGTGTTAGTATTAATTCTGTACATCATTTCCCCCAAAGAGAAGGTCTCCTTGAAATGTAGTGCCTCCAAAATTGAAAATAGGAACTGGTCATGTTGAATTTTACATGAGCATGAAGAATAAAAAATTGTGAAGGAGAAGAGCTTCCCCAAATCTCCATTTTTAAAAACCACTTCTGATGTAGATCCATGGATTTTTTTTCTTCATGCATCTCACGGTGTTAGTATTATTTTGTACATCATTTCCCCCAAAGGGAACGTGTCCTCCAAATGTACTCCCTCCAAAAATGAAAATAGGAACTGGTCATGTTGAATTTTACATGAGCACGAAGAATAAAAAATTGGGAAGGAGAAGAGCTTCCCCAAGTCTCCATTTTTAAAAACCACTTCTGATGCAAATGCAAGGATTTTTTTTCTTCATGCATCTCACGGTGTTAGTATTTTTTTTGTACATCATTTCCCCCAATGAGAAGGTCTCCTTCAAATGTACTCCCTCCAAAACTGAAAATAGGAACTAGTCATGTTGAATTTTACATGAGCACGAAGAATAAAAAATTGTGAAGGAGAAGAGCTTCCCCAAGTCTCCATTTTTAATAACCACTTCTTATGCAGATGCAAGGATTTTTTTTCTTCATGCATGTCACGGTGTTAGTATTAATTCTGTACATCATTTCCCCCAAAGAGAAGGTCTCCTTGAAATGTAGTGCCTCCAAAATTGAAAATAGGAACTGGTCATGTTGAATTTTACATGAGCATGAAGAATAAAAAATTGTGAAGGAGAAGAGCTTCCCCAAGTCTCCATTTTTAATAACCACTTCTGATGCAAATGCAAGGATTTTTTTTCTTCATGCATCTCACGGTGTTAGTATTTTTTTTGTACATCATTTCCCCCAAAGAGAAGGTCTCCTCCACATGTAGTGCCTCCAAAATAGAAAATAGGAACTAGTCATGTTGAATTTTACATGAGCACGAAGAATAAAAAATTGTGAAGGAGAAGAGCTTCCCCAAGTCTCCATTTTTAAAAACCACTTCTGATGCGGATCCAAGGATTTTTTTTCTTCATGCATCTCACGGTGTTAGTATTTTTTTTGTACATCATTTCCCCCAATGAGAAGGTCTCCTTCAAATGTACTCCCTCCAAAACTGAAAATAGGAACTAGTCATGTTGAATTTTACATGAGCACGAAGAATAAAAAATTGTGAAGGAGAAGAGCTTCCCCAAGTCTCCATTTTTAAAAACCACTTCTGATGTAGATCCAAGGATTTTTTTTCTTCATGCATCTCACGGTGTTAGTATTTTTTTTGTACATCATTTCCCCCAATGAGAAGGTCTCCTTCAAATGTACTCCCTCCAAAACTGAAAATAGGAACTAGTCATGTTGAATTTTACATGAGCACGAAGAATAAAAAATTGTGAAGGAGAAGAGCTTCCCCAAGTCTCCATTTTTAATAACCACTTCTTATGCAGATGCAAGGATTTTTTTTCTTCATGCATCTCACGGTGTTAGTATTAATTCTGTACATCATTTCCCCCAAAGAGAAGGTCTCCTTGAAATGTAGTGCCTCCAAAATTGAAAATAGGAACTGGTCATGTTGAATTTTACATGAGCATGAAGAATAAAAAATTGTGAAGGAGAAGAGCTTCCCCAAATCTCCATTTTTAAAAACCACTTCTGATGTAGATCCATGGATTTTTTTTCTTCATGCATCTCACGGTGTTAGTATTATTTTGTACATCATTTCCCCCAAAGGGAACGTGTCCTCCAAATGTACTCCCTCCAAAAATGAAAATAGGAACTGGTCATGTTGAATTTTACATGAGCACGAAGAATAAAAAATAGGGAAGGAGAAGAGCTTCCCCAAGTCTCCATTTTTAAAAACCACTTCTGATGCAAATGCAAGGATTTTTTTTCTTCATGCATCTCACGGTGTTAGTATTTTTTTTGTACATCATTTCCCCCAATGAGAAGGTCTCCTTCAAATGTACTCCCTCCAAAACTGAAAATAGGAACTAGTCATGTTGAATTTTACATGAGCACGAAGAATAAAAAATTGTGAAGGAGAAGAGCTTCCCCAAGTCTCCATTTTTAAAAACCACTTCTGATGTAGATCCAAGGATTTTTTTTCTTCATGCATCTCACGGTGTTAGTATTTTTTTTGTACATCATTTCCCCCAATGAGAAGGTCTCCTTCAAATGTACTCCCTCCAAAACTGAAAATAGGAACTAGTCATGTTGAATTTTACATGAGCACGAAGAATAAAAAATTGTGAAGGAGAAGAGCTTCCCCAAGTCTCCATTTTTAAAAACCACTTCTGATGTAGATCCATGGATTTTTTTTCTTCATGCATCTCACGGTGTTAGTATTATTTTGTACATCATTTCCCCCAAAGGGAACGTGTCCTCCAAATGTACTCCCTCCAAAAATGAAAATAGGAACTGGTCATGTTGAATTTTACATGAGCACGAAGAATAAAAAATTGGGAAGGAGAAGAGCTTCCCCAAGTCTCCATTTTTAAAAACCACTTCTGATGCAGATCCAAGGATTTTTTTTCTTCATGCATCTCACGGTGTTAGTATTTTTTTTGTACATCATTTCCCCCAATGAGAAGGTCTCCTTCAAATGTACTCCCTCCAAAACTGAAAATAGGAACTAGTCATGTTGAATTTTACATGAGCACGAAGAATAAAAAATTGTGAAGGAGAAGAGCTTCCCCAAGTCTCCATTTTTAATAACCACTTCTTATGCAGATGCAAGGATTTTTTTTCTTCATGCATCTCACGGTGTTAGTATTAATTCTGTACATCATTTCCCCCAAAGAGAAGGTCTCCTTGAAATGTAGTGCCTCCAAAATTGAAAATAGGAACTGGTCATGTTGAATTTTACATGAGCATGAAGAATAAAAAATTGTGAAGGAGAAGAGCTTCCCCAAGTCTCCATTTTTAAAAACCACTTCTGATGCAAATGCAAGGATTTTTTTTCTTCATGCATCTCACGGTGTTAGTATTTTTTTTGTACATCATTTCCCCCAAAGAGAAGGTCTCCTCCACATGTAGTGCCTCCAAAATAGAAAATAGGAACTAGTCATGTTGAATTTTACATGAGCACGAAGAATAAAAAATTGTGAAGGAGAAGAGCTTCCCCAAGTCTCCATTTTTAAAAACCACTTCTGATGCGGATCCAAGGATTTTTTTTCTTCATGCATCTCACGGTGTTAGTATTTTTTTTGTACATCATTTCCCCCAATGAGAAGGTCTCCTTCAAATGTACTCCCTCCAAAACTGAAAATAGGAACTAGTCATGTTGAATTTTACATGAGCACGAAGAATAAAAAATTGTGAAGGAGAAGAGCTTCCCCAAGTCTCCATTTTTAAAAACCACTTCTGATGTAGATCCAAGGATTTTTTTTCTTCATGCATCTCACGGTGTTAGTATTTTTTTTGTACATCATTTCCCCCAATGAGAAGGTCTCCTTCAAATGTACTCCCTCCAAAACTGAAAATAGGAACTAGTCATGTTGAATTTTACATGAGCACGAAGAATAAAAAATTGTGAAGGAGAAGAGCTTCCCCAAGTCTCCATTTTTAATAACCACTTCTTATGCAGATGCAAGGATTTTTTTTCGTCATGCATCTCACGGTGTTAGTATTAATTCTGTACATCATTTCCCCCAAAGAGAAGGTCTCCTTGAAATGTAGTGCCTCCAAAATTGAAAATAGGAACTGGTCATGTTGAATTTTACATGAGCATGAAGAATAAAAAATTGTGAAGGAGAAGAGCTTCCCCAAATCTCCATTTTTAAAAACCACTTCTGATGTAGATCCATGGATTTTTTTTCTTCATGCATCTCACGGTGTTAGTATTATTTTGTACATCATTTCCCCCAAAGGGAACGTGTCCTCCAAATGTACTCCCTCCAAAAATGAAAATAGGAACTGGTCATGTTGAATTTTACATGAGCACGAAGAATAAAAAATTGGGAAGGAGAAGAGCTTCCCCAAGTCTACATTTTTAATAACCACTTCTTATGCAGATGCAAGGATTTTTTTTCTTCATGCATCTCACGGTGTTAGTATTTTTTTTGTACATCATTTCCCCCAAAGAGAAGGTCTCCTTCAAATGTACTCTCTCCTAAAACGAAAATAGGAACTGGTCATGTTGAATTTTACATGAGCACGAAGAATAAAAAATTGTGAAGGAGAAGAGCTTCCCCAAATCTCCATTTTTAAAAACCACTTCTAATGCAGATCCAAGGATTTTTTTTCTTCATGCATCTCACAGTGTTAGTATTAGTTTTACACAATATTCATTATTTTGGGAGGTTTAGACTCTCTCAAAATAATGTTATCCATTTAGATGCTTAAAACTGAGATTTCGTTTTAGCCAATTTAGGTTGACAAATGTTAAGTTTATTAATTCGAAAGTAGAATTTCCATTAAAATGAGAGTTTTTAGGGTTAGTAAGCCCCGCATTACATTTTGTTCATTGTGAGAGGAAAACTCCGATTCATATAATTGAAGTTCATGTCCTAGACTAAACACCAAGTCATGACCTCTGCGGTTGGTTGTAAGGAGTTGTATATGTCATTCAAGTGGTCCGGGTTTGATTCCTATTGAATTCATCTGAGCGCACGATCTGTACACATGACTTGGTGCTGCTAAGTGAGATTCGCAAGCAGGAAAGTTGTAACAACCAACCCAACCCCTACCCAAAATGTGACAAGTGCTTTACACGTTAACAAAATAAAAGGTGGGTATACCCACTATCTTTTTGGTTGAAATGGATGTACAATTTCAAATGACATATATACAACAATAATTATCTAAATAACTTCATTGAATAATATTGAATATCAAACACCATAAGAAAATACATATAATAATACTATATGTACTTGCAATTGTTCTATACACGCATAATATATTCTTGCTAACATATATGCAATACCAAACAATAATGTAAAACCAATCAAGTGAACCCTATTTCATGTACTATAAAATTTAAATTCCAATTACTACACGAATAATGACGATGTGCTACTACATTATTACAAAATGTGTAGTATATATACACAACCATATCTTTGGTTATCAAGTGTACGATGCGAGACTCTGGTTGATGACTTCAATTTGAACAGCTGGAATCTTGATCAAGCAATGGATGGTGTCCTTCCTTATAGTAGAACTCCATGCTGTCATTAGAGCGTTTGTATGCTCCCAAATCGGCGGCTCAGTTTCATCAACCTTCCAACGCAAACCTCTATCGCTGTCCCATCCAGTGTAGTTGTCTTGAACTTCCCTACTTCTTGATGTTGGACGGAAATACTGAATGAGGATGCAATTCGGTTTCTCTGGATTACTGTTTGGATTTGACAATGCCCTTGCAATCCAAACAGGTCGACTATCACCATCCGCGGGGCGAACTGCAACAAAGTACCCATTGTACAAATCACACCCCACACTAAATGATGGTTCTGGACAACCAGATCGAGGCCCAACGTACACTTCATCCTCCGCAAACTCTTCACGGTCCTCGCCATCATCCCCTAATTGATCCACTCGTGTTCGTTGAACACGTGTTTTGGGCCAAAAACCGTCCCGCAAAACTGTAGAGCTTGGTAACGGTTCTTGCATTGCTACCCTCACATCACGCCAATAGTGAACCAAATGCTCATACCGCCTTCGGTATTCTCCAGTAACATCTGCATTACACAAGTTATCCCAGTACTTCTCAAATCCAGATATACCTTTCACAATGTCATTGGTGCCTTTCATTTCCATAGGTTGTACTGGCATCGGTACTCCACGGGGCCACTGACTTTGCCCTTCATCATCTTCTTTCCACAACTTAATGGGCCTACCATTTTTCCCTTTCCAATCTGCATCAGTGCACTTCAACTTGTACTTCATGACCAGAATTCCATCTGAATCTAGGTAGAACTTCACTTGTTGTGGCTTTGTGTGCCCAATTAGAATATTTTCACCATCAATAAATGAACCAGCAATGAACCCCTTGAAATTGGGCACCTCTTCAATTAGATGTGGGATAGTAGGAATGGATTCTACATCCATGAACAACTTCATGAGTGCAGGGATAGTCGGAAAACTCTCCTTCTTCAAAAGCATACTCCATCTCCCAAACAAGGCATCTATGTCGTCATGAGTATGACCAACAATCATGAAGCTAACATACACTTCACGAAAGATCTTGTTCGCGACTAGTAGAGACCAGAAACAATATACATATCTGTTTTTGTTGTCCCCGGTGGCATTGTCCATTTGCACGTTCAGAATAGGCGGTAATGGCATTGCTGGAAGTAAAGGTTCTGGTGGCGGGGGTAGTGATGCTAGATACATTTCCTTATCCTTGAGCACTGCTCTAAACAAAGATGTCGCCCCTGCATTTTCAAACAACTTCCTTGAAGATGACTTCGGTGCTTCTTCAAGGTCTCGCAACAACTTTGCCATTGACCCAATGGTGTAATTTGAATCATGCTTAAAGAGATCCAAACCATAATGTGCATAGCGGACATCAGCATGACCATGTGCAATCATGCCAGTGACGGACACAAGCAACTTCGTTAAACCATCAAGGTCCTTACTTTTATGGGAAAAGACAAGAGAAGCTGTTTTTGCATGATCCATCTTGTCATGCATGATTGTAAGACATTCATGTGGAGATGTTTGAGACCAATATCGGTTTGCATAATAGAGCTCCCTATGCGCACGAGCCTTGGCAAGGTGTTTGTCCAGCCTCGTCGACCACAACAGAGCACTTTCAGACCCAGAAAGAGCACCCTTCACGAGCTCACGTAATTTGTCACAAACAGCGCATCGAGCAAAGTTGTCTCCAGGTTGCTTCACATCATACTTAGGGAACTTAGTAGACCTGATCTTGCTCAAGTTCGATGTTGAAACCTCCTTCAGTCCGAAAGCCACATTCACTTCGTTGATTTTTGCCATCTAACCCTTCCATTGAAACATAGCTGGCAAAATTTTTGATACGACTTTTTCTCCTGATTTGAGCGTGTGGGATTTATGTGGCATGTGATCCGCTTCCTTTACCAAGATGCACTTCAAAGTTATAGACGCTTGTTCCGTGTGTTGCCTTGGCTTCAACATTCCCAAATTCCCATGGTCCCTAGCTTCTCGACCATCCTTCATGGCATATTTCTTGTAGCGGTAGAAAGTAGACTCTAGAACCCCAGCAATATGCATCCAGGCTCACATGCACACGTCTATCTCATCTATCGTGACCACCCTTCTCCCTCGTGAATCACGATGCATCTGCCTGTGAACTTCAGTCTTAAGATACGCTCTATGCTTGAACATTGAATTTTGGTACATGCGAAGCCAGAAAGCTCGAATCTTCTCTCTTGGAAATGGTTGGAAACAGTTTTTACTACAACAAACTTTGCTGGACACCATATTGATGGACTCTTGACTAAGGAGGTCCTTCATTTTGATGCATGTCTCACGCGGCTGATTTCGAACAGTACTTGTATATGGTCGGCTACTCTTCGATGACGGAGGATTTGCACGAATCGCTTGCAAACGGTTGTAATTATCCCTGATTGCATGGTCATGTAGACTTGCCCCACGACAGTGGACAAGCTTAATATCCCAGGCTACTAGAGCACGTACCCGCTCCTGGGGGATGTCTACTTCAAAATGAGTCTTTGAGATGTGTATTGCCACATGAGTGTCCCCAAGGGAACCATCGGCACCGAGGACTAGATCCGAGTTCACACTGTGGCAAATGCCTTCACCAACAAGAGTTCCCGCATTGTTGTATAGAGTAACAACACTTGTATTCCAGCATCGTCTTGGAAACCCTTCGCACTCTGGAATGTCAACCTCCATTTCGTCTTGCCCTTGTACTTCATCATCAGACCAGACAATACTGTCGAACGGGACATCTTCGGAACACATTTTACCTGTACCTGTCCATACGAATAATGGGGTACCTAGTTATACATGAATGGTCTCAAAAGAAACGAACACTCTAAGGTATTCAACTTGACTGTAATAGGTCGAGTCAACCTAAATAGGAAACATTGAAAAGTCCATGGAAAGGTCTAAAAACGGAAGTCTCCAAGTTATATTTAGATCTCATAAGCTAGACAAATCGATAAATCTAGTTAGATCGACTCCACCTAATCTATATAATGTCGGAATCAATACCCAGACAAGACAAGCAGTAAATCATTGTATATTTTAAAAAGTATTTAAAACCCATATTCATTAATAACATGATTGACATATTTGTGATTTATGTGGAATGTGTCAATTTACAAATGGTTTTGTTTATTCGTTGCAAGTCACTGGACATTTAGGTCGGCTCGACCTAAAAGCGCACACTTAGTTTGTAAGGACTCCGTCTTCGATGCACATTAAAATTCAGGTTCATAGCAATTACCAACAATTCAATAATATCAATTAAATTGATAGAGTAGGTTAGGTCGATTCGACCTAATCAGTAAAATGTCAAAATCAATACCCAGACATTAAAAACAGTAGATCATTGCAAATTTTACAAATAATTTGAACACAATATTCATAAATAACATGATTGACACATCTGTGATTTAACCGGAATGATTGTATTTTTAAAAGGTTTTGTTCTTTGGTTGCAAGAAACGGAATATTTAGGTCGGCTCGACCTAAAAGCGCACACTCCGTTTAGGAGGACTTCGTCTTCGATGGACATAAAGTTTTTCGTCCCTTGCAATTACTAAAACCCTTATCATATCAACTAAATAGATAAAGCTAGTTAGGTCGACTCGACCTAATCTGCACAACGTTCAAATGGAGATCTGAATTATAAATAGAGAATACCGTATCTGTCGACTCCAAGTGCATATATAGTTAAAGTAGCAATTTATGTCTTCGTCCGTTTCAGGTCGACTCGACCTAAACTGTATACAAGAATTGAACTATTCTAATGTGATCATTTAGGTCGACTCGACCTAAATGATCCCGGAATATCCGAAATATTTAGTATTACTTCATTCTATCCCAGTGTCCGCATTTTTTGGCGGTTTTACCGGGGCTATGGAAAACGAAGCTACTCACTCCAGTATCAAATTCGAGAACTGCAACAATGATACAGAAATTCCAACATTCGTCGATTCAAATGCAAAACAACATGGACATACAACACAACGAAACAACAGACGAACGATTCATTGTCATTGATTACTGACTTCGAGAAATGATAACCTGGAATCAATTGACTGAAAATCTGAATACAAACTACAGAAGTGTCCATTGAACTGTACTCAAAATGCTGAGCTCTACCTTCCCGCAGCTGTTTACACCTAGTATCCACGGGGAATGCTGCAAGCAACCTTCAGAAAATGGATCCAAATTGAATCGAAAGGAAGAAACAGCACGCGGAGGAGCAAACCGAAATCGAAAATGTGAGAAAGAATACCCTAACCCAGACATGCATGGAAGTGGACGACTTCTTGGCGGGAAAAAAGAAGCGGGAAGTGAAGAAATGAAGTTCGAATTCTTCAGCGGCTAGCTGTAAATATCGCTTGTTGACTAAAAAAATCCACTGCGTCGTTCACTTTTTTATTTATAAAAAGGCATGGACAGCTATTTTCGATTTAAAAATGTATCGCCCTCTTTCCGGTTAATAGTGTTCTTGAGATTCATTTTCTATTTCGGAGAAAGTCCTTTTCGTTTTGTTAGTTCCACGAAGTCCCTCTCATTAATATGATCAGTGGACCCTTCTTATTACTATAGGCAACAATATTTTAGGATATACTCAATGCTAATTTTAAGGCAGCATGGACTGCACATGGTACTTAAAGTAGAGGAGTCTATTATGAATTTTTGTCATTACCCGGGGAGCAAAACATTTTTGTCTCATGTACATATTCCATTCCTCTTAGCATTTCAGTAGGAAGTCCAAATCTTTTTTAAACTAGAAATATGTTGGGACCACAAGTCCATGGAATCCAACGCTACTTTTTCACTATTACGTGTACCTTTTACAGTTTGAGTTTGAGTTTTTTTAGTAACTATTATAGATACAGTTCAGGGGTTTTAGGGTTTAGGGTTTAAGGGTTCAGGAGTTCAGGGTTCAGGTTTCGTGGATTTTAAGATCATGTATGGACTTTTTTGGAGAACAATTGAGGGCGTGCTTAGAGGTTACTTCAAACCCATATTAAATTTGTATAGGGTTTGCAAAAAGTTTATATCTCTAGCTTTATTCTTTTTATTCAAGGGATTCATGTTTTAATTCTTAGGACGAATGATTTGAACGCTACTTTTGGAAAGGTATACTACAAATAAATAAATTAATGAGTCATTTATCTTGGAAATAGTCTAAACATGTATTTTTTTATCTTATAACTCTTGAGTCAAATTCTATGACGTGGACGACTACATTTTATTTTAGTGTAGTAAAGGCCTCTCAATGAAAATTTGAAAACTAAATATGCAAATTCAAAATGATCCTCATTCCTATCATTGAAAAAATTTAGAACCTTGAAAAAAAGAGTACTACCTACTCTTTGGAATTTGTTTTGTTTGTAATATGAAGTATTCAAATCTTTATCTTAAAGTGATCATAGAATAGTAACACGTACAAGTTCTACAAACATAAAGACTACTTTACAGAGTTTTAGAATAGATTAAGTGCTATATTCATGTTTTTAAAATATATTATGAAGTTTCCTAAGAAATGAAAAATGACCATACATACACTCTTATCATAGAGACTATACTTATAGGAACCATATAGTTTTTGCAAACAGATATTAGACAAGAAAAAAATTTATGAATTACTAATAATTAAATCACACCTGAAGTGAATATTTTAAAGCTATTTGCACAACTTGTACATATTTAAAAGTTATTTCATGAAAGGCAAATGAATATGAAATTCATGTGTTCAATGATTTTAGGTAGTAATTTTCTCTTATGCCAATTAAAAAAAGAGTTGGAAGCAATTAAGCAATAACTGTTTACATATTGGGACATCGAAATTCTACATTTTTTAATTTATGTCCACTAGTGTAAACTTTGCACTCTTCGTAATGTCACCCTATGTAGAGTGCAAAATGGTGGAAAAAATAGATTGTAAGTACTATTTATAATTAATGAACACAACTTATAGAAATGTATAATTTCAAGTAGAATGTGTGAAAGAAAATGACCTAAGACGTTCAAAATATTGACAATATCTAAAGGTCCTTCAAAGTTGAAGATTGTAGGTGCTACTCTTTCTTTAAATTATATTGTGAGACAAATGACTTAGGCATCTTCTTTATTAAAAGAAAAAATGTTTTAGAGGACAAGACATACAATTCATAGGAAAATCTATAGAAAATATGAATCTACATTTTCAAAATATAAGAATTTCTACAAAGTTATAGGAACATTGATGTTGTAGTATATATGTTTAAAAATTACAATAGAATCCTAAACAAAGATGAAGTATAAGCATAGGCACTTAAAAAAATGTAGCTTGTACGTTGAAAAGTTTTTTAGGGAGTAGACATTCATGCACTCATTCAAATAATGAAGTTCATTTGTAAGTTCAAAATACTAGAATGAGTGAACAATGCTGTAATATTTGTGGTGAGGGTACAATAATTTGAAATCAAGCAAAGTAAATAACAAAAAATAGTGTGAATCAATTTTGCTGAACATTAAGTTATTTCACATTTTTATAATGCTTAATAATTATATTGTATCATGAATTGAGATGCACATACAAAATTAGGCTTCAAAACATTCCAAAATTCGCACAATTGGGAAATGCTTGCTTACATACAATAGAACTAGAATTTGTATAACTCACTAACACCCTCTTCTTCATACACTTAGACATGTAAGTGGTTGCATGAGTAACATGTGAATTATGTTTTTAGAAGCACTATGGCTTTATATTATTGTTTGTTATTGCAAATATGTTGGCAAGACTAGATTCTATATTTACAAAACAATTGCATGTACATATAGAAGGCTACATATGTCTAAGATAACATGAAATGAATCATTGCAAGGCACTATTGCATTCATTCCATTAAAATCCAATCATTCATGGCTTTAGATGCCACATATATAGTTATGATGATTTATTGGAAGGACCATTTTGTATTGAGTGCAATATTAGGAAGAAGTAAATGACCAATTGAAATACTTCAAATTTTTTTGGTCTAGGGTTTAGATTTTCTTTAGCTTTCCCTTCCAAATTGTGCCACTCTATATCTTTCTTCTTACGTCATTAGTATAATGTCTACAAAATTCCCATTGCTACATTTGTGCTTATTGTAAAAATTTACCTTACATTTAACATTCTAGCAAGAGTGACACTTTGATAGAAAAAGAAGTAATCTTGTAATTCTTCTATTCATTTGAATGAAATGAAAATTATTTATTCCAAGGAAGTAATTATGTTATAACCAATAAGCTCTTAGACTACCTTCAATACAGTCGACAGTGAACTTCGTATACTTTATGGTGGGTAAGATAAAGGCTATTGTAAATTTATGTTGATTATTTAGCACCTTTCCCTACTTTCCCCCTCTATAATTCCATGATGAATTCCATTCTAAAAGAAAATGAAACAAGTAACTATGAGATAGTTTGAAAAATATTTTACATTGTGTAGAGCAACATGTGCCCCAATTATTTACAACTGCTCTACATTTATGACTTTATCAATCTCAATACTCAATTTCAATGTGCTCTCATTCATACATACAATGAAGCTATAATTGCAAAGCAATGAAGAGTTCCAATTACAAAATTTACAAAGCAACTTCTTAACGGTTAGTACTATCAAAATAAAAAAAAGTGAAATGTACTTATTTTGTAATTCCTATAAAGAACTTACATGCATGACTTGAATAATAACACTACAAATGCCCTACACCAAAGTGCATGCAACCTTCATTGGTAAACATTTTTCAAGATTACATAGTATGGTGGAAGCGTGATGTAAGGGTTTCTTTTAATCACAAAAAATTGACGTAATTTCCTATTTTTGAAATATATTTCCCATAATTCTTATTTGAATATGTTCCCATGTCTACTGAAAAATATCAAGAATTATAATGCATTTGAAGGGCACTTATTATTTAAAGTAAATTTCATACCCACACCCTTTCAATTACACAAACAATATAAAAGACTGCAATTAGGTGAGGTCACCCTCATATCTTGTACATTTGAACCGTGTACAATTTTTTACTATTACTACTATACAGAAATTTACTAATTTAGTACTTGGTATTGTTGTCACTATCTATTCGTGGAACTTTCTTGTTTACAAATGCACCTATATGTACATTAGAAGTTCTTCTTCACTTTAGTGCATGTAAAGTAACTTTCTAGGGGACAATGCCCCATACTTGTATACCTGTAAACTGATTTTGACATGTATTGGTTGATAAATGGCAAAGAATTTGTATATGTAGTATGTAACTACAACTATTCATCCTTCAAATTTTGTATAGAAAGGAGAGACATTTCAATATGTTTTAATCTCTATAGTAAAGCTTTAATTTTTTTGAATGAGATGATGTCACATGGTACTGAAAAGGTTGATTTCCATGATGCACACTTTTTTCTTTGAATGTTTAGGCAACCGAATTTTAGTTTTGAATGTACGTATGTCCTATACTCCTATTGATATGGGGTGGGTATGTTTGTGTGGGTATGTTTTAATGGGTACGTAAATGCGAGTACATTATTTGTGGATAAAGGGGTGGCGGGTATGTGGGACGGGTATGTGGTGCGGGTATGTGTAGAGTACTTTATGGGCTGGTATATGTTGGGCGTTAGGTTTGGGGGCCGGGAACGGCCGGGTATTTGGGGGTAGGTATGTGGGGGGTGGGTAAGTTGGGGGCGGGTATGTGCAGGCGGGTATGTGAGGGCGGGTATGTGGGGGAGGGTTTTTTTAGGGGGGTCGAGTATGTGGGGGAGGGTTTTTTTAGGAGAGTCGGGTATGTGGGGGAGGGGGGTTTTCGGGGGGGCGGGTATGTGGGGGGGCAAGTACGGGGCGCGAAGGCTCCAGTTAGGGTTTGCTTCTCCTGCCGCTGCTCCTCGTCGTCGGTGCGCCCCTCGTTGTCGTTGCGCCTCTTGCCTTTTGCTGCTCGTCGCTGCGCCTCCTGCCTTGACCTAAACTCGTCGCTGCTGCTACTGCTGGTGGTGGTCACCGCTCCTGCTGCTGGTGGTTGCCGCTCCTGCTGCTGCTGGTGGTCGTCGCTCCTGCTGCTACTGCTGGTCGTCGCTCCTGCTCCTGCTTCTCCTACTTCTGCTACTGCTTCTACTTTCACTTTCCTCGTTGTTGCACGTGCTCTCGTCGTTGCTGTTGCTCGTCGTCTTCCTCCTTGCACCGTTGGTAGGGTTTACGTGAAGCTCTCCTCTATTGTTGCTGCTCCTCCTGTCCTCATCGACGCTGGTGCTCGTTGTCCTCTTCCTTGCACGTATCGCTATTGGTGGTCTCCTTGCTTTGCCACAAATTGCACAGGTTTTGTTCTTCACTTCTTTTGCTTTCAATTTCATTGAAATTTAAGTAGGTTCATTGTGTCTATATGCTTTGTTTGTGTGGAGGAGGTCTTCTAAAGTCCACTTCTATAGTTATGCTGTTTTGGGTTGTCCTTTGAAGTTCTAGACTGTGCGTGATGGTGTTTTGGAGTATGAGGGTCTCAATGTCTGCTTCAATGTGATAACAAAATGCTTGATGCAATTACATCCGTTCATCGTACCAGTGCATTTGGTGTAGGGTTTTGGCAGTTCTTTTTTTAGTGTAGATTCAGGAATGCATAGTAGCTTTACAGTATTGCATTGTGCTCTACGATGTTCTTTTGAATTTAGTCTCTAATGAGCTCGCAATGCAATGAGAGAGTGTTCTTTAAACATAGCAATCTGATTTCCCCTTCAATTCTCCAGAATTTGACATCCACTCTTAAAAACCTGCAGGACTATCTCGCTTGGGAGCGGATTATTGAACAACAAATTTATTTTCCACAGATTTACCTGCAGACCAACGCAGATACCCCTCCCACGGCCAAGGTAATCCTTCATAGCTGCGATTTAGGTCGATGTCACTTTAGGTCGACTGTTGTGATAGAGGCTTCGAAAATTCCTAGTCGTGGAATGAAATCACATCGATGCGAAAGCAGAGCGTCATTTTAGGTCGGGTCGACCTAAAATGACACACATCTCCCTGCTCGTTCAACATACACTATCCATCCATCATACGTAACAAGACAACCTGAGCACAAAAACCCCATCAATCATGTTAGAAAGTGAACAATTCAGGTCGAGTCGACCTAAACTGACTTAAATGTCCATGCTTGCTGAAGATACCACTTCAATATCTGGAGTATATTGGCTAAATGTCCAGTATCACTAATTACATATGAAAAATTCACAATTCAGGTCGAGTCGACCTAAAGTGTCCTTAGCCAGCAACTACTGAAGTAAGTAAAAGTAACGATTACACACAAATAATATCGAACATGTTGTTTAAATATATTGAGATGTGTAACCTATTCTACGAGGAAATTTAGCTTCTGAGTAAGTAAAATTAACCGATACAAAACCGATTAGGTCGACTCGACCTATTCAATTTGAAACAAAAATGCGTTAAACCAAAATTCTGTATAGAATAACAGCAGACCTTAATGTAATTCAAAAATTCTATAATGTCTTGACTAAGTCAATGCTTTTAGGTCGAGTTGACCTAAACCAACGAAAAGCTAACATAATATCCACCATTGAAAGCAGAATGGAAGAGCAGGTTCAAAAGCTTGAAGCCTTCTACAAGCGACTTGATATCACCCGGGACGAGGAAGATAGGGACGATTTTGAAAACGATGGGGATTAGTGGGAATTTCAATCACCGGAGAAGATGGAGAAATGGAGCCTCAAAATGATTCCCTTCAAAAATCTCATTTGCTTCTCTGCAAAGTATAAAGACAGTGAACCATATTATCCAATCTCCTATGACGAAAAGATCAAAGACATCGCCCAAGACGTCGGATCAATAATCAAGATCCATTGTGTGACTGCGCAAACGGGGTTAAAAGATGAACAGCAGTACCACTTCACAATTGTACTTGACTCAGCGAAGATCGAATTCAATATAACCCCTTTCTTGGAATCTCTCCAGCCAATAGAGTACAGAACCGAAATTCCAGAATTGGAAAGAAAGGTCGACTCAAACTTTTTCAAGAATGCTGCTGGGAGGCCGTTTAGTGGCAAACAGTTGTGCAATCGTCTGCGAACACTTTTCGTCGACTTTGCAGTATTGACAGCAAAGCTTGACCTCAAACGAAAAGAAATGGTCTCCCGCTCAGTATCGCACGACGTGCCAAGCCATGGAGAGGGCCAAGGATCTATGGGAACTCCAGGGACGCAACAGAGTCATGGTACGCGGAGAAGTAAACAAGCCGCAACCCCGCCCATGGGAACAAGGAAGAGCAACCTAGCATCCTCCTCGGGGAGACGAGGAGGAGAAGGTGCTCCTTCAATTTCAGTTGTTGGAGAGCAAAGCTTCGCATCCGCTGTTACAGACGTGCCAGAGGCACATGACCCCAAGCACAAGCATGACTACAAACAATCAACAGAGGCCTACAAGAACTATTGGACCTCTTGTACAGATGCTTATATTTTTGAGATAAACGAAAAGAAGTCTCTCTCCATAGATCAACTTATCCCCGCACCACCAGAAATGAACATCCGCAGTCACGAGCAAAGGCTAGTAGCGGATGTGTTGCACTATTTAGTTCACATGCCGGATAAATCGACTAAGCAAACACTCTGTGTCATGCCAGTAGACCAGACAGTGAAGCCGGGACCTACATCTTGGGACACCATCAAGAGGGGAGAGTTTTACCTTATCAATGGTCAGCATAGTGTAACCGCCAGTAAGATGATGGTGGACATGAACTTGGATGAGGAGATTGTCAAGCACTTTCGGAACTGGGATTGCTACGTCGTATGGTCCAACGACAATGAGAAGTTGAGATCCATTTCCGCATACTACAATAGAGTAAATCATTTTGTTGCGATGAAGCCGTCCTGGTCAACGAACATCCTAGGCGCGAGAACTATGTGGGAGAACATGGGGAGGCCCAGAAATCCGAAGGAAGCTGTACCTGTTGGCACTCTCTCCAATGCCAGACGCAATGCAGAGAAAAGGGCCAACTCCTTGAGATTCAAGGTCAATGATTACTTCCTTGTAATATGGGGCCTGTAAATGCATTTTAGATCGAGTTGACCTAAGTTGGCTTTGGACTTATGAGACCTGATTTGCACTGTGTACAGGAGTTCACAAAGGCCATGAACAAGCGTTTCGCTATGCTTGACGTCGTGAAGTCTCCAAAAGCCACTCGTGGGAAGGGTGGTGAGGAGAAGCTGAAAATCACGAATGAATTGAAGATTGTCACCGCTCCCGACGATGTTTTCAATTTGTGGAGTGAGGTCATCTCTAGTGCTGCTCACGGAGAGCTCATAGACCTGGACACGCTGCTGAAATTTAACGAGAGGCCGGGCTGGAAGTCTGAGAACGAGAATTTGACGCATGAATTTTTCAAGTGGCTTGGAAATCTCTCGCTAGCTGATCTTGCGAAACTTGCGAAACACATTCTCAATCAGCGGACGGGAAAGCGAGACCAGCCATACCTGAAGGTGACGATAAAAATGATATCGTCAGTGCTGGAGAGCTGTTACACTTGTAAGGAGTGGATTGAGCGACGGAAGAGGAAATATTTGGTAAAGAAGGAGCTTCACCTCTTGGACCCGACACTTGGTCTGTTGAATGCCTTTGACGAGCTCAACGTTGAGAAGTGGCGAGAGTTCAAGTCTAATCGGAACATCACTAGCGCTACAATGAATGTGCTACTTGAGCAACCCGGCGATGACTATTGGAAGGAGGCCAAGCAAACGAAGTCGAAGAATAAGAAGGCCGAGGAAATGTCACCCTATGCTACTGAATTCTTCAAAGTGTTTCTGGAGAGGAGGTCAAACTTTGTGAAGCCACTCTCCGTTGCTCATTATCGTCCATACGATATCAGCAATGACGTGCATGCTGACTGGCCAAGAGGTGCATGGAAGGATAATACAGTGGAGGATGTAAGGTTCGGAGTGATTGACTTTAGATACACTCCAGGCGTCCTCAACAAGCTGAAGTGCAATCCAACTATGCCGTACTTCTTCGCTGTGCTTAAGTCGTTCCAGGAGAAGAAGAAGCCATTGTTGGAGGAGGTCGGGACATGGCTCTTCATCTGCTCGGATTTAACCGAGCAAAATCAAGCTCTACATTACGTGCAGAGCAATGAGGTGCTCAGAGAGTATCAAATGGACTACTTTGACTATTGGCCAACACGGCATGAGACGATGGGAGATTACTCCCCAAACAACAGTAAGGCTGTGGAGAAAGTTTATCTTACCTTCCTACAGAATCCTAACAACGCTGTTCTCATCACCCCAAAACCTGCTTACAGAGCACCGAATACTGATGTGTTCAATAAGCCAAGGGCCTATAATGAGCTACGATATAGAATTAATAATACGGAGCTGCGGATGGAATTCTACCTCGGAATTCTGAAAAGGTTTTGCTTTGCGGGGAGGAGTGTTATGTCGTTGTTTGCCGGCGCCAAGTTCACATGCGCAGCAATGGTATGTTGTTTTAGGTCGAGTCGACCTGAATTTGCATTTGTGATTTTGTGTTGGAGTGCTCAAACATGCTAATTTCATTACTATCTAAAAAAGAAGGCTCTGATAATATTTTTTTGACTGGTAATGAACATCAGAATTTGTCAATGACATTCAGTTATAGTTACCTGTTTAGGTCAAGTCGACCTAAGATATGTTCACTGAATCGAATCCTGTTGTTTCCCTCCCTGTGATTTTCAGATGAGCGGCCTTAATGTCTACGCTGTGGGAGTCTCGGATGAATCGGCAATGTGGACTGACATTGTGGAAATGGCCAAGTCACTAGACATTAAGGACTTCGAGCCAAACGGGTACTTCGTCGATGAAACCAGATTCAGTCGAAAACCCGTGGGTGCGTCAACACCTACATCAAGCAGGAGAAAGGGAAAGTCGGTGTGGGACCGATCCTACACCCCTTCAGGTCGAGGCGGTGGATCGCAACGCGAGAGTATGGATTTATCCTCCGACACAGAGGCCGATGACGATGATCTGGATGCAGACGATGTGCAAGAGGAGCAATGTATGCCACCAGTGCGGCTATCACAAAGCCTTCGAGGGTCGTCTGCTTCGTCGGGGCCCCCTGTGGAGAGGCAGCCCATTAGCACCCGCCTCCAACCACGGGCGAAAAAAAAAGGAAGAGGGCCACCTATCGTGATGTGGATCTTCAGGCTGAGATAGCGCAGCTCAGAGCAGACAGAGTGAAGGATCGAGCTGATTCCTTGGAGTTGTATGCGGAAACAAATAAACGAATGGACATGTTCCAGAACTTCATCATAGTGGCAACAAAACGTCAAGATGACCAGTTTTCCGCCATTCAAAATCAGCTTGTAGGGATCAGGCCGCTGGCTTTGTTGCCACCATCGCTTGAATCTGGCCAGTTGATGATCCAGGGTCCCCTCACAGGTTCTATCAACAGTGGGGAATCTAGTCTCGCTCATCCCAGTGCTAGTCTTCCCGGTCTGGCTCCGACCTCCTTTGTTGTCCCAACTCCTCCTCCTCCAAAGGAAGATCGCCCCGCAACTCTAGCTCCACCAGCAGAGCTTGAGGTTGAAGAGACGCAGGTGGATGCAACGCCCCCATTGGCCACACCTGCTAAAGGTGCGGATGTTGTTGGTCCCAGAGAAGGCTTGGCGGAGGACCTCGATCACAATGAGCTCTCATCCAGCATGAATACACCAGCAGGTTGTAATTTATAATCACTCGATGTCAAGTGTATAGTTAGGTCGACTTGAGCTGATTTGTAATATAGATTTTTTTGTAGCGGAAGACGTTTAGGAGCGAAGGGGCCTTCCATTTTGACACAGGACTTATAGTGGAAAGAATTATGGTCATGAATTCTTCATCTTGAACATCAATTTTGAACATCAATTTTGTATTTTAAATTCCAATGCGATTGAATGGAAGTATGTTCTCGATATCTTACAAATTGCCTCTCTATATATTCCTCTGGTGCAGGCCTTGTCAATGTGTTGAAAATGCCTTTATCCTCTGTTGCCCCAACCCTTCACTCGCCTCCTCCACCGTCACCTGTTCCCATTTCCCTGGAGACGAATTTATCTCCAACGCCAGGTGCAGTGACATCGCAACCGGGGGATAAGACCGCAACAAGGCCGTGTCCAGGAGATGATGACACCTCCATTCCCGATGACGTGCTCATGGAGGTTAGGATTCCTGATCCAGTCACTGTGGCCTTGGAAGATCTGTCACAGCCGGGAACGTCCTCTCGACAGTAGGTACATTTTGTTGTCTTCGATATTCTTAGTTACAAATGTCATTGAGCGTTAGGGGTGTTCCTTTCTTCTACCATTGGTTTTTTTATCCTAGATTGTGGGTTGCCATTTCGTTTCGCGTGAAGTCCAAAATTCGTCCCGTAGGGTAGTAATTGGCTACGAATGTGGCCGTTTGTTAGCAGGGATCGGATCCTCCATGTCGTCGTGGAGAATCGTCGAATGAAGTCAACGTTACATTGAGGTCCAGGGTGACCGAGAAATGGCTCAACGTCGTCTTGGACCTGAATGGACTATTATGTGTCTACGAGGATGCTAAAGTGAAGGGTTGGGTGAGGCACGTCAGTGACGCGTCGCAGCCCCACTCCGCCACGATCCCTGCGGTTGTGGGGCCGAAGGCTGTGTACGTCCGACCGGGGTGCGCACAATTCCTTCGTGAATTAGGCCAAGTAGCTTTCGTCTCAATGTGGAGCTCAATGAAGAAGTCCACCACAGAAGAAGTCTGTGCATATCTCTTCCGGGATCTGGGAATGCCCTTCCTTGTACTAGGACAGGATTCATGCACGAAGCTCAAGTGCAGGGATGGTTCAAGTCAAGTCACCACGTTCAAAGAGCCAGGGACGAGCAAGGAACTTTTCCTGAAAAAACTTGATACATTGTTCAATGGCTCACATGGGAATTTCATGCCCGAGAACACCATTGCAGTGGACGACAGTCCCGTTAAGCATGTCATGAACAATGCAGAGAATGTCGTACTCCCGGACAGTTGGAGTCATAGGGGGAATGATCCAAAGGACTCATTCCTCTTGGACGTTCTACTTCCTTCGTTTAGGCGTGTGCACGATGCTCGAAACCAAGGGCTAAAATCGTTTAGAGAGAATAGTAAGGGGAAAATGGGGCGGAAAATGCTCTACGACGAACGGAGTCGTCGAGAGTATAATAGGCTTATGGAAGTGGTCCGAGTGTCCTCGACTTTGAAATAGGACACTTTTGTTTCTATAGATCAGGTCTATTTGAGCTACTAGGAGGGCACATCGGGAAATTTCATTCTTTGCGCAATTTAGCTCGGATCGACCTTATTTGTATATAGTCAATAAGCGCATTCGTTTCAAGTTTGTCCAATCCAATTTCTATAATAAATGTTGATTTCATGCTTGACTATGGGAAACTCAATGTTGTCGTTTAGGTTGCTTCGACCTCATGTGCTCGTTTCTGTGTATCGGATGCGTCTACTGCATGGTGCTTGTTTGTATTACGAGTTGCCAATCTCTGTGGACTTCTCACTTGGAAAATCTCTAAGCGCCGCTTCATAGCAGAGTTTCAGCAACGAGCCATCTCCACTACCAGATGCCAGTCTTCCATGTGCGGCATCAATGGACTCCGTCCTGGACTACGGCCAGAATGCTATTCTCAACATAGGGAACTTCCTGTGCTCGGCGGCGACTGCCAATTCGACAATGGACTTCTCAATCGGGCCCATAGAGGACAGGGTCGTGGACGGTCCGCCTAATGGAGCGCCCCGTTTGCCGAAATCATGCTCACCTTCTCCTTTGAAATTCAGAGATCCTATGGCTTCTAGGAAGTCGCCATCTACCTCGGAGAGAATGCCACAGAGAAAATTGTATGAAGACGTGGGAATTCCAAATACTACAATGGAGACGAAGAATCCCCTACCTATAGAACCCTACAAACAAGTTCTCCATGTCCGATCTCATGAGCCTCCTATTCCTCGTCCGCGAGCACAATGTCTAGGTGTACGGAAGACCAAGATGCACGATGGAGTGCCACCCAATAGATATGCTGCACCGGTTTTCGACGCTTGGGATCGAAAGATCTTACGACTCCAACGGCTTCAAGGGCTAAGGGAATATAAGAAGAATGATAACGGATACAGTCGTGGACCCGAAATTATGAAGGCCGTGGAACTGTTGAAGAGTAAATCGGACATATAGATGTTGTTCATATTTTTGATACAAAGTCTATACATACATGTAAGCATTGTGCAGATATGCAGTTACTTACAACTCAATGATGGGGTAAATCATACTCACGGCAGTTATAGGCATTGTCACGATCCTTTTGTGAACAGGAACTCAAAATCCGTATAGGAGTTCTATATGACAATCAAATCTTATTATACGTACAGTAGTTTCTAAAAATAGAGTCACCTTCGGCCACGTTTTTGAGTACTCTTTCAGGAGATTAGAGGGGTATTGCTTGAGTCTGTGTATAAAAACTAGGGCTCTATACCTCTCATTTCATTGGAAATCTCTCATTTTAATGAATATTGTGTTTTTTGTACATCATTTCCCCCAATGAGAAGGTCTCCTTCAAATGTACTCCCTCCAAAACTGAAAATAGGAATTGGTCATGTTGAATTTTACATGAGTACGAAGAATAAAAAATTGGGAAGGAGAAGAGCTTCCCCAAGTCTCCATTTCTAATAACCACTTCTTATGCAGATCGAAGGATTTTTTTTCTTCATGCATCTCACGGTGTTAGTATTATTTTGTACATCAATTCCCCCAAAGGGAACGTGTCCTCCAAATGTACTCCCTCCAAAAATAAAAATAGGAACTGGTCATGTTGAATTTTACATGAGCATGAAGAATAAAAAATTGTGAAGGAGAAGAGCTTCCCCAAATCTCCATTTTTAATAACCACTTCTTATGCAGATCCAAGGATTTCTTTTCTTCATGCATCTCACGGTGTTAGTATTAGTTCTGTACATCATTTCCCCCAAAGAGAAGGTCTCCTTCAAATGTACTCCCTCCAAAACTGAAACTAGGAACTGGTCATGTTGAATTTTACATGAGCACGAAGAATAAAAAATTGTGAAGGAGACAAGCTTCCCCAAGTCTCCATTTTTTAAAAACCACTTCTTATGTAGATCCATGGATTTTTTTTCTTCATGCATCTCACGGTGTTAGTATTATTTTGTACATCATTTCCCCCAAGGAAAAGGTCTCCTTCAAATGTACTCCCTCCAAAACTGAAAATAGGAACTGGTCATGCTGAATTTTACATGAGCACGAAGAATAAAAAATTGGGAAGGAGAAGAGCTTCCCCAAATCTCCATTTTTAATAACCACTTCTTATGCAGATGCAAGGATTTTTTTTCTTCCTCCATCTCACGGTGTTAGTATTTTTTTTGTACATCATTTCCCCCAAGGAAAAGGTCTCCTTCAAATGTACTCCCTCCAAAACTGAAAATAGGAACTGGTCATGTTGAATTTTACATGAGCACGAAGAATAAAAAATTGTGAAGGAGAAGAGCTTCCCCAAGTCTCCATTTTCAAAAACCACTTCTTATGCAGATGCAAGGATTTTTCTTCTTCATGCATCTCACGGTGTTAGTATTAGTTTTGTACATCATTTCTCCCAAAGAAAAGGTCTCCTTCAAATGTAGTGCCTCCAAAACTGAAAATAGGAACTGGTCATGTTGAATTTTACATGAGCACGAAGAATAAAAAATTGTGACGAAGAAGAGCTTCCCCAAATCTCCATTTTTAAAAACCACTTCTTATGCAGATGCAAGGATTTTTTTTCTTCCTCCATCTCACGGTGTTATTATTTTTTTTGTACATCATTTCCCCCAAGGAAAAGGTCTCCTTCAAATGTACTCCCTCCAAAACTGAAAATAGGAACTGGTCATGTTGAATTTTACATGAGCACGAAGAATAAAAAATTGTGAAGGAGAAGAGCTTCCCCAAATCTCCATTTTTAATAACCACTTCTTATGCAGATGCAAGGATTTTTTTTCTTCCTCCATCTCACGGTGTTAGTATTTTTTTTGTACATCATTTCCCCCAAGGAAAAGGTCTCCTTCAAATGTACTCCCTCCAAAACTGAAAATAGGAACTGGTCATGTTGAATTTTACATGAGCACGAAGAATAAAAAATTGGGAAGGAGAAGAGCCTCCCCAAGTCTCCATTTTTAAAAACCACTTCTTATGTAGATCCATGGATTTTTTTTTTCATGCATCTCACGGTGTTAGTATTATTTTGTACATCATTTCCCCCAAAGGGAACGTGTCGTGCAAATGTACTCCCTCCAAAACTGAAAATAGGAACTGGTCATGTTGAATTTTACATGAGCATGAAGAATAAAAAATTGTGAAGAAGAAGAGCTTCCCCAAGTCTCCATTTTTAAAAACCACTTCTTATGCAGATCCAAGGATTTTTTTTCTTCATGCATCGCACGGTGTTATTATTTTTTTTATACATCATTTTCCCCAAAGAAAAGGTCTCCTCCAAATGTAGTGCCTCCAAAACTGAAAATAGGAACTGGTCATGTTGAATTTTACATGAGCACAAAGAATAAAAAATTGTGAAGGAGAAGAGCTTCCCCAAATCTCCGTTTTTAATAACCACTTCTTATGCGGATCCAAGGATTTTTTTTCTTCATGCATCTCATGGTGTTAGTATTATTTTGTACATCATTTCCCCCAAAGGAAACGTGTCCTCCAAATGTACTCCCTCCAAAACTTAAAATAGGAAATGGTCATGTTGAATTTTACATGAGCATGAAGAATAAAAAATTATGAAGGACAAGAGCTTCCCCAAGTCTCCATTTTTAAAAACGACTTTTGATGCGGAGCCAAGGATTTTTTTTCGTCATGCATCTCACAGTGTTAGTATTTTTTTTGTACATCATTTCCCCCAATGAGAAGGTCTCCTTCAAATGAACTCCCTCCAAAACTGAAAATAGGAACTGGTCATGTTGAATTTTACATGAGCACGAAGAATAAAAAATTGGGAAGGAGAAGAGCTTCCCCAAGTCTCCATTTTTAAAAACCACTTCTTATGCAGATGCAAGGATTTTTTTTCTCCATGCATCTCACGGTGTTAGTATTATTTTGTACATCATTTCCCCCAAAGGGAACGTGTCCTCCAAATGTACTCCCTCCAAAACTGAAAATAGGAACTGGTCATGTTGAATTTTACATGAGCACGAAGTATAAAAAATTGTGAAGAAGAAGAGCTTCCCGAAGTCTCCATTTTTAAGAACCAATTCTTATGCAGATCCAAAGATTTTTTTTCTTCATACATCTCATGATGTTATTATTTTTTTTATACATCATTTCCCCTAAAGAAAAGGTCTCCTTCAAATGTACTCTCTCCTTAAACGAAAATAGGAAATGGTCATGTTGAATTTTACATGAGCACGAAGAATAAAAAATTGGGAAGGAGAAGAGCTTCCCCAAGTCTCCATTTCTAAAAACCACTTCCTATGCACACCCAAGGATTTTTTTTCTTCATGCATCTCACGGTGTTAGTATTAGTTTTGTACATCATTTCCCCCAAAGAAAAGGTCTCCTCCAAATGTAGTGCCTCCAAAACTGAAAATAGGAATTGGTCATGTTGAATTTTACATGAGCATGAAGAAGAAAAAATTGTGAAGGAGACGAGCGTCCCCAAGTCTCCATTTTTTTAAGAGTTCTTTTGATGTAGATAAGAAGACTTCTCTTGATGCATCCCACGGTTTGAGTATTTTATTTGTACATCGTTTCCCTCCACAAGGAAAGGTGTCCTCTTAATGTACTCCCTTGAAAAATTAAAGTAGGAAATGGTTACGTTGAATTTTACATGACCACATGGATGGATGAAGAAGAAATAAAATGTTAGGAAGAAGGGCTTTTCCAAATCTCCACGTCCTTAACCAATTTTCTTTCTTTATTACTTAATTAACTTTTGATCACTTAGTATTGAATGCCTTAGTCTTAGGATTTTCTGGAGTTAATCCTCAGAAAAGGGGGGAGCTATACTTGAAAAGTTTGAACACTTTCCCTCCAATTTGTTAGGGGGGAAACTCAAACTCATGGTTTTTGGTGCCCCTGACCCGCGGTCGCTCCATTACCCGCGGTCGCCCAAGAAATGACCTGTGGTCACCTTATATGCAGCCGCCCCTTGTACCCGCGGTCGCCCAGGAAATGACCTGTGGTCGCCCTATATGCAGCTGCCCCCTATACCCGCGGTCACCCTGCACCCGAGGTCTCCTTCTAGAAACTCTAATTTTTCCTGATTGGCAGTTTCTGGACAGTGGGACCCAAACTTGCGGTCACCTAAGACCCGCACGCACCCTCTTCCCACACGAGCCCTAGGCGACTTCGGGTATTTAAGGGGATACTGGATTCCCAGGTCGCCACTTCCTTTGTTGCACCGCGCCTTTCATCCGCCTTGAAGTGTTTGACTGTTGGTTTGTCGGTTGGAAGTTTGGGCATCTACACGTGTTGTGGCTTCCATGTTTACGAATTCATTTCTTCGGTTATATTATTGACAAAAGTCTAGTTCTCTTTACACTAGAGTGACACAACAAGATGACGAAGAAAAAAGGAGATCGCCATAGCAGGCAACGATGCGCCCTTCTTGACCTAGCAGCTAAGGCATATCGGGGATGGCATCATGTAAATTCCGATTGGACCTTGACGACGTGCAAGTTAATTGTGGATTGGTGCCATATCGACACATTCACCATGTGAAACAAAACTAAGCGAATCTTCATTACTGCAAGGATGATGGATTTCTCCAGAGATGTATTGAAGTGTACCAAGCATTGTACGGAAAGCAAAAAATTCCACGGAGTGAAGTCTCAATGGGCATATGCCAAATGGTATATGCAGAGTTACAATTGGGGAAAATGGTAGATTGGATGACCTTCAAGACATCCAAGAATGTCACACTTCCAACTGCAAAAGACATTCCAAGAGCAGGTCCTTCAAATAATCCTCGGGATGGGCTAGGGCCCAAAAAGAACATTATAGAAGGAGTGGCAGATGAAGATTATGTTTGGTCAACATCAACTGGAGAATCGGACTCCGATGAAGAGCCATTGCCTGAACCTAGGGATAGGATGGAAGATACATCAATGGAAGAAAACTTAGCATTGGTGGTATCAGAAGAAGGCAACATGCAACGGACCACACCAATGTATGGAGAACCTTTTATGTCTGTGGAACTGATAGGGGTCCGTCGTCTTGAAGATGACGAAGTGTTCCATTACGTGCAAGCTCGCTTGCAAGAAATTAATGAAGATAGGTTGGATAGGGAGAGTGAAGCTGAAGAAGAGATTCCTTTGACCTTGATGAATTTGCCTTCCATGGAAGGATTGCCTGAAATGGAACAAGAACATCAAGGTGTACTTGGAGAAGACAATAATCAGTGGACGAAAGAATCCTATAAAGTGGAGTTGGAGATGCTTTTAAAGGATCTTGAAGAAAAAGAAAGAGAGTGTGAGATCATTGAGAAGCGAAGCGCACAAGAGATTCAGGTTGAGGATGTAGGCACCCTCAAAGAACTAATTCAAGCTGGACAAACTCATTTGGCAGCCGAACAAAGAGAAATGGAACAAGTGGAACAATTTTACCTCAAGTTCAATAAGGGAGAAGATGGAGGTTCCAGTTCAAATGTCAATCCTGTTATGGATGAACAACTTCAAACAATAATGGGAAAATGTAGGATGGAAGAAAACAACCTTACCATTGAAAAAGGAGGTGTGGAAAAGGCAAGATCGACATTGAACCGCTTGAAGGAGATGAAGGATGCAGATCCTAGTGACTGGTCGTTGCAGTCGGATTCATTGTCTTTGGATGTTGAAGATTTGTCATCCACTACGGAAATAGAGAAGTTAAAGATGAAGTTAGCTTCTGTGAAAAGATTGGAATAGAAGTTGGAGAAAAAGATGTCGTGGCCAAAGGGACACATCAGGTTCATGTCATTGTTCAAGAAGTGGTGGATCCAAAATAAGATGTGGAACCATGACCTGACTCTTTTGAAGAGGGAAGAGAGAGTGGCAAGAGCCCAAATAGAACTAGAAAAGAAGAAAAGGGAAGATCAAGGGGACATGGATGGAGTATAAATTAGGTGGCTCTTGTTTCTTTTATGACTATGTACTTCTTCCAAGATATATGAAGAAAAAGGCTTTGTCCTTATTTTTGTTGAAATACAAGAATGTTTATTTTTATTTTTTGTGTATGAAAATGTGATTGCATTTGGATCCAAACATTTGAATTTTTGTCAAATTTTGATGATTTCAAGTTATGTGAATGTTAATTTCTTGTTAAATTTGTGTAGTGTTTAAAAAAAAAAAAGAATTCTAGTAACTTTGAGTCTATATAAAGAAAGCTCAATAAATTTAAGCTGCATCATCCATGAGAGTTTCAATATAAGTTCATATGGTTGCATTTTTCTGTATTTTAACATATGGTTTGAACATATTGTAAATGACAACATTCCCATGCCCTTCACCTTGTGAATGTATGGACTCTTCTTGAGATTTATAATTTGGGAAAAAACATCATAAAAAGGTACTCAAAAGAATACTTTAGAATTGATAGAGAAATGGAAGTTATACATTTTGAGTTGTGGATTCCATGTATATGGTTTGATCAACCAATGTTGTCCCCCATTTTTCTTTTTAATTTGAAAGAGAAAGTTCTTAATTTTTTTCACATTTGAGTACAAGCTAATTCTATTTATTTTTTATTAAGTTTGTTGGAATGGATTTGAAATGAGTTTCCCTTCATGTGGTTGTTTAAGAAAAAAATTGTATTCTTTAAGTCTATGACCATACTCCTGAAAATCTTTTTTTGAAGTATCTATAAATACCACGTCAAACCCTTGGATAGCGTTTAGGGTTTAATAAAATATCTATCTAAACTAGGATGACTTTCATCTAAAAACTCAACAATGGAACGCTAATGAGATAACAAAAATGGCCTTGGGTCCTAAGCGTAAGTGTGGTTGCCCTTCAAGTACTTGAAGTCACCTCTTGAGACCCGCAGTCGCCCCCTTCGACCCGTAGTTGCCTCCTTTGACCCGCAGTCGCCCCCTTCTTCCCGAAGTCGCCCTCCCTTCGACCCGCAGTCGCCCCCTTCTTACTGAAGTCACCCCCCCGAGACCCACAGTCGCCTCTTTCTACCCGCAGTCGCCCCCCCTTCCACCTGCAGTCACCCCCTGGACCCGCACTCGCCTCTTTCCCGACCCACAGTCGCCCCCTTTGGACCCGCAGTCGCCCTTTGATCCGCACGTGCGCTCCTAGTGCGAACCGTCGACCGACTGTTGCCCACGGGGCGAGTGCGCCTGTTACGAGGTCGCCCGTTTCCTACACGCATTCTGGCTCTCAAGGGGCGACTTGCGGTGCTAGCAGGACGGCAGTATAAAGCTAAAGGCCTGGACTTTGGTTTTCACCTTGCTTTGGGGATGAACTCATGGCTTGAATCTTCGAAAGAGGCTTCTTGCGGATGTTTGGTTCTTTGGAGGGCAACGACTTGGTTTGCATGGTTTAAAAGACCGTTCAAAGCAAGTGGCTTTGCCATTCTTTTTTCTAAATCAAGGCTCTGATTCATATGATAATATTGTTTTAAGAACTCATAGGCGAGGAACAATATGGCTAGTCGGGGTGAGGGGAGGAGGATTACCATTAACAATACAAGGAGAGCCACGAAGGAGTGGGACCCTTGGTTGGTTGTAGACATTGACCGTCAATTTGTGGGAAACACACGAACATGTGTTTTCTGTGGGTGGACCTCTGTGTTTGTACAAAAGCGGGAATTTTGTCACTTTGGATTCGGTGACAGGACTGCATTGGAGCGACGTAAGAAAATCCCATGGGCAATATTGCAAAAGTTTAGGACTTGTCGTGGGGTTGTTCTAAAGGAAATGAGCTTTGAACAAATGCATGAGGAGGTTCTAGAATTTGATGTTGTAGATGAGACTGTGGTAGAGCCTATGTTGGAGGGGGGTAGGGAGAGGTTAGAGGAGCCTAGTGCTACGAATGAACCAATGCTCCCTATTACCGATTCAGTAGATTCCACTCCTCAAACAATTTTGAGAAGGAGGAATAACCCTTCCATTTCTAGGCAAACTAGCATGGATGAGGCATTACAAAGTAGCACAAGAGCAAAGTTGGATACCATGTGGGCTTCCTTCTTTTATGAGGCTAGCATCGTGTTCAATGTTGCACACCATCCTGCCTTTGTGAAAGTAGTGAAAGAGACAGCGGCATCAGGACTACAATACCAACCACCCTCATACAATGCTTTGCGTACAAGAATGATAGAGCCAAAGAAAGAAAGTGTTTCTAAAATGGTCACTGAGCAGACAAAGCACTCTATTGAAGTTTACGGAGCGACTATCTGTTCGGATGGTTGGTTTGATACTAATAGCCGTCAATTATTGAATTTAATGCTCGTGTGTCTTGCGGGGGATGTGTTTCTTGGATCGGTGGACACCACGAGGGTGAAGAAGGACATTGCGTACACAACCAATATGATGGCGCAATACATAGAAGAGGTTGGCCCCAAAAATATTGTCCAACTATGTACGGACAATGCCATTGTCATGACGGGAACTTTGAAGGCATTACAAGAGAAATATCCTCACATGTATACCCAAGGATGCACAGCACACATTTTGGACTTGCTTTTGGAAGACTAGGCAAAGGATGTCAAGGTGACAAGAATAGAACGATGTTGTACGTAGATAGTAAAGTACATCAAGAGGTACCATTCCACATTGGCTCTCTTCCAAAAGTACTCCCCGGACAAGGCATTGCGAATGCCTTTTCAAACACGCTTTGCAGTGAACTTCCTCATGATATCATGTATGGTGGAGTGCAAGTCAGCATTGATTCAAGTGATAATGGATGAGACATATGTGCAATTTGAGGCTAGTTTGGAACGTCGCCCAAATGGTGATATATTGAGAGCGCGAGCCACTATAGCGAAGAATGACATTCATGCGGAATCTTTTTGGGTGGAGTGTGATAATTTTTTGCACATGGTGGAGCCCGTCATTATTGCTCTTCGAGTGTTTGATGGGAAAGCCCCAGCAATGCCTAAGGCTTGGTTGGTTATGAAGACTCTTCAAGAGCACGTGTGGAGCTTGAGAAACGAACCTTTTTTTCTGAATGATGAAACTGCAATGAAGTTTGAGAAGCATTTCGAGGCTCATTGGAAATTGATGCTCACAGACCTACACTACGCAAGGGCACTCTTAAATCCTTTCTTGATTGAAGTAGGAACCCTTCATAACGATGGTGTGGCCAAAAGAGCCTTAAATCGGGTGCTTTGAAAAATGAGCGAGTCCTTGGGATTATCATACATGGAGGTATTGCAAGAGCTCACACAGTTCGAAGAGAAGACAAGTCCTTTTGACCCCTTAGAAGAGGCTTTTGATATTACACAGTGTAAACTAATGCCTCATTAATGGTGGAATCTTATGGGTGCTAATGTTCTCCCAAAAATTGCAATGAGAGTTCTATCTTTGACATGCTCAACATCATCATGTGAAAGGAATTGGAGCATGTATTTGTTTGTGCACAATAAAGTGTGAAATTGCCTAACCACATCTAAGGCGGAAGCATTGGTGTATATCTACACCAACAGTAAACTTGAACGTGAGAAACATGGACGCAATCCTACAATGTTCTACGAAAAATACCTTGTGGATGGAAATACCTCAGAAGAGAATGAGGAGCCATTAGGTACAGGATCATCAAGGGATGGCGACCCAGTTAAAATGGCTCAAGCTAATGAGAACGTTGGGTTGGCAGAAGAGCACCTACGTGGAAATATTTGGACAGGACTGATTTGTAGAGAAAAGAGTCCTCCACGGAGACACAACTATGGAAATACATTTACAGCTGAGAATAATACATACTACTCTGAGGAGGAGGAGGTTCAATGTACATCGCGAAGGTCCCCGCAACCCTACGTCTCTACTAGGAATAGGAATGTACCTCCGCCAATAAATTCATCATTGACGAGGGCAAGTAGTCCCGACAACCCCAATGAAGGCATAAATAGTCCAATGCCCACAAGAGCTGAGGAAGCAAGATCTCCAAATTTTGTAGATCACGGTTCTACAAGGGTAATGAACCTACGAAGCACCACTCGAGTTGCTGAGGTAAATGAAAGGCAAGAGGAGGCAACACTGCCAACATACGTCGAAGATATTGTGCATTCAAGCGTTCCACTTTCTCCATTACGGAGCCCCTTAAGAATAGAAAATGTGGAATATGATTCAGACTTGCCCTTGCAAGCTGTTATGAACCGGAATCGTACGGTGCCCTTAAGTGGAGGAGGAAATGCAAACAATGCTAGGGCGACTAGGTCTATACCAACCCGTGCGACTAGGCCTCCCTTGAATAATAGTCCTCTTAGGGCAGTTGATAATGAAGTCCATGCCTCAACTCCGCAACCCACTCAACCCTCCTCTATTTTTGGCCTTGAAGAATCATCCTTGCTCATGCGTGAAGGCACAAGAGGACAGAAAAAGCGATTGAGGAAGACACACGAGAGGCTGCAAAGAAATCCCAAACGACAGAACTATGTTGTCCAAAGATTCATCATGGGTGAAGCCAATTCCAATTGAAACATTAGGCAATCCAGTAGAGGCGGACGACACCCTGCATCCAACCTTGATGGAACAAGAGATGCATTGAGGTTGACTAAACGATTGGTGCAAACTAGTGGCGACGGTGTCGTGGATACTGAAGTGCGGAACGTGAACTCAAAGGTAGAACATGAAGTGCAAAATGAACGAGTACGAAGGGAGGATGACGAGAATGATAACTGTGATGATAATGAAAGGGTGGAGGACTCGGATGATGATTCTGACCCTAACGCTAATGAGGTACCTAGTGATTACACATTTTCACCGTAACTTTATAAATATAGATTTAGAGGTAGTGAAGTGGTAATGTAATGTTTTTGCGTAATTTTGGTGTGTTGAAGTTTTCCAGCTTAAGTTCATTGGCAAATAGCCTATAGATGAGTTTTGTGTAGTATCTACTTTAGTACGAAAGCATGATAGTGTTAGAATTACAAAGTTTTGTTCAGTGTCTTTAGTGTGGACTTCTACAGGTATAGATGTGGAGATCTTAACAAAGTTCATGGAAGTACAATTGAAGTAGAAGTTCATTTATAAGATTGGGTCACTACTCTATTAGTGTGTACAACTTATAATTACAATAATACTAATTATCCTTACTTTTTTCTTGTTTTTGTATCTATTTTTGGTGTAATTATTATATCCAATTGCAATATTGGCTTCTACACTTCAATAGGAGTAGAAAATTTGAATTAGAAATTCCCAACCATATGTAATAAAAACATGTAGAACTTGGAGGCTCTTATGAATGAGTGAATGACCACAGAATGTGAAGTACTTAATTTAAGGCTTAGGAGAATGCAATGGCACATGGAAATTGAAGGATCCTAAATCGTGAGTAAGATTGAAATGGTCGTTATATCCATGTTTGCAATTGCAACGCCACACGAGGTTGTTCTTAACCTTTAACGGATGGACTAGTGAGTATGAAAACCATCTCCAATGGAACTCTGTGATGTGATGTACTTGCCTTTCCCCTCACAAAAATACTCATTTCCAGTATGAGGACTCAGTAAGATCTCTCTTTTGGAAATTGGGACCCAATTTTCAAAGATGGACAATTGCATTTATGTCGTATATTAGAAGTTCTTATCATCCACGGAACAAAAGAAATTCCTTGCATATGGGATAAAGCCAAGATCGCCCTTTTCTTTACACCCGCGGTCGCCTTTACACCCTCAGTCGCCCTGAGTTGGACCCGCAGTCGCCCTGGATTTTGGACCCACATTCGCCCTCATTTTGGGACCCGTAGTTGCCCCACTATACCCGCAGTCGCTCTAGGTTGGACCCGAAGTCGCCCTCATTCTGGGACTCGTGGTCACCTTGCCTTACCCGTAGTCACCCTGGATTTTGGAGCCGCAATCACCCTCATTCTGGGACTCGTGGTCACCCCACCTTACCCACACACGCCCCACCCGCAGTCGCCTATGGTGATGTGGTCAAAGATTTCCACATCATTGTTGACAACCCGCCACGTAAGATAAAATTTTTGGTTGTCCTACCCGAAAATCCTAAACCCTAATTTTGCGCTCGTCAAATTTGTCTCATATATGTGACACTCGTCTTATACAACATGCGACATCAAACGAACAACTTGACACCCAAACCCCAAAACACGTTCGACAGAACAACCCTGCATCAAACAGTGTTGCACAAAATAGGAATCATGTTGTTTATCATCTGAAATATAGAAATGGTACTTCATAATGGTGTGAGAAGACTTATCATTGGGGTCTGGATTTGGATTTTGCATCCATGTGATATGTACAAGAATAGAAACTTGGTAGCTTATCCAATGCATAGATTGCACTTCATTCTCGACTTCGAAATTATAGTTTTCAACAAAATCCACCACCAACACAATAGAGTCCTCGGGAAAGTTCTCCAAACAATTCTTAAAGTGATGATCTTGCCATTTTGCTACAAAAGAATTTTGGACAAAAAACTACAAATTGGGCTTAAAGTAAGATCAGAACTCATCTAATGTTGTATTTTTGTACACTAGTTGCAATTTTTTGCGAGTTTCACCCGTCTTTATGATGATTTCCTGCATGGCAAAGTTCTTCCATTGCACCTTTGCATCCACCTCCCCATCAACCTCCTGAGGACACAATGGCAAATAATCCACACCACATTGATTGCATTCTCCGTATATGCACATTCTTTTGTGATATTCACAGAACTCTTCACAAGGACACAATATCGCACCTATCAATTAAGTGGTACCTCTGTAGGTTAGATGTCTACCTTTACGGCACACATGGTTAGTGTTACAACAAGGCTCAGGGCAAACACAAACTCCTTCCCCCTCTCGTTGATATACATCCTCACAAGTACATTCACAAATTTTGGAATTATGCAATCCTGACTTAAGGCGCATGAAATTGAATGCAATTCGAAGCTCATCCATTTCCATGTGATAAATGCAACAACAAACATTTCTTTCCTTGAGAGCCTTAATAAAAAATGGCCTCAATGAATCGAACATCCTCTTCCCTACTATTATTGTTGGATGTGCTTCTTGAAATTGCATAAAGAACTCCATCTGTAGAGAACCAACAAACATAAGGGCCAGAAGTGATACCACATATGATGCAATGTATTTGCCCTCCCATTGCTCTTAAGTTCAAATTTCTTCCAAACCAAGTCCCTTAACCTCTTCATATTGGTTAAATCTACCCACTAGGCAACAATAGTGCCATGAAGTCCACAAACATGCTGCACTAAGCCTTTAGTGTTGCAAAACTCCCTAAAGAACATATTGAGTCCCTATGAGGTCCTTGGCAATCGTAAAATAGCCACGGCTTGCTCCAGTGTACCAAAAATGCCCCATGAGTCCTTGTAAGATCCTACCAATGCTGTGAAGTCCACAAGCATGCCACATTAAACCCTTAGTCTTTGTAAAGTCCCTAGAAGACGCATCAAGTCCCTATGAGATCCTTGGTTTTTGTAAAACATTACCAAGGTTATCCCAATGTATTAGAACCATTCCATGCGTCCCTCGAAGGTCCTACTCATACCATGAAGTCCACAAGTATGACACATAAAGCCCTAACTTGGCTTTTCAAAATTTCCTATAGGACACATGGAGTTCCTATAAGGTCCTTGGTAATTTGAGTTTATTGTTAAGGCTTCTATTCTAAATCCTAACTTGTCACATGAGTTCTTGTAAGGTCCTTTGTGAACCTTGCCCATCTTGAAGGCTCCTCAATGCTAAGACATAATTCAATAAGGAATCCTCTAGAAGCTAAAATTGACATTGAGATTGCAAAGTAGAAAGGAATGCTACGAGAAAAGGCAATTAAACCCTCAAATGGTCCACTAATGCCCTAACTATACTAACACTGAAGCAAATGTATGTCTGAAATGAAACCAAATTTCCACAATCCCCCTCAATCCTAAAACTTGCTCTAGAGCTAAAACTGCATGAAGTTAAACCGTTCAAACCACAAGGCGTGCATTGATATACTAAACTTTAGAAGGCAGTAAGAATCTTATACTAATCTAGTTCAAAAGACTACCATAAATCCTAAAGTTTGAAGAGTACTACAATTGTCAACCAAAAATTTTGCAGCTAAACTTTAACCATCACGGAGATCCAAACATGAAAATACATGTATGCAAAAATATGTATAGATGAAAAAAAATGAATACATTTGAAAATAAGAGTACAACTTAGCAATGTTACTTGTGTTTCCAGTAGGCATTGCGTGGCTTGTGTCTCCGATAACCCGCCACCGAGGCTCTTCTTCACCACTTCTTTCTGATTTGGGCTCATCCGTGTCTCAAAACACCACCACGCTATTAGAATTTTCTTCGTGCTAGGGCGCAAGACGTCTTTACAAATGGCTCTAACTAATAGCACCCACTCAAACTTCTCTACAGTGTCCATCTTCCTTCTTCGCTCAACCGCAACAGAAACATTGCAATGATGAATATTCAAAACACGAGCCTTTTTACGCAAGGACTCCTTGTTTCCTACACTCACCACAGTGGTCAAAATTGCATGCTTTGTGGCTAGCTTTGCTATTGTCTAGGGTTGCTTCACCTCCCTTAAAGCCTGCACCAGCCCTGACAAGATCTCCTTCTCCGCATTGGACCTCCGCAAATGTTTTGGAAGAAACTCCATTGTAACAGGATGTTCCCACATCTTCCGCAAAACAACTTCCTTAGCTTTAGGACTAGGGAATGATTGAAGTGTCTACTTCAAGGCTCCAACAATACACTGCATAGCTCTCCTAACATCACAAGCATTTGTCTCTCCTTCTAGGGTAGCATTCTATTACTAACCATGGTTTCCCTTTGTTCTCTCTCCCTCTCAACTTCGACGGCTACCTCTAAGTCCCTCTCTTTCCTTTGTCTTTGATAATCCCTTTTCCACTCCGTCTCCCATTGTCTATTCTCCTCCATGGTCGTTTCCCTCTCAACAAGTCCAGGCCTATGCATTCCTCTTGCTCTCCTTGCATTTCTTTGGTCAACCATTGCTTCATGGCAATCCAAACAAAAAACACAACAACAAAACCAAAGCCTAAACATGAAAGAGCAATCCAACAACTAAGGCAGAAGATTGCGAAGCCCAAAACTCTAATGGAACTAGAAAATGGATGAAATACCTTCCAATGAATAATAACTCGATTCCATTCGTAAGTAGATGACTACAAATGTAGCAATTTAAGCTAAACGAACTCCTATACAGTCCAAACCATGCCATTGTATAAAGTTCTCTAATACTCCCATTCTATACAAGAGATGGCCAAGCCCATGTAGCAAATACAAAGGCTTTTGCAAAGGAAAAAAAAATTCAAAAAAATTCCAACCCTGTTAAAATATATGTTCATTTAAAAATTTGGCCTCAATTTCGGCACTAGAAAGTCCATGGCTATTATTGTAGGCCACCTTTCTAAAATTATAGCACATTTCTAAAATACTTCAAGGATGATAAATCACATAAGTAGTCCCTATGCACGCATTATAGCTAATTTATTACATTATGTCTATTGTTTTCATATGATGGTGTGAATGGGACAGTCCAAATGTATGCATTGAAAAGTCCTTTACTACTTATCTTATCAATTTTAACTCAAAATGATTACATATTTTGTTTTATGAACAAGTAAAGAATATATTCACCAATTTATGATGCTTCCAAATTCTTTCTTCTATAAGAAATAAGCCTTGCAATCAACACATGTTCCTAAAAATTGAAATGGGACACTGGTTTCGATCCATCTGACCATGCATCCACCTAGAGAATGAAGATCAAATGAAGAACGAGGGATACTCTATCATCTAACATGAAGACTATTTCAAAAATCAAAGAATAATGGAGACTATACAAACATACTAATAGAGGACCCTTCAAACCACTAAGTTGGACCCCTCAAAATTCAAGGAGTCCCCCTTCTTGAAATAGTTTCCTCTTTTAAGATAAAGATGGAAGCCTTGTTCCCAAATCTTCCTCCTCCATCCCTTGATGTACTCTTACAAGGTCTTTGGTTGTATTGGGACATTCATGTTGATCTTGATGTTGTCTTGTCTGACAACAACTTCAAAGTACTCCATTACTGCATCCTCAACCTATACAAATGGAAGAGCATAAGTCCTATTTTCACTCCATCATGAAGATTAAAGATGAATTACAAATTGAAATATCTTGTATTCAATAGCCTCCACGAAATACTAGAATTCAACAAATAAATTTTAGTGAGGCACTTACCCTTGCAAACCAAACACACTTGTTTAAGAAAGGTCCGAGGTGTGTTTCGGAGACAGGCTTGGTCGGGAACTTCCTTGCATCACCTGATGGAATGGAGGAGTTCCACCACTACAAGAGTTTATTCTTGTGTTCTACCGTGGTGTTGCAAGTGGCCACCATTTGCAATTTTTCTAGTGTCATCTCTTGCACCTCATTAGAGGTCCAATGTCTCTCCACCTGCACTAGCAAAAATGAAATGTATTATATACATAAATGAAGACCCAAATACGTGTAAATCAATGCATGATTTGATGAATATAAGAACTCACCTCTTCAAAGAAACCTACCCCATAAGAAGGATTGGCCATTGTAAGGAATTTGATCCTCTTGAATGTGGATGAGGTTGGGGGTGACAAGAAATGTGAAGAGGTAGTATGTACCATCATCCATAATGTTTGCCCCACATTTCAAGATGCTTCCATGCAAATGGAAGGCAATGAGTTGGAAGAGTTAAAGTTGAAATTGAATGAGGCAATCCAAGATAAAATCCTTGTTGAGTCCGAGTTGGACCAATTTCAACAAATCATGGGCATGGAGGAATGCATGATGAAGAGTGGATTGGAGACTCAATAGTTGGCATGGATATAGAAACCCCAAGAAAAACCCTCTGTAGTATCTCGAACAATGAAAGGGCTTATGAAATTTGCAATGAAGTTGGATGAAGAATGCAATGCTATGGAGACATCTTCGAAGAGGTTCAAGAGAGTGTTTGATGAACATCCAAGGGGTTCTACCAAAATTACATGTTGGAGAGATATGGATGCCATGTTTAAGTGGTTGAACCAAGTAAAGAAGGATGATATTCCATACATCAATTGGGCCTTGGATGCAGAGGAAGAGTGGGTCCTTTACAACACGTTTTCAGCACACATCATGAAGAAAGACAAGACAGTAGTGCATGCTTGCGATCCACCCTTGGGAATCTTAAACAGTCATTGTAGCCTTTGCTAAGGTCCTTTTGGCCATGAAGGAGCCCTAACCATGGCCAATGTCACCACACTTTTCACGTCACATGCATTGTGAAAGAAACACTCATTCATTCAGTTTGTGTCAAGTGTCGTTTTCCTTTGAGCCCTAAACTTCTAAGAAATGCTTGAAATCTGTAAAGAGATGCCCCCTGGCCACAAATACAATTGATGGAACCTTCCACTTAATCAAAGGCAAAACCACTTCCAAAATTTCTTGCATTAGGGGTGATGGCTCATATGGAACTCAATTGAACACTGACATGGATTGTACGAAGAATTTGGGAGCTAGTGGATCCGTTCATGTAGATGACCCTCAACAAAGAGGTGGAGTAGTGGGCCCGAGGTATTGAAGTTGGCAAGGCTTGTGAATTATTTTGTTGTAGTATGGAGAACATTGGCTTGTGCAACACAAGAAGTTTTTTCGGTTTCCCAAAAAAGAAGTGCGGAAAGGGCAAAATAATATTTGGATAGAGGTGGAGTGTGCTCAAGAGTTCAATGAATAATATGGGGCCTACAATCACACTTTGATTGGCAGGGCCCTCCTCTTGTCAAAGTTGGAAGAAGATACCAAAGTTTATGCTCTTGTCAAAATAGACGGGGAAACAAGTATAGGGCATTCATTTGTCGAGGTGGCTAGTGTCGTACGCATAGCAGGCAGTAAATACCATTTACAGCACCCAAACGTGTAAACTAACTCGAAATATCGTCCCAGGGGATTCTAGACTGTTGCTGCAAGCTGAGATTATCCGTTCTACCAACTTAAGGTCTTGCTTCACCTCATTTCTCTCTTTCCGAATCACTACCTTTTCGGAATCCAATCCAGATCTTCACACACAAACATTGGTTTAGGGTACCTCTGTTTTACCCTTAGAGGGTCCGCCTTTGATTGTATAGAGGGGTAGGGACTCACCACTCGTATTCCTCACACACTCTTTTCTCTTTAAACTTCACAACACACATTTAGACCAACTATTGCACTAGATCAGACCAGAAACACTCTCACAACTTTCCGGATGGCCAATCCGGAAGGTAGGTCACATAGAGCCGCTTCTAGACTTTTCCACTACAATGACAGACCAACAGAAATCGGAACTGATATAGGGATTGTAAGTCGTTTTCTCGACTGATCCTAGGGTTTGGTTGACCTTTCGATAAGTGGCATGGGTATTACTTCCACTGGCGGATGCTTATCTCCACACGGAACCCTCCCTAGTGTTCCGGACTTGCACCCACGTCACTCCTAATCGAATTCCCGTTCTAGTGTTTTAAAGGCATGTGCTCAAGACCAAAATCACTAGCCTAGACTATGTCACAAACGTTCCTCACAAATCAGATCCAAGTCTCCTAAGATCCGGATTCCTCTTTTCTTCCTCCTCTCTCTAACACTTCAACGCACTCACAATGTCGCGCCTTTTAGTGACACTTACTACTTTAAGTTCACCTTCCAATGCTTTCCAAACACTTAACACTTTAGTGGCACCAAGGGTCATGCTCTCCTAACACTACACATGCCATGCACATCCAATGTTAGTCCCCAATTCCAACTCTTTGTGCTAAGTCCCAATCACCGGGACTATTAGTACATACACACCTATCATGACACCAAGGTATGTTACTTGGTAACATGAGGTGGAATTTCCATCTTATTGTATAAGGACCCATGGTGGCACTACTCACCATAGTCCTAACCGCCCTTGAGTGTCACCCCAACTCCATATTAGGCTCATTGTGTATTTGCTACTTTCCACTTCGTCACTAACCGAGACTCACAATTCGGGACACCTCAACATGGCCTAGCAAAGAGTGGGACTCCACCCAACCAGTGCCATGGGACACACACAAGTGTCCCATGGTGCCTTGAAGTAGTGGTGAACCTACACTACCAACCTTGAGTCATCGGAACTCACCAAAGCTCTAAGAGGGAGTGAGGAGGGAGACCAACCCCTCCTATAGTACTTTCTGTGGGATTCAGTAGATCCCCTCCCCTTGTATGTCAAAGGGACTCCCAAACCCACTTTGGTTTTGGAAGACTACCCCATTTCTCCCTATTCGCCCTTGTTTGGGACTCCTAAACTTCCATCCAGCATAACTTTGCGGTCCAGTCTCCAAATCTCACATGCGCACCCATTTTTGACATCTACTTAACGCGTAAATGCCGATGGACTACTCACTTGCCCCATTTGGACAAGTCCTTGCAAAGTTATTGCCCTCCAAAGATTCGGGTCCATTGGGAGAGGCGTCACGCCTTCACCACGGCGCTTCTCTTGGCCATAACTTGAGGCTCCTATCTTAGAACCTCGTAATTCTTGTCAATGTAGAATCCTTGTGTTCTTAGCTTTTCAAGGATATGCTACATGACATACTTCATGGAGGGATTCCGCATGAACCCCTCCCTCCTAGCCCTTAAGTGTCCGGGTGCCACCAAGACACCCCCACCTTTGAACGCCCATAACTTTTGATTCACAAGTTCAAATCACGTGTTCTTTGAACGACTAGAAGAGTCTTCTTGAGACCTTTTCAAGCATGTATTACACGCCCCCAAATTCGTACGGATCAGAGTGCTACCACACTCTAATCGCTCGGGACTCCTAGTCCCCCTCACCTCATCTCTTGCAAGGCTTGGGGAGTCACCTCTAATATGGAATGAGAAGCAACAAACCTGCCCCTCACTTTCAAAACTCAAAAAAAACAAAGACAAAAAGGCCAAAAAGCCACCTGGAAATCCAGGTGACCACTCCTAGACTTCTCGAAAAGTCCGAGAAAGTCAGATCCTACAAATCCAGAATCCGGGCCCACACTTGGAAATCCGGATTTGATTCAAAACTCAAATCCTAACTACCTAAAATCCTAACTACTTTGCCTTTCATGCCTTCTTCTAGTTGCTCCCACCTTGACTTGCTGGTGCTCAGGTAGATGACCTCGGAGTTGCTTTTGGAGTTGCCTTCACCAGTGTCATCCTCAACACTGCTCAGGGCTAAATCTTCCAAATTTTCAGGGGAGAGTATTCCCCTTCTTCCTCCTCTTCATTTTCCGATTTGGTCCGGTACTCCTCTTCTTCACATTTCTCAATCTGAGTGATCTCCCTCTCATCTTCTTTACCTAGAGATGTCTCATCCAAAATAATGGGATCCATCTCCTTCCTTAGTTGTTGCTGCAGTATGTGCTCGAATCCTTCTGGATAGGTTCGGGCTGGATTCAGCAGTCCTCTCATGCAGTCCGCCAATTCACCACAGGTTTGTGTGCAAGGTGTCTGAAGTAGCTCCTTCTCTGGAAGATGGAATACTAGAACAGGTGGCAAAACCGTAATCTACGGCGGTGCTAACTCTCGTGTTGCTTCCAGTTGGTTACTTGGTTCTTGTGCTGTCTTCATACTCCTCTAGATTGTCTTCTCGAGCTGCGTAGAGAAGGATTCCGTAGAATGACGGAGAGTCTCCCTCGGGGCTTCCGGTCTAGACGGTAGTGGCATTGAGGTTGTCAGCTTTACTAGAGTTTTCGTGTCAAAGTGGATCTCTGGAAAGCTAGAGAAGTCCATGACACAGTCCAGATCAATCCATCCTAGCAGTTGATGCATCTCCTTCAAAGTAGACTCCATCCTCGAGGAGAAGTCTACCGGGATCCGGATCACCTTAGATCTGGTAAGATGCCCTTCCTCTACAAGCCGGTTTTGCACGAGGGCTACCTTCATAACTAGGTTCACTAGCTTGTCCACCAATCCGGATAGGTTCTTGACTAGTTGCAGGGCTTCCTTCTCCCTTTGCTTTGCTGTAGCCATCTCTCCTTGAGCCCAGCTTAGTCTGGCTTGAAGGTCCACCTTCTCCTTCTCCAAGCCTTCAATCTGCTTCTCTTTCTTCTCCAGCGCTTCCGGATTCGGAAGTTTCTTCAAAGTGTCGAGGATGTCTTCCGGCTCCATCTTCAACTCCTTGCTGATCCTCTTGAGCAGGTCCACCAGGTTCTCATGGTACTCCCGAGCCTATAGTACCCACTTGAATCCGGTTTTGAAGAATCCGGATATACCTCCTCTTTCTTCTACCAGAATCTTCTCTTGAGTCGGAAGCTTCCCCCGTGACGCTGGATTAGTGGACTTCCTCCGCCTCCGATCCAAGAGTTGCTCCTCCTCTTTCGGATCTTCTTTCTCCTCAATTGGCGGCTGCTCCGCCTCTACTTCCTTTGTGAGGCCGTACTGTAGGATGGTGGATCCGGTATTATACTCGACAATTCTTGCATCACTTAATAGTTTTGCATGGTGGTGGAGGTGGAATAGGTAAGGACCAATGGGGTTGGTCTTAGCTTTCCCTACGATGGCGGCAAGCTTGGAGACTACTGCTCTAATAACTTTCCCCCAATTGACTAGTCTACCCTCCATGGCACCAAAGATGGTGTTGGTTGCCGTAACCATAACCTAGGTAGGCTTTTCCAGATACAAGATAGGGATCAGAAATTCTAGGACCTACTTCTGCCTTGCATCTAGACAGTCGTTGATGGCATACCCTTCCTTAGAGTGGGCTGCATTCCTAAACTTTCCTACTGCAAACTTATCCGTTCGGGAGGCTAATCCGGATCCCTTCTTGGGGAATCCGTAAACCTTGGCCCAAACCTCATCAATCCAAGTTCTGGGTCGCCCCCTCACTATCAACTCGTACTGTTTCGAGGCACCTTCAATAAGCTCTTGAATCATCCTATCATTCTTTACGGTCCATGGCCTCAAGAACAGACCGACACACCCTATCTCACTCAGATCATCCTCCAGTTGTGACCACTCTCTCAGCCTTTCCGAAATGGTTGGACAAACCATCTGCCTCGTTACCAACACTTTCTGGATACCTCCCTTCGCCATTGCAAACTAGACCAAGATCTGGATAAGCAGTAGCTCCTAAAACGATCACTAATTCACCACTCTTTCTCTCAACTATACGCGTTCAAAATAGTTGTGGAAGAAAGAGGAAGAGCAAATGGAAGAGGCGGGGTTAAGTACCCATCATCTTACCAACCGTTCCTGAAGCGAACCGTTTACCCGTAATGGATCCCTATTTTCCTAGGCCGGAAGTCTAGACCATAGGCTATCGCTATCCAAGTTTCTGGAATCCATCCTAGATCCATCTTGGATCCCGTTACGGAATACCTGGAGCATCCTCTCAGCCTTAGGAAGATGTTTAGGCTAAGACAATTCTAATCCTGTTTTCCTATTAGAATTTTGAAAAACTTCTATATAATTATAAACTCTTTACTATTAACCCGGTGAACTCTGAGATTATGGCTCACGACAGCTGGGGCATTTAATAAGAGGATAGACGACATCATAAGTCACTAGAGGGCGATCCTATTGGGTAGTTTTCAACCAAGTTTGTTACCTATCCAAGTTGATAATGAATAGGTCAATTTGATGGTAGATCAAGTGGATTTTGCATTGAGAGCCTTGAAGGTAGAGGAAGTAGATTTGTCTCCCAAAGGAACCTTGAAACAGAAAAGGGAGGATGAGGATGACCACTCTCCAAAAATGAAATGGCAATTTTCAGTAGTTGATATGGAGGCTAGATCCAGAGGGCTTGTTGTCTGTAGTCTTGGGCAAAATATTCAGCAAATGAGTGGAAGACTTATGACTAAGGATGGGCCATCTCATGATTTAAGAGAGGATAGTAGCTTCATTAAATGTAAGAGAGGTTTTCCTTTTTCTATCATGTGTAAAGGTATAGAAGTATATAGAGTATTTCTTGGATGTTATAAGGGTTTAGTACTAGTAATTCATTGTACTCATGATATATTTGGATTTGTTTTGAAATTTTATATATATATATATATATATATATATATATATATATATATATATCTTTGGATTTACCATTTGTTTTTCTTTCTTTTTAAATCATGCTATTATGAAGTATACATTTTTGTGAAGTATGTTTTTTTCTTGCTCACTTTGCAATTTAAAATTGTAAGATACTTTGACTAAACTGTTATTCTCTAGAATCCCATGATTCCATCCATAAATCCATATTTATTCCAAAGCCTCCTAAATGCACTTTACCTGACCAGACTACCCGATTGCTTGTGTCAAAATTGGATTGCGTGCCTAATCAAAGTGAATCAACCAACTAGGAATTCAAAATTCTTCCAAGACTCCAACAATTAGGACCAATTTTGGAGATTATAACTATAGGAAAGAAGCCATTTCAAAGTACTCTTGAGAAATTGAACGCTAAGATTTCCAAGGGCTAGGAGTTGCAATTTTTGTGTCCCTTGCTTGGTAATGCATAGTTCAGTGGACAAGGGGGCCTTGATTTTCAAGGCTTTGTGCACTCATTTTCTTTTATCATATTTGAACAATGTTTATTCGTTCTTTACCTTTTGAATTTCATTCCAATATATGAAATTCAAACTTGTGACTCGTCACTATGATCAAGGATTGGTTTAGTTGGTATGGTATCTTGTCAATTGGTAAAGTTAAGTGCAAGGCTTGCAACTTGGGTTTGCCAAGAAGGTAAGCCATATATTGAGCCACTTAGGATGTGAAGGCCCATCAGGTGTTCATGATACAAGAGTGAGCCTTTGTCTGCAATTGACGTTGGATGTTCGAGCTCTATTGATTTGGTCCAAGGGAGCATTTCCACAAAGACTGGTTGTTGACAACGAAGATAGCAATAGCCTACATATGGTTGGGAGCAATTTTTCAAATGAGAGGGGCATGGCCTGTTCTACTCAAGTAAATTTATGCTCAACGTCGAAATAATTTGTTGGTGTAGGTTCCAAAGTAAACCGAACTACAAAAACATTCGATAAACATGAAACTCTAAGGGCATCATGTATTAGGCCTCAAAGACAGAGCAATCTAGTGGATGGCTTTGAATCCGAAACAAAACACAATTTGAATGCATTGTGTACTAATTTCTTTTATATGGTGAACATTCCATTTGTTGTAGCCTGAAATCTAGCATTCAAAGAAGTAGTGAAAAGAACAACTGAGTGCAATGGACCCTACACTCCACCATCATATCAAGATCTACACCATAAATTGCTTGACCAAGTGAAGACCGACATCAAGACAAAGCTTCATAACAAGACTAAAGATAGGATTAGAAAGTTTGGAGCAACATTGTCTATTGATGGATGGAGCTCAATTACCAAATGGCCATTGATAAATGCCATGCTTGTATCTTCCTCGGGTGAGCAATTGCTTCAATCAATGGATATTAGTGGGGTCCAAAAGAACGCACAGTTTTTGGCCTTTGTCTTGGAAAAATTTAGAGAACAAACAGGCTATACAAATGTGGTGCAGGTGACTACAGACAAAGCTCCTGCAAACTCGACAGCATGGAATTCAGTGTCGAGTAAATATCCACACATTCTCTTTCAAGGTTGTGTGGTGTACACCCAGAATTTGTTGCTCAAAGATTAGGGAAGCAAGAATGGATTAAGGAAAAAGTTAAGAAGGCCCATATTGTTGTGAAGTTCTTCAAGTTGCGGCATATGCTTCTAGCTAAATTTCAAAAACACAAAACAAAGTATAGCTTATTGATGCTAGTAGAAACAATATTTGCTTCAAATTTCATCATGATGGATTGTTTGTTGGAGGTGAAATTTGCATTGCAACAAAGTGTAGTGGATTGACAATGGGTAGAGTATGTGCTCAAGTTACACGACACCAAGAAAAAGAAATCTCATATAGAGTCTCGGGAGGTGAAGTCTACATTATAAAAGAGCTCTTTTGAACCCCTACCTTCTTCACGATAAAGAACTAACCGACAATCAACATGCAATAGATGCATGCAAGTGTGTTATCAAGAAAATATGTAAGCAAAAAACTTATACACAAATAGTGAAGGAGCTCGTAGCATTTTGACACTGAGAATCTCCATTCCACGACATGTTGGATCCGGTTGAGCAAATATTGTCGGCATATGCTTGGTGGGATTTTGAGGGGGCATGTAGCAAGCTCATTGCTCCAATTGCAAAGAGGATTTTGGCCCAACCGGTATCATCATCTTCATGTCAACAAAATTGGAGTAGCTACTTTTTTGTTCACAACAAATCTTGAAACAAGTTGAAGCCATAGAGAGCTTCAGATTTGGTGTATGTATACACCAATTCCAAAATCATAGCTATGTTGAATGAAAAGGTAGAAAAGAAGTGGTACCATGACATCGTGAAGTCCGAGGATTCGGAGGGGCCTATTTCAAAAGATGAGGATGGTGAGTCTGTATCTAATGATGGAGATGCTGTAAACTATAATATGCATAAATTGGACAATGAAATGTTTAAGAGCCCTAATTGGAACAATGAAGACTTCAGAGACAATGATGGATACATGTATGAGTTCCGATTAGATGAAGACAATTGTGGTCTCAATGAAGATGTACCTTCGATAGCCAAATTTGTGGATGAATTCGGATTTATTAGTAGCAAAAACATTCCACCGAATATAGAGGATATATATGTAGAGATAACGGCAACCAATAGGGCAACAATTGCAAATGATGGGAGTCTCAAAAAAGATGAAGTGTTTCCAATTTCCAATGCTCCATCCACAATAATAGCGGTAGTAGAAAATGACCAACACAACAAGGGAGGATGTGAGATGAAGATCCAAATGAACGTGTCCAATGCAAGTATTGTGTCAATAGTGGTATTGGCAAGCAAGAAATGTCGGGAAGCAAATATTGGAAATGCCAAACTACATGATGTAAAAGACAATGTTGAGGCATGTTCAATGGGGTTGAGTAGCCCGATTTTTGTCAACAATGGTGTTGGCAAAAAGCACTTTAGGGAAAATTCCCAAGAACCACCATATAGTACTCTTCCACGAGCACTATTCAAAACTAGTGGCACAACATTGGATGGTTCAAGGAAATCACAACTTGGGAAAGGACATTTGTCTCTTCCGAAAGAGATGAGTTTGGAAGGCAATCCAAGTCAAACCATTTTATCATGTACTGATGATGATAAGAATGAGACATTGGCTTCAATGTTTGTTAAACATCCACCATGACATTCTATGAAAACATCACACCAAACATCACAGTCTTTGAATGCAATGCAATTAATTATTCAAAGAGCATTAAAATCAGGGATGTCAAAGGTTGAAAACTTCATCAAAGCCCATAAAAAAAGAAGAATACAACCCTTTGCTACCTCCCCATCAAGAGATCAAATGTATGTAGAATCCCTCTAGGTGCATGCTAGCTTTCTTCAAAGAAGAAAATGAAACAATCCCTAGCCCTAAGAAAGACATTGGTAAGTCCAGATTAAGAGTCCAAAGGGAAAAGAAGACAAGTAGATCAATGAGATCATTGACATGTATACATGTACAAGGAGTGCAAATTGTACAATCTTCATCAGACAATATGGAAGATACATTCGATAATGAAGACGATAGATGCAGAACTAGATGTGATAGTAGTGGGGCTAAGGTGAAAGGAGATAGTGATTACAAGCCTTAGAGATTTAAAGGATGTAGGCTTAGGTGTTTAGGAGCTCATAATACATCTAGCATGTAATGCAGTAATGGCAATTAATTGTTTGAAGCTTTCATTGTGTTTGTAGTTTTCTTATTGATGTTGAAAATATGATTACGTTTTTCTTCATTGTTACACCAAAAAGAAGTCCAAAAAAAATGATTTTGTTATTTTTCCTTTGCATAAAGTGTGATATATTGCAAGATACTTATATAATGCAACAATTTTGACTCCATGATTGTCATAGATTTGGTAATTTTTAAAGTGAAGAGAATTTTGAGGTTGTGTGTTTTTTTCCATCCTTTTCAATGACAATTGCAATTATAGTAGTTCAAAAACCACAACTCCATATCTCAATTTTTGAAGTTCGCCAACAAATTGCTATGTGCCTCCCTCTCTACATTCGCCACTAGCCGTCCGCCTATCCACATGTCCACTCGATAGCATTTATCCATAGTAAGTTTTCTGACACTATTTTTTACCCACTAGAAAAGCAACATACACCAAGTTTGGACATCCAATTTTTGGACATGATTTTGCCTAGGACACTCACTTTTGTCAACCCTGTCTCCAAGGCCAGTGGCTTGAGGTAAACATATCTTTGGAGCCACATCTTTTGATTTTATTGTAGTTGCATTCTATGATTCAAGAAGCCCAAAGTATCCCTCTATTCCTCTCCCAAAGGGGTATTAGGTCATTGTTGGAGGCTATTGACAAGATTGTATTGTAGATAGCAAATGATGTGAAAAAATCATTCAGAGATCCCCAAATAGATTTATCCCAATTTGATCCTCAAGAGGACTAGATTGGACTTGAAGTGCATCTACAAAACTCTGAGGCATTATTGAGGTGTCAAGTAGAATTAATTATCGAAAGTTGAAAGATCATTTCAAGGGTAGAACACTCAATAAGGAATATTTGGGTGTAACTATGTTGGACATGTTTTGAGGGAACAAAGAAGCTTTAATGATATGTTCGATGACCATTACACTACAAGAAAATGATGTTTTTGGTAACGTCAAAAAAAACGTCTCTTAGCGTTCAGTTTGACATGGAAGTTGTCTAGAAGGATGTCACCTAAAATTCGATATAAAAGATGGGCAAAAAACATCCAAAAATCAAGGAAAACGTGTCGAATTTCAGCTTGTTTTTTCTAACGTCATAAACAACAAGGTCTTCTAAGAACTCCACAGTGTGGCACGTGGATGCCATGTAAGTGCCACATAGGCAAAAAGATTCACGTGGGATTTTTTTCATCCAACCCATTGATGATGTGGCTTGTCGTATGCGCAGTGGAGCATAAGTACCCTTACAACACCAAAACATCGTAAAATGACTCGAAATATCATCCCAAGGGATTGTAGACTATTGTTGCAAGCCGAGATTATCTATACTATCAACTTAAGCACTCTTTTCACTTCCTTTCTCTCTTTCGGATCACTACCTTTTTGGAATCCAATTTGGATCCTCTCCTTTTCGAAATCCGGATTCGAATCTTCTCACACACACACTAGTTTTTGGTGCCTCTGTTTTACCCTCAAAGGGTCCGCCTTCAATCTTGTAGATGGGTAGGGACTCACCACTCATATTCCTCACACTCTCTTCTCTCTCTAAACTACAAAAAATACACTTAGACCAAATGTTGCACTAGATTAAACCAAAATACAGTCTCACAACTTCCTGGATGGCTAATCTGGAAGGTAGGTCACTTAGAGCCGTAACAAGTCCTTTCCACTACAACGATAGATCAAGAAAAAACAAAACCAATGGGGGATTGTTAGTCATTCACTAGACTGATCCTAGAGTTTGGTAGACCTTCCAGAGAGTAGGATGGGGATTTTTTTGCTAGCAGTTCCTTATCTCTACACGGAACTCTCCTGGTATTCCAGACTCGCACCCATACCACTCCTTGCCGAATTTCCGTTCCAATGTTTTAAAGGCACCACATGCAATATCGTATTCACAAGCCTAAACTACATCACAAACGTTCCCTCCCAAATCAGATCCAGTCACCTTAGATCCGGATTCCTCCTTTTCTCGTCCTCTCTCTTATACTTCAACGCTTTCACAAGCAAACACAGAAAAATTGGATATATGACAATCAATTCTTGAAGGTCCACTTGGTGGCTCAGATTAAAGAAAGGATGACAAGATACCAACTATAAGCGCTAGGATGGAATGAGAGGACAACAAGCTTGCCCTCCCTTTAAAAACTCAAAACCCGAAGGCAAAAAGCCACCTGGAAATCCAAGGGATCAATCACAGACTTCTTGAGAAACCCGGAAAGTCAAATTCTAAAAATCCGAAACCTAGGCCCACACCTAAAAACTCGGTTCAGATTCAAAATTCAAATCTTAACTAACTACAACCCTAACTACCTCGCCTTTCGCGCCTTCTTTTGACTGCTCCCGCCTTGACTTGTTGGTGCCTAGATGGATGCCCTCGGAGTCGCCATCACCAACGTCATCCTCACTATTGCCCGAGTTTGGATCTTCCAAATTTCTAGAGGTGAGTTTTCTTCTTCCATGTCCTCCTCCTCCTCTTCCTCTTTTGACCCGGTTTGGTATTCCTCGTCTCAGATTTCTCAATCTGAGTGATCTCCCTCTCATCCTCTTCTTCTCCTAGAGATGTCTCATCCAATACAATGGTCGTTCTCTCCTCCCTGGGTTGAGGCTGTTGCACATGCTTGAAGCTTTCCAAATGAGTCAAGCCAGATTCTTCAGTCTTCCCATCCGATCCACCAAATTGCTTTGGATAAGCAATCTCGGTGTCTGAAGGGTTTCCTTCTCAAGAAGACGGATTGCTGGAATAGGCGTTGAGATGGTACCTTTCAGTGGTGCCAACTCTCATGCTACGTCTAGTTGTTTGATCAATTCTCGAACTATCTTCAAGCTCCCTCGGATGGTCTTCTCGAGCTAACTTGAGAAGGGCTCTATGGAATGCTGGAGAGTCTCCCTAAGAACTTCTCGTCTTGGTGGAAGTGGCAATGATGACATTAGCTTCACTAGAGTTTTTGTGTCAAAATGGATTTTCGGAAAGTGAGCAAAATCCATGACCCGATTCGAATCAATACACCCTAAGAGCTAACGACCTTGGATCTGGTCAGATGTCCTTCCTTGATTAGCCGGTTTTGGACAAGGGATGCCTTAATGATGAATTTTGAGGGTCTATCCACCAAACTGGATAGGTTCTTGACAAGTTGAAGAGCTTCCTTCTCCCTTTGCTTTAATGCGGCTAGCTCTCCCTCTACCCAATTCAACCTAGATTGGAGGTCATTTTTCTCCATCTCTAGATTCTCGATCCACTTCTCCTTCCGTCCCAACTCCTCCAGATTCGGAAGTTTCTTCACTGCGTCTAGTATCTCCTCTACCTCGACCTTCAACTTTTTGTTGATTGCCTTGAGTACGTCTACCAAGTTTTCGTGGTACTCCTATGCCTACAACATCCAATTGAATCTGGTCTTAAAGAATCCGAACATTTCTGCCTCCTCCTTGTTCGAAACCTTCTCCAGAATAGGGAGTTTCCCTCGTAAAGCTGGATCGGTAGATTTCCTTTGTCTTCACTCCATGAACTGCTCCTCCTCTTTCAGCTCTTCCTCTTCATCTAATGTCGGCTGCTCCACCTCCACTTCATCTATGAGGCCGTAATGTAGGATTGTAGATCCGGTGTTGTACTCTACCATTTCTACATCACTCAAAAGTTCTACATAGTGGTAGAAGTGGAATACGTAAGGACCAATTGGGCTAGTTTTAGCCTTTCTTACATGGGCGGCAAGCTTGGAGACCATTGCTCCAATGACCTTCTCCCAGTGGACTGGTCTATCCTCCATTGCGCCAAAGATGGTGTTGGCCATTGTGATCGTAACCCGGGTAGGCTTTTTCAGATACAAGATCGGGATAAGGAACTCTAAGACTTGTTTCTGCCTCCCATCTAGACAATCTCTAATGGCATATCCCTCCTTAGCATGGGCCGCATTCTTAAACTTCCTAGTCATGAACTTATCAGTTTGGGAGGCTAATCCAGATCTTTTCTTCAGGAATCCGTATACCTTAGCCCAAACCTCATCCATCCAGGTTCCGGGTCACCCCCTCACTATTAAGTCATACTGATTTGGAGCTCCTATGATGAGCTCCTAGATCATCCGCTCATTCTTCATAGTCCATGGCCTAAGGAATAGGCCAACACACCCTATCGTGCTCAGGTTGTCTTCTAACTTCAATTGATCACTCTTCCTTTCCGAAATGGTAGGACAAACCATTTGTGTAGTAACTAAAGGTTTACGGATACCTCCCTCCGCCATTGAGAACTGGAACTAGGTTCGGATTTGGTGGAGAAACAAAGTGCTCAACTCCTGAAACGATCACTAATTCAACACTCTTTCACTCAACTACACGAGCGCAAATTGCTGCGAAAGAAAGAGGGAAGAGAAATGGAGGTGTTGGGGGTTTAGTACTCGTCATCCTACCGACCGTTTCCTAGTAGTAGACTATTTACTATAATGGTTTCCTAGATTCCAAGACCGGAAATCTAGGACGTAGGCTGTCACTATCCGGGTTTCTGGAATCTAGATCCATCCTAGATCCTTTTGTGGAACACCTAGATCATCCTCTTAGCCTTAATGCAATGTTTTAGCTAAGTGGATTCCAATTCCGTTTGCCTAGTGAAAATTTTGAAAAATTCTATACTATAATACATCTATTTTATACTAACTCGGTAGATTCCAAGTTTCCGTCTCACGACATGGCTCTTGATGTGGCACTTGACATAGTGGCAGGAAAAGTGATGTGGAACCACTTATGATGATGTGGCATGCCTAGTCAGCACACTTTTATATATCATTTGAAAATTTTAATTTCACTTATTCAAACGTCAAATTAGATGTTTAGACATTTTTGAGACATCCATTTGTGCATATTATACTTGTCAAGCAAGATCAATAAAAAACAATGATTAAAAATAAAATTCAAATAAAATGAACAAGCAAAATTTTTTTAATTCAACAAGAATTGAAGAAAACTTACCATCTACCATCAAGAGAATTTTTGATGGAAAAATGAAGGAATTCCTTCATTAAAAGTTAGTGAAAATGAATTTAACAAAGGTCATATTTATATTCATTGTTTGTCCATGGTAAGACAAAAGATATGGAATTACTAGAATATGGGAACTTGACCATTGTACATCTTGACACTATTTTAGACATCTGAATGTTGTTTTAGACATCTGGATGTCATTTCAGACATTTTACATTGAACACAATTCTTGTTTTACATATCCCATATTGTTTGTTTCACTTCTAACCACACACTTATATAAAGACCATCTCTTTTTCATCCATGGTGCACATCCATCCATTTCTTTTTTTTGGCAAGACATGCCATGTGTTTGCCCTTTCCTAAAATTTTCACATATGGTCAACTTTTTACCATCAACCATAGTAATTTTTACTAACTTACCCATAATCAAAATGGGTCTACTTGTTGATGTGGCAATCTATGTATTTTTGGATGTCACAAAAACCATCAACATGTTTTTTCTAACATCACTAAAAACATGTCCGTCTACAATAACATCTACTCGTTTTCCAATCTAGCCACAAATGTTTTACGCAACATCACATCAAATTCACACTCCTATGCTTGTTGATCATCTAACGCAGTGACGTCTCAAAAAACAGGATACATTTTCTGTAAATAGCATCAAAAACACAGGGTTCTTATAGTGTATCACAATTATTTGCTCATGTACAAAAAAAGTGTTGTTCGAGGGACTCATGGAAACAAGGAAATTGAGCAACCTCAGATAGGAATCATTCAAGTCATTGGAACTATGAAAGAAATTGTAGATGAGAATGCTAACCAAATGCCACATCAAATGTGTGACATCGAACATGGAAGAATGGACACTCTCAAATTTCTACCTAAAGAAAATAGTTGGAAGTATGTGCACACTTAGGTGAACAAGGTAGTATGTCAACTTTCTTTCATTGTCATGAATCATTTGGAGATCTCTAGATGATCCATTCGCAATTAGCATTATCAATTATAGTTGAGGATTTTTTATTTTCTTTAGTTTACTTTGGAATTACATGGTACTATTCCAATAGCTCATATAAGTTTCTTTTAGATGTTTAGTTAAATATTAACTATGATATTCCGCTAGTGAGTGAATCAATAATTAATCAAATCAGAAAAGAACATTTCAACAATGTCTTCATTAAGCATGTTAGAAGTTTGTTTGCAAATTGTACCTCATGCAATGAGCTTCAGTAATTTATATTGAAATTGCATGAAAGGAGACCCGAGTCTATGGAATTCATGAAGCAACGGATTAAACATCTTAATTTGCCAACCTTTTGTTGTCTTCTATATGCATTGTGGTGTGAGGAGTTTAAAAGGAATCCATGAGAAATTCTTTGTATAATTCACAACAAGATGGATACCTCAAAGATAAACCTTCTAAAGATGTACATGACAACAAAGGCCATGCAAGATCTGGGTTAACATCACAACCTTCATCAAGAGGCATGCCTGTGACACCTTGGTGAGCAAGGGGGATGTTGGAGGTGACTCCCCAAGCCTTGCAAGAGATGGGGTGAAGGGGATGAGGAGTTCCGAGCAATCAAAGCATTGTCGCACTCTAATCCAAATGAATTAGAGAACGTATCACACATTTTTGGAAAGCTTATAAGAAGATGTATCCATAGGTTCAAAGAAAGCGAGAATCCGAGTTGGGAGTCAAAAGTTATGGGTCTTCAAAGTTGACAGTGTCCCGGCCACATCCCCAAGTATGGGGACGTGGGAAACAAGGTTTGAAAGGATTCCTTTGAGCCAAATAGGGCATGCCGCATACCATTGGAAAGATAAAAGGGCAATATTTCTAGAATGCTAAGGTTCATGAATAGATAAGCTGTGAGCTAAAAGTTATAGGCATCCAAAGAGGGTGGAGTCCTAGAGAACTATACCTCCTAGGGGACTTGTACCTTTGGAGGGCCATAACTTCCTCAATACTTGTTGCATTGGGGAAAGTGAATAGTTCAATATGATCTAAGGAAAATTTTGATCACACAAATGGGCTCACACTTAGTATTTGGAGCTCTAAAATAAAAGTTATCTTGATGGGAAGATCGAGAGTCTTTGGGGGTCCGATGTTGGGAAACCACTTGGAATTGGGTGGTCTTCCAAAATGGGGAGCATCTTGGGGGGTCCCGGTAACCTCTAGCATAGGAAGGGGTGGTCTCCCTCCTCCCTCCCAGATGGTGCCATGGTGAGCCTAAGTAGCCCCAAGTGGTGAGGTTAGTGTTGGAGCCTCACTACCACTTGTATATTACTTTAGAGTGCTAATACACTCCTTGATACCGGTTGGGTGGTGTCCCACTCCACACAAGGCCATGGTATGAGTCCCGATTAGTGAGTCCTAAGGTAAGTCCAGAAATGAATTGGATTAGGCCTAGTGGGAAGTTGGGTTCCATTCAAGGATAATTAGCACCATTGGGAAGTAGTGCCTCCACCGAGTGTTTGGACATCAATGGAAGTTCTACCCTATGTCATCAAATGACATACTTAAGTATTGGAAGGAAAGTATTGGAAGTCATGGAGGAATGGGGAACCCTGTGACTTGAATTGGAACCTAATATTGTAAATGTATGGCATGTGCAGTGTTAGGAGAGCGTGACCCTTGGTGTCACTAAAGGGTTTAGTGCTTGGGAAAGCACTAGAAGGTGAACTTAAGGTGGTAAGTGTCACTAAGGCGCATGACAATTAAATTCCGATGACTGTTACATAGAAGGTAGCTCATGGTCATATTGATGGTGTGTACAACCATTTTGCACTATCCTATTGGACAAGAGACTTAAACTTCACTATATCTTCATTGACAAGATTGTTTCGCCAATTGGAAGATTCACCAATTCAAGAGATTGGCAACCTATTTCCATATCCACTGACAAACCCTATGTTCGGGGCACTACTAAGAGGGAAGTCAAGATGTGTAGATTGTTTAACCTTAACAAAACCATTAGCAAAACATCGATCCTACCCCTTTCCTAAAAATTTATACCTTCAACTTGAAGACTCTACAAAAGATAATAAGAACCGGTATCTCATAGCGTTCTTGTCCTTGTTGACTACACATGATGTCTTCAAAGAAATTTAGGTTGGATTCCTACTCGTCAAATATACTCATGAAGATATTGACACTTACTTTAGCCATCTTTCAAAGGCCTTGAAGAAAAAGTACATTTTTGTGGACATTGACCTCATGAAAACCTTCTTATAGTCACAAGAAATAGCGTTCAAGTCAAAGTTCATACAAGAAGTGGCAAACTTCAAGTCATTCATCAAGGATTACCAAAAGAGTGGCACTTCTAGATTAATTGAATTAGGAGAAATACATTTTTTCAAGTTCTACATGGACAATGATGGGGTCCTCGTCATGAGATACAAGAAGTGTAGTATTGATACATAGTGGTTACCAGCTAATAAACCATCTCTTTGCCTCCAGAAGAAAGACAATAGAGGTCGGCCAAGGCTTTCCCTAAGCTATCCAAAGCTTATTCCATTCAGGCCCATATAGGGAAACAAAGTTCCTAGCATGACTAGGAATCAAGAAAACACCATGGAGTTGGCAAGGAACCCTGAACAAGAATTTCATTATGGTAGGACTAGAAAAGTATTTACAGTATCGGCAAAATAGTGTGTTGAAATGCGAGGGATTTGCAATAGCCTTTGGTCCGTATGTGGATTACTAGAATCGCATGTTGCAAGAGCTTAAGAAACCACTACTCAACTGTCCTCCAAAATTGGTGGAAGGCTTTTGGCCACAACACAATTGGAGGTTGATACCTCATGACATCCCTCATTGGTCATTAATGATGAATCTTATGGATGTCATTCCCGAAGAAAAGGACCTAGAACTATATTGTGGCCCCGCAAATGAAGTGCCATGAGAAAGCTTCAATCCATGGCTTGACATACGTTTAGGCTTATGGGTTCTTTTGAGACTTTAAGAGCCCTCAATCTCTGTTGTTTGGCAAGGAAGAGCATTGTCTAGCATATGCCGAGTGCCAAAAGATGAGAATAAGAGGAAGTTCTAAATGAAGTATTGAAGATTTGAAGATTGGATAACTTTGAAGCTACGTTAGAGTTAAGGTATCCAAATTGTTGGTATGGCAAATGGATTATTGAAAACACTTCCCCTACATGGGTGGATGCAAATTGAGTAGTGTATTCAAATTGGTCTAAGATAGTAGATCCAAAATCATAGACAATTCCTATGAAGAGTAGGGAGGTTGCCTTGGTGAAATTGACTAGGGTGAATGAGGTGGATCCTTGACTAAGTTTTGTGTCCATGTTAACAAGGTCATTGGGAGATCTCCAGACTGATGTATTTTTCATCTTTGCTTGCAAGGATAGGCGAGGTTCTTATCATACAATGTTCTTTATAATTGTAATTACGAAAATGAGTGGATTGTTCAGCAGAGTTGTGTTCAATGTTATGTATAAATATTACACATCAAGAGATTGGGTTTAGCATTCATACTATTAATTTCTATCATGTTAAAGAATGAAAATCCCAAAGCCTTAATCTTTAGTTGGTGTTGTATTTAATTTCTCTCATTTCTTGCAATGGAACTTGTATATATTTGAATGAAAAAAATATTGCATGCTTGGAATTGACATACATTTGTAAGTTATGTATCTATAGGATTGTCTTTTATTCCAAAGTTAGTGTCATGCAATTCTGAGGTATGCATCTGAAGTTGGCAACCAACAAGGCATATTGTTTATATTGTACCTTGTATTCATTCATCTTTATATATTGAATGAATGACTGGCTAGACTATTGTTTGCATTCCTCTAGACAACGATGTCAAACTTACACTCACTTTCTACACTCACTTCCTAGACTTCCGATTTATTGGACTTTGTCTTTCCAAGTTACTATAAAATTACTTGAAGTATTTAGTTTATATTGGAGATTGACTAAGGTGTACATGGTATCCCACATTCGATTATTGATCAATTGCTTGGGGATGGAAGCTATATGTGCTTCTATCATTAGTCATTTGGAGATCTCTTGGTAGGCTGTGGAAGGTTCTCTCTCTTGTACAATAATTGGATGCAACCTTCCGTACCATAGGGGTTACTCTAAAATCCCTATCTGGAGATCTCTAGATCACATTATGCGAATTTTTTTGCAAAATGATGTATTCAAGACACTTCTAAAGAAGATGGATCCTAAACTACATAATTTCTTTGCTTTCCAAGGACACAAAGCACTCTGTAGAATAGTTACAAGTGCAAAATTTGGAGCATGTGAAGCATCTATACTACTTTAGAACAGGAGATCTCTAGATATAGGTATGTATGGGCAGAATTTGAAGCACATGAAACATCCATATCATTTGATTCTAGGAGATTACTAGATACATTAAGGAAATGGAGAGATCTCCAAATGCAACACGAACCATTTGGAGATTTTAGTAGTTTTTTATTTCTGGATTTCTCCAAAGTTCACAAGTAGTTAAATATAGCATCTTCAAGATCTGCGTTGTCTTGAAGGATTTTCTTGTGCTTGGGAGAGGGAAATCCTCTTCTATCCATGTCATCATCCTTTACATGATCTTTCTGGCTTGTCCTCACTTGTGTGTTTGAGTTAATACTTTAAGCCTCAAGTTTATAGTAAATTCCAAACTACCATGAAAATTCTTGAAAGTTGCCAACCAAAGGACTTTGTGCATTTGAATGAGTGGGATAGTCATTGTTTGTCGACAATGACCTTGTTATTCGCCCTAAATTTCCAGCAGTATAAAACCCTCGTGTTTGGGGTGACGTGCCTTGATTGTTGGAAACGGATTTTTTTGGAAGTCCAATATAGCAAGCTTATGTTTTTATGTCACGAAAAACATCATGCTGATCTATTATCTTTAGATAATTTGCCAATCTATAAAAAAATAAGGTCTACTATCTTTGCCAAAAAAATTCTTATTATTCGATGAAAAGGCAAGTTCTTCATTTCTATGGTAATCTTGAAAGTCACCAATGACTACATTTTGGCTTCAACATCCTTCTAGGATTAATGAATGCTTTTGGAGTTCAATAAGATATGAGATTCAAATTTGGTTCATAGAGGAGAAAAAATTCTAAATGAAGTCTATAGAAACATCCAATTTAGATCATAGGCAATTTTGAAGTACTTTGAGTCATTTTTCAAAGTAGATACAAATTTAAGTGTGTATGCAATATGATTAATTATAAAGTCACCTAAGAAATCCATGTATGCAATGTTTCTTTTTATTCTTATTCTAAAAAGCATTTGAATTAAACTTGAAAAAAACAAGAACTATTACCAAAGTACTTTGATAAAAAACAACAATTTGAATATTGGACCTACAAGTGTACTCATTTCTATAGTGATCTAGAAAATCATTCATTAATCACTTTAGGCTACAATATCTTTTGAGAGTTAATCAATTTGATTTTTATTGGAATGACAACAAGTCTTGATTGCATGAAATTTAATCACATTGTCTTCTTCTTAAATGGAGATTTAGATCCTACCCTTGCAAAAATAGTGGATCAAACTCTTATTACTTGAAGTATTCATTTGCTTTTGATCCTTTCTTTTTTCAAAGATGAGACCTAAATCTCCATTTAGAATGAAGACAACTCCATATACTTAAGGTAAAACAACCCATTGCAAACTCCTAAGAATGACCCTATTACAATTTTTTTAAGTTATTGAGATTTGGGCCACATTCAATGTCTTAGCTAAATTGGAATGGAGTAATTTAAGTCTTCTATATTAGAAAATATTGTGACCACAATAGGTGAGTAATAAGTTATGAATCAATTTTTGATGGCTTTAGGGTAGTCTACAAACTCTTTTGAGTTGTGATGGGCTAAACACTTCAAAAATTCATAACAAATTCACATTTTATCAAAAAAATATAGTTTCAAATGCTCTTGCCATTTCTATCACTCAAGTTTCTCTAGAAAAAAAAGTAGAAAATTTCAGAAATGAAAAGAGGGCAAACCCCCCGTTTGGTCCATAATGGGCTATTTTACCTTAGATAGCATGCAACCAAGACTTGTCATTCCAATAAAAATCAAGTTGAATTAAAATTCAAATCTTTTATAAAATATAAATGGAAAGAGGCATCACATAAACAAGGATTTTAGGTGACTTTTTAAATCAACTCTAGTTTACTCTATAATCATCTTTCCTAATGTATACCTTGAATTTCATTTTATTTTGAGCTTTTTGCAAACCAAAATACCAAGATCAAAACTAAGATAAAACAATTTGATCCCTAATGACCCAAGGCCTCAAAAGCATTGTAATCCTTGCAGAAATGGGGACATGATCCAAAAAAAGTGTTCATCATCTAATAAAAGAAATCCTCAAGAAAAGCTGAAAGCCATTAAAATGGTTCCCTAACTTAAATGCAAATTCCAAGATTTTATAATCTTCGTTTGGGGGAAGGCACAGGTAAGTAATTCATCCACGATTCATCACATTGTTTACTGCACAATGTTTCACTTGAGAGTTACGCAGCAAACCCTTCACCGTGGGTGCGAACTGACGAAGACACGCTTCTACCGTAGAGTGGTTCCAGATACAGCCAGTAAGGAGAACCAACGACCATGTTCAAGATGTTCACATGTAACAAGATGTAAAAGCTTGAAGACCGGGAACCTCTACAGAAATGGACAACCATTTGAAGGGACCAGCTTACAGGTTTGTCGATCCACAATATGAAATCCGCGCCTTCCAGACAGCGGGCTCTGACACAGAAACATGACGAGTGAGGAAGTACTATTGATGCAAAACCGTTTGAACAGTGTAGACCATCATGGACGTGCTTCCCACTACACTTAATAGCTGAAGTAAGATAGGAGACCCATAAAAACTCAGAACCTTGAAAAATATCAACAGCGTACAGCTGCACTACAGGTTGACAATAAAGAAGCTAACACTATCCTTCATTGATGGAACGGAATAATTCTACCTTTTCCAATAGGAGAGGCAAACTGTCATGATGGTGTCTACCACCACTAAAGATAAACTTGAAAGAAAAGAAAGAGCACTCAGCTAAACTTAAGCGCAAGAGTAAAGAGTGCCCACAATCTACCTCCGATACATTACAACTCCATTTATATTGTACAAAAGCTTCAATTTTCTGCACCCTCCGAGAAAATTGTCGATGCGATCTCTTGATAACACAACTGACTATATCGACCATCTGCACTACTCGAAACATAAGACTTTCCCAACAGCAATACAATCATCCAACAAGAGTTTTTTCATGAAATACAATTAAGGTGGTGAAAGTCCCCAACAACTGGCCGTGCGGATAAAATGAAATTGGAAAACCGGACACAACAGTCCATACAGCTCTGCCAACAAATAAGGAGAACTTACGATACTAATTAGTTAAGTTCAAATTAAACCAGAACTGAAGTTCAAGATAAACCTCTCGTGATGAAGAGTGCAACCAGTCATCATTCAACCTGTGAACACTACCTGATGACGGCCAGATTCTAGCAATTTCCACGGCAGTCAAGGATACAGAAAATAACTGGGACTGCACACCTTCATTCGTTGTCAGCATCTGATTGAAAAAGGGCTTTCAGGTCTCCCAAACGAATCAGTGAAGACCTGCTTTCTGAAAAGTGCTCTTCGATTTCATCGTGCACAGATGATGAGAATATTTCCATCAAGTTGTCTCGTTAATGAATTTTGGATGCTAAGACTTTGTCAACAACCTCAGACATGTCTTCCCAGACTATGGGTTTACTCAGGTAACCATCTAAGCCAGTCTCTTCCATAGGTCCACTTTCTGGTGCCAGCGCATCAGCAGAGAGAGCATATATAGGAACAGTGGCCACTGACGTGGGTAAGGCCCTTATTGCTCTCGTTGCACTCAAACCATCGAGAACGGGCATCTGTAGATCCATGAGTACAAGGTCATACAAATTTCTTTGAACGGCCTCGACAGCTAGCTTCCCATTGCTGACCAATTCAACATCGTGCCCGTAATGCCGAAAAATTTTACGAATGAGGAGTTGGTTGACCTTGTTATCTTCTGCTACTAGCACGCTGATAGTCTTTGTCTCTTCTTTGGCGCATGCTCCCGGAGGAGGCAAAGATGATTTAGTCGTGGAGGGTTTGTCTCCCAAAAGCTCCAGAAGGAGTTTGCTAGAGTCTTCAGCAGGTAACACAGGTAAGACAAAAGTCACCACTGTGCCTTGACCAGACTTGCTTTTCACAGGCAGCATTCTCCCTCCCATCAGCAGAAGCAACCCCTTGCAGATTGCAAGTCCGAGACCTGTCCCAGATGCATCTCTTCTAAGCGCACCTGCCTGAGCTGCTGCAAATAAGGTCTCGAGCTGCTCCTTAGCAATACCAACACCTGTATCACTTACTTTGACCTCAAGATACAGCTTATCCTTCATACGACTTTTCCCAACTGCAAGTCCTTTTTCTGTCACTGATGACTCAAGTCCCGGATAGCAATAACGAAGACTCCCACTGGCGCTCCTTTTCATTCTTCCATTGCCCTGAAGCGGTTTAACAATGAGGGGTGGACATGGGACGTACCGCCAACAAACTGTGATACTTCCTTTCTCGGTGAATTTTATTGAATTACTAACAAGATTTAGAATAATTTGCCGGAGACGGACAGGATCACCACGAACAGCAATAGTAGCCCCTTCCATAGGCTTGATATGTAGTTTCAGACTCTTTTCGGCCAATTTCTTCTCATGCATTGTCACAACCTGTTCAAAGAGATCGCTAAGGGAGAAATCAATTTCCTCTAAAGAGAGACGGCCAGCTTCCATCTTGCAGAAGTCCAAGATATTGTTGATGACCTGCATGAGGCCTTCAGCTGATTCCTGCATGATTTTCACAAGCTCTTGTTGTTGAGGCACCAGCTGTGTCAAGTTCAAGAGATCAAGCATTCCAAGAACACCTGTCATAGGAGTACGAAGCTCATGACTCATCATAGCCAAAAACTGTGACTTCGCCCGATTTGCTGCCCTAATAGCCTCACAAGCATCCCTGTCAGTTGTGACATCTTCATATAGCCATAGGCGGCCGTGAGCTGAGACACTACTTACAGGAAATGATCGCACATGAAGAACACATCGAGGTTGTTTCAGCACCCATTCTTCCTCAATCTCTTGAGGCTCCTCCACCCCTGTCATAGCTCTGTACCACTTCTGAGGATCAGTTCGAGTCCCACTACTAGCGGCCAACCTTTTCATGGCACTAGCAACTCTAGATGGTTCCACTTCACCATGGGTAGGTAGATCCAACAAGGCTGCTGCAGCAGGATTAATAAGCACTTGCCCCACTTCATCATCCACAAATACCACAGCTTGAGGCATCATTTTCAAGATAGCATCAAAACGTTTACCCAATCGCTCATACTTGCGCGCTTCGATTCGAGTTGATAAAAGCATTGGTAAAGACTTTACAGCGTCAGAGAAAATCGATTCTGCTGTCTGAGGTATTTTCGACTTGTCCAACCACAAACCGAAGAAGATGCCTTCATAAGCTTCCAAATTAAACTGGCGCCCAATGAAAGCTTGCGGTTCTCTTCCAAGTACCTCTGAGAACTCCCCTGGCAAAATTGACCCATCAACTGCCAGAACTGTTCCGTTTACACAAGCAAAAAACTCTGTTTTCAACTCTATGAGTTCTGCACAAGTATAAGTTCTAGGCACACATAGGAGTGTCTCCATAATACGCTCCTGATTATTCTGTAAAATACCTACTAAAACAAGATCCGCCTTGGCAGAAGTGGCCACAATTTGCAGGACGCTATATGGCAGGTTAACAAAAACAGCACCTGGTGACTGCGGAGGAGAGTCCCAGTGTAGTTCTCTCCTGATAGGCCTTGGAGTGTCTGGTTCGGAAACTTCATCATGAGGTGTTCCTTCTATAAGCAAACTCAAGAAGTGATGGCCGGCCAGGGGAATGTCAGGCCCGCCCTCACAGTGAATATTTAAGGAATCCGAATCCCTCTCAGAATCCATTATTCCATCTCCACTCCATAGGTAGTGGGCCTCTCTACTTGCCCAAGGCTCTGTAAGTCCGGCTCCCACACCTATGTCTCCTGAAAGGATCCCCTGGCCATAAGCCAATAATGACATTTGCAACTCCGCAGTAATCCCTCACCAGGGTTTCAAGCGAAGAATCTATACGGCTTAAAAAAATACACCAAGCAAACTGTTACATCTGCACTGGTCTGTCTGCTTCATTCCATGCCTTCTCATTCCCAAATTCGGCAATCTTTGTAAGCAACGAAACCAAAATGGTTCTCATTGAGAATTCCGCAAAATATTGTAAAGCTTCATCTATTTCTCTGATCATCGCAGAGGCGTGGTCAAAGCGCTGAAAATGAGCTTGGGCTCCAGTACACTTTACTCCAACCGAAAAGTTCTGCAACTTAAGATTAATCCTCCTCTGAGAAGCAGACGAGCGGTACTCCTACAACTTTCACAGAATCCTTTTCAAAACTAGGACACATGCTTAAAATTAGCTGCAAAGCACAAACTACCCCCCTGAGAACCTTACTGCACACCCATTACACCCTACAAGATTGCCTCGAAATCTTCATCATTCTCACTGCTCCTACTCAACGATTCTCCTCACCCAAACTTTAACGAAGGAGACCTAATTCTAAGAACAACCCTTCATTTAGTCCCGAAAAATTTGTACATACTCGCAAATCTGTAACTTCGGCAGCCTGATCCCCATCCGCGAATCCAGCCTACTTTTGAAGCCGGCGTGAATTTAGACAGTTCATCTTGGGTCCCACTTGAAATTTATTTGAATGGCAAGAGTTGCACAAAGAGTACAAACAAAACTGAGTAAGGATTTGAAACTTTTTCATTCAAACAATCATATTGTAAGCATCAATGAGCAAAGTTCAAATGTAGATAGACAAAACTTGTATTATACAACATTTAACACCTTAGTGTAGAAGTTTGAAGGAAAAATTAGTTGTGATTTGAAAGAAAATTAATTTCAAAGTTAGACATGTTTAAAATTTGATTATGTATGTTACAATTTGGAAGTACTATATATTTTGTCAATTTTTTCTTAGAACTTCACGAAAAAAATTTGCCTTGGTATTTTGGCATACATCATTTCAAATTGTTGTATACAAAAATTGAAGGAAGTTAACATTTATAGAATTAAACTTATTCACAATTTGGCAAATATGCAAATGATGTTGGTTCTCACGATATTTGAATATTTTCTTGGAATTGAGAGCATGAAATTGCAATAGCCATTGTAGAGAGAGTATAGATTGCAACATGAACCATTAAGGCCATATTTGTTATATTGAGACTTTTCGCAGATTTTGAGACAAAATGCTAGTTATTGAAAAATTCATTTAAAAAAATTGTAATTGAAACCAAAAATAGATAATGCTTGAATAGTGATCCTATAATGAAATTCTAAAAGTTGGGGTAGTTACCTATATATAAAAAAATACTAGTAAAGAGATAAAGCATTATATATTCGAGTCAACTGCAAAAATCTCAATATAATGAATATGGCCTTCATTGTTACATCTTAATGCCCTTGCAATTGAAATATTTGTTCAATAGGACAATGCATTCAATTTATATATAAGAGGTATATGATGTGATTTTATATTCACATTTTTGGTACAAAGACTAGAGTTTATAGCATGCACAATTGATTCAAGTAATGGAACAATTTGTTTTTGTCAATTTCAATAACATCTAAAAACTATCAATTTTATAAAAGTTAGTGTAATTTCTAGTGTTTTTGAACTTTATGATGATAATGAAAAAGGATGATTGAAATTTTTTGGATTACTTGAATCAATTGTACATGCTATAAATACTAGTCTTTGTATAAAAAATACTAACCCAAAATCACATCATGCAACTCTTATATATACATTAACCCCTAAATGCCCAAGCCTTTTTCAAGTGTGTTTTGACTATGAAAAAAAAGCATTGGCTTGTAGTTATCCTCAATTGAAGAAAATTGTGTTTTTTTCCAAATCTAACTATATAGATGATAATAGAGCTTGTTTATAAGTGTGCACACCATTTTTGAGTGCAAAATTTCCTAGGAGTTGTGAGATTATACCTAGGGAAATATACATTTTCTATTTTTAATACATTGTCTTTGTCCACAATGTTTCAAAAATTTGCAAATATATGTTTTGGGGGATTGGAGGTAACATGACCAACTTCATAGAGTGTTAGCATATTAAAATGCACTTCCAAAAAACTTAATTTCATATGAAAAGACATCAAACTAATTACACAATCCACCTTGCAATTGTTGAAATGTAATTTTTATTGATATTAAGTAGAACTTGCAAATAGCTTTAAATAAACACTTGCATGTTGAAATTTTTATTGGTGAAAAGCATGAAAAGACTTCAAACTTTTCATTGGGACCATTCTCAAAGCAAATGGATAAGTAAAATTTCTTAGATCTCAAATCAAATGAAATTGCTAAGCTTTGCATAAAGCCAGGAAATGAAGTAAAATTAACAAGCTTTATACTCTACTTGTAGTACACATATGCCTTTGAAGACCTCTCAATAATTGAATATGTACTTTTCTCAATGAAAAATGAAAGTTTTCCATAGTTAACCCTCAAAACTACCTAAAAAAAATTTTAAACCAATCATAGGGATTTAACTACCTACACCGAAATGGGCCTAAAATTTTAGATCGCCCATATGTGGTAGATTGGGCAGTTAGGGGTTCAACACATTGTCCTATTCAACAAATAATTTAAATGCAAAGGCATGAATATGTAAAAGAGGTTCATGTTGCAACCTATACTCTCTCTACAATGGCTACTGCAATTTCATGCTCTCAATTCCAAAAAAATATTCAAATATCATGAGAACCAACATCATTTGCATATTTGCCAAATTGTGAATAAGTTTAATTCTATGAATGTCAACTTCCTTCAATTTTTGTATACAACAAATTGAAATGATGTATGCCAACATACCAAGGCAAATTTTTTTTTGAAGTTCTAAGAAAAAATTGACAAAATATATAGTACTTACAAATTGTGATATACATAATCAAATTTTAAACATGGCTAACTTTGAAATTAATTTTCTTTCACAATTCAACTAATTTTTTCTTCAAAGTTCTATAGTAAGGTATTACAGTCATTTTGCATAATACAAGTTTTGTCTATCTAGATTTGGACTTTGGCCATTGATACTTATAATATGGTTGTTTGAATGACAAAATTTCAAATCTATATTCAATTTTGTTTGTCACTACACAAGTTGTATATGTTTTGTTGTATTTAAGAGAACTAAATATTAGCAAGAAGATTAATGTTTATAATGCATATGGGGTTGAAAGGGATTTACAAATGTGAGTAGAAGCTAGGGTGAGCATATACTTGACCATTTTATTTTTCAAGTTATAGTACAATATTAGCAAAGAACATGGTTTTGTATTTGTTAATACTCAAACTTCTAAAATTTTTTTACAAATTCCATTTTGTTTTTTCTATACAAGGCATATGTATAGTATCTAGATGCATTCGTGAAAATTCTTGAAAAAATTATATCAAGGTATTAACTTTGTACTTTTGTGGATTACTACTAAAAAATTACAATACCATAGATCATTAAGAAGTACAAATTTTTTTTCCATTTAAAACTCATATTCTATTGTCTTTTCTTCATAGAAGATTGCAAAGGCTTATCTATCAAAATCTACATTTGAATTTATGACTACATCACTATTTGACAAAGATCTAGAAAATGAATGCTAGATTATTCATCAATAGAAAACTTGGTGGAAAAGTACATTTTTCTTAATTGCCTCTAAAGTTCTAGATGCATGCATCTACATTTAGAATGGCTAAAAGTCAAAATTTCAAAAAATTATTTTTCCACATAAATTTTTTCACCTCTTTCTTTGTCATTTTAGTACAAAAGTATTTTCAATACATAATGTATTTAGAAGAAATGCATCTATATCGTCACTGTACACATTGAACATCATTGTGATTCTATACATGTGGTTGCCAAGCTAAAGTGCCTCAACCACCTCCCTACTAAAAAATTGTTTTCATAGAACTTTAGATACAACTTCTTTTATAGAAACCTCCATATAATTTGCATGGTGCTTTCCATGCTCTCTTCTCTATGAAACATTTTTCCATTGTCAACTTTGCCTTGTTGTATGAAGGTTTTCCACTATGCTAGGAGAACTAGAACAACGTGAAATTTGTTTTGAATATGCAAGTCCTATCATTATTATCACTACAGAAAAATGACCACATAAATTACTTCAAAAAAGACTTCTATGAAGTCATTCCAAACACATATGACAAAGAAATGACTAGGGGACTCTATAGTCATTGTGGACAAGTACCTCTTTATGACTTGTGGATTTTATTATCACCAACAAATTCTGACTTGAATTTTTAGATGGATGAGATTCAATCTCTATCTAAGTGATAAAGAAAGTTCGGGTTAAGGAAATGACTCTTGAGTTGCCATGTAGAAACACATTCTACCTTCCATACCACATGGCTAGTCATTTGCAAGTTACAAGTAACCCATTATAAATTTGACATGGACAACCACTTCACCAGTCATTTCCTAGTCATTTGCAAGTTATGAGTGAACCATTCCATTACAAATCTAACGTGGACAACCATGTCAGAAGTCATTTATCAATCGTTCTGAAGTAGCAATTAATATCTTACATTGCCTGGTGTGTGTGACACGTGGCATGTCATTCTTGAGTCATTTAGCAGTGGTGAATATTAAGGGCTGTCACAATTGTCACATGATTGTGCTAGTCATTTTCTAGTCTTCATAGAGGTGTAGTGAAGTTCAATTTAATGGGATTCAAATTTTGTTTCTTTGCATAGTAGTCATTTTGCAAATGCTTGCAAGTGTACAAATGAATTTTTGGTTAGTCATTTACAAGTAGTTTGTAAGTTGTATAGAAGTGGTCGACCTATCGGTGGTCAATCCAATACAAACCGTGACTCCACAACCATAGTGTATTACTATGGATGTGTACTAAAGGCACTTATCATGCAAACATTGCAAAGAACTTCAAGGGTGCAACGTTCCGGCTTTGAACAATTGTGACTGAAACTACAATTGGTAGTGATGAGCACAAAACTACAAGATCTTGGTGTACGTGAAGCTTACAACCAACATTCAACTTCAAAGTCAAAAAGATGGAAATGGGTTTCTATATTTACAAAAAGAGTTGTGGTCTAAAGTCCCCGAACCACTTACAGTTGAATGGTAGTTGTAAGTCTATGACTTTTGATAACATTACTAGTCCCTGGCCACCACTCATTGGACAAGTAGAGAAAGTGAAAATCAAGTAGCCAGCTTCATATACTTGTGGTCCTAAATGGTGGACGACCCCTTCGCATGTTGAATTTCAGCCATGTCATTGTCTTCATTGGGATACATGAGCGCCACACCTACCTGCAAAATCTCACGCATGTCCACCTTGAACCACAAGTCTGAGATGTCCTTGAAATAGAACTTGTGCTCCCCGGCTACCTGTTGATGGTTCTAGTAGCCATTTTGTGCCTTGGGGCCCTAGGATTCAAGAAGAAGACTTTGTTGACCACGCTAAACTTCAACTTGTAAGTAACATACAATGCCAATATCATATAGGATACTCCCATAATTGGACATTGTCTGCACTAGTGCTCTTTGACTATTACGTGACTTCTACATGATATAGAAATTACTTCTTCATGACTGCAACAGTATACCAACTCCAACTTCACTATAGCGTGACTGGTAGACAACATTCACTTGACTTCAATGGTTTAAATGAGCACGTCCACAAACGGATGGATGTGATAGGATAGAGCATCCTTTCTTCATCATATAGATTGAATGTTACACATAGAACAACGCACACCTAGTTTTCTATGAAACTGCTTAGAGACAACCTCCTCTTCACTAAAGTTATGTTGTAGATGTAAGACAAACTTAGTGCTACACTAGGACATATTCTTAACTTTGTCTAGTGTTGTAATGTAGTATTCCATCTCAAAGTAGAGAAAGATGTACTACACCATGCCTATGCAATTTCCTACATGGTCCTCATACTTGCAAAGACTCTTTATAGTGTCAATTACAAAGATACACAACAAGGGCAATAGACATACCAAACCTATACAGAGCCACTCATGAAAGCAATTTGGAGACAACAATTTAGGGTTACAACACTCTACAGAGACTGATAATGGTGACAGTCCTTGTACAAAAGTAACACTAGTTCTTGACTATACCATGACACTATAGTATTGCAAGAAGAAGAGTACTAGAAGGTCTCTTCCCAATGACTTGCTCAGGACCATTGGTAGTTTAGGAAACATAACAACCGCAAAAAGGGGGAGAGGGGCAGTTAGAACTGCACCTTCTTCTGCACTCCATCACGTTTCTTGTCCGTTGTTGATGTTGTCTTATTTCTCATTTTCTTCTTTTGAGTTTTCGCCTACACACATATGGACAACATATTAGAAATGATGATCAACTAAAGGTGAGTGGACATTGAATCAGCACAATTCCATGGTCTAGGAGCCCCCTCATCCTCTACAACATCCATAAATTCGTATGGTGTTCAACTTTTGTGTTTCTTTATCATTTCAACCATGGATTTGTTAGCAATTTGCGGGTACTTCAGATAGAAGGAAGAGATGTCGTCACATTTTGAAAATGCCTCTAGGAGCAGCCACATATAACATTTTAGGTAGTCCTTGTCATTTGCCAAGGTGTGAAGCCACTTCACATAGAATGGCAGAGTATTGACTAGGATGTTTGCTTCGGGATTGCATGCTACGCTATCCAACTTACTGTCCACTATGAATATGTTTTCTATGTTGAATGCATACCAACCTTCGTAAACTACTTTAAGATTCTTCCCCCCCAAAGTTTGGTTTAGGTCTTCCCCTTCTTACAACTCACACAATTAAGCAAACTAAGCAAACAATGGAATCAGATCATAAACCCCCTTCAACCCGAAAAGCATGCTAGGAACGACGTTCTAAAAAAACTCAACGTTGCTACTTCCCCCAAACCCTACTGTGAAGTGTGTAAAGCATCGGGACAAGAAAGTCTTTAGCCAAGACTGGAATACTACCCTCCTAAATTTTGTTTTAGTACTAGAACATATTGCACTATTTGGATTCTTTGTTGCTAGCAAAGTATAGGGTAGTCTACTCTTATTGTGACCATTTTCTTCAAACAACGCAATAGGCCCCTCTGAAATGGACAGTCAATGGTTCTAAAATGGAGTGTCACAAATTTTAAAGCGTAATTAAGATTTGTTAGGAGATGATTCATACTTTGCCAATGCGTGGAATAAGAGTCAAAGAGGGTCCATTTAAAAGCCAAGGTATTTCCACTTACTTTTTCTAGATGAAAAGTGATTGCCCAATTGCCTTCTTACAAATGTTTAAAGAATTTAGGGTCCGTTTAAATTTAGTAGTGGTTGCATTTAAGAACCTTGTGTATTACTTTTTGAATGTTGTAGTGCTTGTTTTTGGTCAAGCTATATCTTTTTTCAGACTGCGTGTGTGTGTTTTTTGCAAGGCCTATGATTATAAATAGGTGCCTACCATAGAATTCTTTGAAAATTCATAAGTAATTCAAAAATGCTCTGAAAAATATGAAACTACTTGGGTTAGATTCCACATCAATTTTTCTTCAATTGAAAAATAAGGAAAAATAATTTTATGCATCTAAGAAACATCGAAAAGGCCGACCAGCCCTTAAATGGTTGCTTTAAGAGCATACTACCATAGTCCACAAGTGTGGCGTAGACATTGAAGATTACCAACTTTGCCCCCCTTATACCTACTTCCACCCAACTTCTCTCTCAATATGTTGCTCATAGACTTCCTAGGCTTCACCCTCCTTGACCCATATTGTATGACATCTTCAAGAGTAGTCAGTACCTTCACAGGAGACTTCGCTGCTTTTCGTGACTTCCTCATCAAGGGCTTAGTGGCTTTAGCAAGCGCAACTATGGGGTCGTGCGAGGAATCCAAGTTGCCCTCCTTCCTCCTTGTCTCCATCATCCTTAGCATCCTTCTGCAAAGGACTATCGGCCTTCCTCAGACTTGCCTTCTAGTCACTACTATTTTCACCGCATGGCTTTGCTCTTTTCTTGGGTACCTCTACGTCCAGCAGCAAAGGAGTGGCCACGATGACTAATTTGTCTACAACTAGTGGAGGGGGTACTAATGTCAATTTCAAGAAGGTGCTTGATATGGATTTCTTTTTCGTCACCTTCTAGTCTTGTTCTATGATTGTTGTTTAGTGGGGTCGAATTTCCCCCTACATAAGTTCACAATTGGATGACAAGGTTAGATCTTTGGCTAAGATGAGCTACGAGGCCTGACAACTTTTGTCTTCTTCAGTAGCTTTTGCATGTTTCACTTTTGCAACACTCATGCCTTTCTCTAGTACATCATCTAAGGAAAGTAATTTCCTCTAAGAATGTGGAACCAAGCCGGCCACATCGAACTCTCATTATAAGAAATCCACCTTTTTTGTAGCGTTTCGACAAAATGGATCATGTTTTCATTGACATTAGTGCATCACATATTGTGAGCTTATGGGAGGTAGATTTTTGTTGGATGTTAGGAAAGGCATGGGATGTCAAAGCAAAAACAAGTGGATGACGTAGGAGACATGTATGTATTTTTGGACATCAAGTAAAACATGGTCATATTTATTAAAAGGTCCCCTCAATTATGGCAGTGCCGCATCAGCTAGGGTGTCGCGCCTCTTAGTGACATTTACCACCTTAAGTTCACCTTCTAGTGCTTTCCAAGTACTTCACCCTTTAGTGACACCAAGGGTCACGCTCTCCTAACACTGCACATGCTACGCATCCAAAATGTTAGGTTCCAATTCAAGTCACGGGGCTCTCCATTCCTCTGTGACTCCCAATACTTCCATTCCAACCCTTCACTCCTACAAGACACCGAGCATGTCATTTGATGACATGGGGCGAAACTTCCATTGATGTCCAAGCACTTGGTGGAGGCACTACTCCCTACCGGTGCTAATCGCCTTTGAATAGGACCCAACTCCCCATTAGGCCCACCCAACTCATTTTGGGACTCATCAATTGGGACTTATACTATAGTCTGGTGTGGAGTGGGACACCACTTAACTGGTATCAAGGAGTGCACAAGCACTTCATGGTAACATATGAGTGGTGAAGCTCCAACACTAACCTCACCACTTGAGGCCTCTTAGGCTTACCATAGTACCATCCGGGAATGAAGAGAGAGACCACCCCTCCTCATAGTACTCTCTATGGGATTTGGTAGCCCCCCCCCATACTAGAGGTCACCGGGAACCCTCAAGATGCTTCCCATCTTGGAAGACCACCCAATTTCAAGTGGTATCCCCTAAACCGTACCTCCAAAGACTCCCGATCTTTCCGTCGGGATAACTTTTAGCTCGGAGCTCCAAATCCCAATTGCAAGCCCATTTTCATGATCTACAGTTTTCTTAAATCACCATGGACTATTCACTTTTGCCAATACGACAAGTATTGAGGAAGTTATGGCCCTCCAAAGGTACGAGTCCCCCGGGAGGTGTAGTTCTTCGGGACTCCACCCTCTTTGGATGCCTATAACTTTTAACTCACAGCTTATCTATTCCTGAGCCTGAGCACTCTAGAAACATTGTCCTTTTATCTTTCCAATGGTATGCGGCATGCCCTATTTGGCTCAAAGGAATCCTCCCAAACCTTGTTTCCCACGTTCCCATGCTTGGGGACATGGTCGGGACACTGCGAACTTTGAAGACTCATAACTTTTAACTCCCAACTTGGATTCTCGCATACTTTGAACCTATGGATGCGTCTTCATATAAGCTTTTCAAGCATGTGCAATGCGCCTCTTAATTTTTCCAGATCTCAACACTACAATGCTCTGATTGCTTGGGACTCCTAGTTCCCCTCACCCCATCTTTTGTAATGATTGGGGAATCACCTCCAACATCCTCCTTGCTCGCCAAGGTGGTACGGGCATGCCTCGTGATGAAGGTTGTGACTTAGGGGTTCTAAATTCTCTATAGGTATATTTTTCTAAGTTACTATGGGCTAAGGTAAAATATAGACTGGATGTAAAAAACATAGGGTAAGGGAAGCCATGTAGTATATTTTGAAAAAAAAGGAAATGGATGGATGTACAATATCATACGCATAGTGGAGCATAAATACCATTACAACACCAAAATGTCATAAAATAACTCGAAATATCGTGCTAGGGGATTCTAGACTATTATTGTAAGCCGAGATTATCCATATTACTGACTTCAACACTCTTTTCACTTCCTTTCTCTCTTTTTCGGATCACTACCTTTTCGGATTGTAATCCGAATCCACTCCAATTTGGAATCGAGATCCGTCTCTTCTCACACATACACTAGTTTTTGGTGCCTCTGTTTTACCCTCAAAGGGTCCGCCTTCAATCTTGTAGATGGGTAGGGACTCACCACTCATATTCCTCACACTCTCTTCTCTCTCTAAACTACAAAAAATACACTTAGACCAAATGTTGCACTAGATTAAACCAAAATACAGTCTCACAACTTCCTGGATGGCTAATCTGGAAGGTAGGTCACTTAGAGCCGTAACAAGTCCTTTCCACTACAACGACAGATCAAGAAAAACCAAAACCAATGGGGGATTGTTAGTCATTCACTAGACTGATCCTACAGTTTGGTAGACCTTCCAGAGAGTAGGATGGGGATTTTTTTGCTAGTAGTTCCTTATCTCTACACGGAACTCTCCTGGTATTCCAGACTCGCACCCATACCACTCCTTGCCGAATTTCCGTTCCAATGTTTTAAAGGCACCACATGCAATATCGTATTCACAAGCCTAAACTACATCACAAACGTTCCCTCCCAAATCAGATCCAGTCACCTTAGATCCGGATTCCTCCTTTTCTCGTCCTCTCTCTTATACTTCAACGCTTTCACAAGCAAACACAGAAAAATTGGATATACGACAAATCAATTCTTGAAGGTCCACTTGGTGGCTCAGATTAAAGAAAG
>OY987273.1:808304-887942 GCA_963920665.1 Straminergon stramineum
GAACATGATGGTGGTCCTCTCCTATCTTGGTTGAGGCTGTTGCATGTACTCGAAGCTTTCCAGATGAATCTGGGCCGGATTCTTCAGTCCTCCAATCTAGTCCGCTAGGTCACTTCAGACAAGCAACCTGGGTATCTAAAGGGTTTCCTTCTCAGGAAGACGGATCGTTGGAATCAATGGTGAGACGGTAACTTCCGGTGGCGCCAACTCCCTTGCTTCATCTAGTTACTTGGTTGGCTCCCAAACTGTCTTTACGCTCCCTCGGATGGTCTTCTCCAGCTCAGTTGAGAAGGGTTTTGTTGAATGCCGGAGAGTCTCCTTAAGAACTTCGAGTCTTGGTGGAAGTGGCAGGGATGTTGTTAACTTTACTAGAGTTTCTTTGTCAAAGTGGATTTCCGAAAAGTAGAAAAAATCCATGACATAGTCCAGATCAATCCACCCTAAGAGCTAGCGCATCTCCTTCAATATTGCATCCATTCATGATGAGAAATCGACCAAGATCTAGACTACCTTAGATCCAGTCAGATGTCCTTTCTCAATTAGTCGGTTCTGGACAAGGGAGGCCTTGACGACAAGCTCCGCGGGTCTATCTACCAGACCGGATAGGTTTTTGACAAGTTGTAGAGCTTCCTTCTCCCTCTACTTGCCTACGGCCAACTCTCCTTCTGCCCAACTCGATCTAGATTGGAGGTCAGTCTTCTCCTTCTCTACATTCTGGATTTGCTTCTCTTTCCGTTCCAACTCTTCCGGATTCGGAAGTTTCTTCACCGCATCGAGTATATCCGTTGGCTCGACCTTCAACTCCTTGCTAATCTTTCTGAGAAGGTATGCTAAGGTCTCATGGTACTCTTGTGCTTGCAGCACCCAGTCAAATCTGGTCTTGAAGAACCCGGAAATGTCTTCCTTTGGCTTCTCTGGAACCTTCTCCGGAACACGGAGTTTCCCTCGTGAAGTCGGATCGATAGATTTCCTTCATCTCCACTCCATGAGCTGCTGCTCCTCTTCCGACTCTTCCTCTTCATCAAATGTCGGCTGCTCCGCCTCCACTTCGTCTATGAGGCCGTAATGCAGGATTGTAGATCCGGTGTTGTGCTCTACAATTTCTGCATCACTCAAAAGTTCTACATGGTGGTAGAGGTGGAATAGGAAAGGATCAACTGGATTGGTCTTAGACTTTCTTACATGGGTGGCAAGCTTGGAGACCATTGCTCCAATAACTTTCCCCCAATTGACTGTTCTACCCTCCATTGCTCTGAAAATGGTGTTGGCTACTATAACCGTAACTTGGGTAGGCTTTTTTGGATACAAGGTCGGGAAAAGGAACTCTAAGACCTGCTTCTACCTCCCATATAGATAGTCACTAATGGCATACCCCTCCTTAGAATGGGTTGCATTCTTTAATTTCCCCACCACAAACTTATCCATTCGAGAAGCTAATCTAGATCCCTTATTGGGGAATCTGTATACCTTTGCCCAAACCTCATCTGTCTAGGTTCTGGATCGCCCCTTACTATCAACTCATACTGATTCGGAGCTCCTACAATGAGCTCTTGAATCGTCCAATCATTCTTCACAGTCCATGGCCTAAAGAACAAGTTGACACACCCTATCGTGCTCAAGTTGTCCTTTAACTGTGACTGGTCACTCAGCCTTTCTGGAATGGTCAGACAGACCACTTGTGCCGTAACTAATGGTTTAGAGATATCTCCCTCTGCCATTGTAAATTGGAACTCGGAGAAAGACAGTCCTCAACCGCTGAAACAATCACTAACTCACCACTCTTTCACTCAACTATATGAGCGTAAAACTGCTGTGGAAGAAAGGAGGAGAAATGGGAGTGGCGGGGGTTAAGTACCCATCATCCTACCGACCGTTCCAAAAGCGGACCGTTTACCCGTTACGGCTCCCTAGATTCCTAGACCAGAACTCTAGGCCATAGGCTATCGGTATCCGGTTCCGTCCTAGATCCTTTTATGGAACACATGGATCATCCTCTCAGCCTTAATGCAATGTTTAGGCTAAGAGGGTTCTAATTCCATTTGCCTCTTGGAAATTTTGAAAAAATTCTATACTATTATAGACCTATTTTATACTACCCCGATAGATTCCAAGTTTATGCCTCATGGCATACACTATGGATGAAAAGGGAAGTTCTTTATACAAGTGGGGTAGTAGGAAGTATGACAACCCATATGGGACATGTAAAGCAAATTTTTTGTTCAAAGTAAATTGTTTGAAAAAACATGCAAATGTTGGAAATAATATGTGGATGTCAAAAATTACATTTAGATGTCGAAAATAACTTGTAGATGTTGAAAACAATGTCTAAATGTAGTGTTGTCAAATTCCCATCTTTGAATTATTCCATATTCTTTGTCATGGATAGACAACGGATTTTAGTATAACAAGGACCTCTCCACCCTTTATTCTTACAAAATATCCATGAAGTATTTACTTGACTTTGCCATCAAAAATACTCTTAATGATAGATGGTCAATTCTTGTTGAATCTGACAATTTTTCTTGTTCATTTTTTGGGGCCTTTCATTTAAATGATTATTTTAGGAAATAAAATAATTTTAAAAAAATCATATTTAGATTCTCAATTAACATGAAAATGTACCACATCATCACCAGGTTGGATGAAAAAAAATTTGATGTCACTACCTACCCTACACGTGCTGAGGTGGAATCTATGTGGCGTACATGTGGAGCATTTTAGAAAGTTTGGAACACCTTTTTTTGGCATTTGTTTTCATTGAACAAGTTGACATTACAGTGTGTTTTTCTAGATTTTGGACTTTTTTTGCGACGTCAACTATAACGGATTTTAGGTGACATTATAGTTGATGCCCCTTTTGTGAAAAAAACTTACTACCATGACTTCTAAAACATCATAGAAAATGGGGGTTTCTTATAGTGTCTTATCCCCCATTGCATTCCCAATTTTCTAGCGTAGATTGTATAATGGATAGGCTTCCATCTTCATACTGCTTAGAACTCCCCATGTAGTTTTTGAACATGGTTCTCAAATCATCAATTGATGCAAATTGGGCAATATTCATTGCCACTACTTATGTGAACTTTTGGTCAATGTCCTTTTTCCAAGAGTCGATGGCTAACCATCTTGCATTGTTACTTGCAACTAGTACTTGCCTTAGGGGGAACAACAGAAAAAAAAGGTAAAGTCATAAGCCTAACACGAGATGCGAAGTGGGGATTGTCCTCTAATGTGCATTAATGACTCCAACATGACTACCCGATTGATACACGACTTCCTTGCAACACTCGGACGACTTCCTAGAAACTCCAACATGACTACCATACAATTGGAGGATAATTGGCCAACTACAACATTCCATCTATGATGACATGGGAAGACTACATCTGGCAAGGGACTATCTATAAACTTTGCACACAAGTTACATTTTCACCACACCTTCAGTTTCCAAATTTCTATACCAATGCAAGGCCTAGAGCCTTTGTACTTCAGGACAACAATATAAACCTAGAAAGCAAAATGCTACCGACAATGCACATCAATTAACCAAAGAAAAGTGCAACAAGCCCACATATGGATTTCACAATAACTATATACGGCAAAACTCACTATTGTCCCTCGTGCCTCTACAACTATCTCTTGCATACCATCAACAATGGTAGTGATGCCTAGGCTTGTTGATCTGCCTTCAACACAATATTCATTAAAATGAGAGATTTCCAATGAAATGAGAGGTATAGAGCACTAGTTTTGACACACAAATGCAAGAAAGACCCCTGTAATCTGATGAAAGAGTACTCAAAAACATGGTAGAAGGTGATACTATTTCCAAAAACTGTTGTATGTATAATCACATTTGATTGTCATATAGAAATCCTATACGAATTTTGAATTCCTATTCACAAAAGGATCGTGATAATGCATATAATTTTCGTGAGTATGATTCACCCTATCATTGAGTTGTAAGTAACTACATATATGTATGTATAGACTCTATATCTAAAATATGAAAAACATTTATATGTCCGATTTACTCTTTAGCACTTCCATGGCCTTCATAATCTCGCGTCCATGACTGTATCCATTATCATTCTTCTTATATTTTCATAGCCCTTGAAGCTGCTAGAGTCATAAGATCTTTCAATCCCAAGCGTCGAAAACCGGTGCAACATATCTATTGGGTGGCACTCCATCGTGCGTCTTAGTCTTTTGTACATCTAGACATTGGGCTCACGGACGAGGAATAGGAGGCCAATGAGATCGGACAAGGAGAACTTATTTACGTGCTTCCATTGGTAGGGGATTCATCGTCTCTATTGTAGAATTTGGAATTCCCACGTCTTCATACAATTTTCTTTGTGGCATTCTCTCCGAGGCAAATGGCGACATTTGGGAAGCCACAGGATCTCTGGATTTCAAAGGAGAAGGTGAGCATGATTTTGGCAGACGAGGAGCTCCATTAGGGGCACTATCCACGACCCTGTCTTCTATGGGCCTGATTAAGAAGTCCATTGTCAAATTGGCAGTCGCAACCAAGCACAAGAAGTTCTTCGTGTTGAGAATTGCGTTATGGCTATAGTCCAGTACAAAGTCCATTGATGCCACACATGGAAGACTGGCATATGGAAATGGAGATGGCATGTTGTCGAAACTCTGCTATCAAGTGGCGCTCAGAGATTTTCCACATGAGAAGTCCAGAGGGATTCACAACTAGTAATACAAATGAGTAGCATATAGTGGACGTATCCAATAAACTAAGACGAATACATCAAGTCGAAGCAACCTAAATGACAACATTGATTTTCCAATTGACAAGCATGAAATCGACATTTATTACAGAAATTGGATGGGACAAAATTAAAACAAAAGCACTTTATGACTATATACAAATAAGGTCGGCCCCAACTAAATTGTGCAAAAAATAAAATGTCCCAATCTAACCTCCCAATAGCTCAAATGGACTTGATCTATGGGAACAGAAGTATTGTCCTACTTCAAAGTCGAGGATACCTGGACCACTTTTATAAGCCTATTATACTCTCGACGACTCCGTTTGTTACAAAGTATTTTTCACCCCATTTTCTCCTTACTATTTCTCCTAAACGATTTTAGCCCTTGGTCTCGAGTGTCGTGCACACGCCTAAACCAACGAAGTAGAACATCCAATAGGAATGAGTCCTTTGGACCATTCCCCCCATGACTCCAAGTGTTCGGGAGTACGACATTCTCTGCCTTGTTCATGACATGCTTAACAGGACTGTCGTCCACTACAATGGTGTTCTTGGACCTGAAATTCCCTTGTAAGCCATTGAACAATGTATCAAGGTTTTTCAGAAAAAGTTCCTTGTTGGTCCCTAGTTCTTTGAACGTGGTGATTTGACCGGAACCATCCTTGCACTTGAGCTTTATGCAAGAATCCTGTCCTAGTACGAGGAAGGGCATTCCTAGATCTCGAAAGAGATAGACACGGACTTCTTCGATGGTAGACTTCTTCATTGCGCTCCACACGGAAACAAAAGCTACTTGGCCTAACTCACGGAGGAATTGTGCGCAACCTAGTTGGACATACATAGCCTTTGGCCCTACAACTACAGGAATCATGGCGAAGTGGGGCTGCGACGCATCATCAACATGCCTCGCCCAACCCTTCACTTTAGCATCCTCGCAGACACATAATAGTCCATTCATGTCCAAGACAACGTTGAGCCATTTCTTGGTCACCTGGACCTCAATGGAACGTTGACTTCATTCGACGTTCCTCCATGACAACATGGAGGATCCAATCCCTACTATCAAATGGCCACATTCGTAGCCAATTACTATCCTATCTAACGAATTTTGGACTTCATGCGAAACAAAATGGCAACCCACAATCAAGGATAAAAAACCAAAGATAGAAGAAAGGAACACCCCAAACGTTGTTTGAAATTTGTACACAAGAACATCAAAAGTAGCACAAAGTACTTGCTGTCGAGAGGACGCTCCCAACTCTAACAGATCTCCTAATGTCATAGCGATTGGATCAAGAATCTTAACCTCCATGAGCATATCATTAGGAATGGAGGTGTCATCATCTCCTAAACACAGTCTCATTGCGGTCTCATCCCTTGGTTGCGATGTGATTGCACTTGGAGTTGGAGATAAATTCCTCTCCATAGAAGTAAAAACAATTGACGGTGGAAGAGGCGACTAGAAGGTTGGGGCAACGGAGGATGAAGGCATTTATTAAAATATTGACAAGGCTTGCAATAGAGGAATATGAAGAGAAGTAATTTGAAAGATTTCGAGAACATACTTCCTTTCATTCGTAGTGGAATTTAAAATACAAAAATGATGTTCAAAAATGATGTTCAAAATGAAGAATTCATGACCATAATTCTGTCTACTATAAATCCTATGTCAAAATGGAAGGCCCCTCCACTACTAAACGTCTTCTACTAAAAAAAATCTATATTACAAATCAGCTTGAGTCGACCTAACACTATACACTTGACATCGAGTAATTATAAATCACAATTTGCTAGTGCATTTATGCTAGGTGAGAGTTCATTCTGATTGAGGTTCGTAGCCAAGCCTTCTCTGGCAACAACAACATATGCACTTTCAGCAAGATTGGCTGATGGGGGCATAGCATCCACCTCTGTCCCTTCAATTTCAACCTCTGCTGGTGGAGCAGGGGTTGCGGGGCGATCTTCTTTTAGAGGAGGAGGAGTTGGGACGACAAAGGAAGTCGGAGCCAAATCGGAAGGATTAGCCTTGGGATGAGCAAGGCTGGATTCCCCGTTGTTGATAGAACTTGTGAGGGGACCCTGGATCATCAACTGGTGAGATTCATGTAATGGTGGCAATGAAGCCAACGGCTTGATTCCTACAATTTGATTTTGTATGGCCGAAAATTGGTCATCTTGATGTTTTGTTGATGCCATGATGAAGTTTTGGAACATGTTCATTCATCTATTCGTTTCCTCATACATCTCCAAGGAATTAGCTTGATCCTTCACTCTGTCCACTTAGAGCTGCGTTAGCTCAGCCTGAAGATCAACATCGTGATAGGTCGTTCTCTTCCTTTTTTTCTCATCCGCGACTGGAGGTGGTGTGCTAGTTGGTTGCGTCTCCATAGGGGGGCCCGAAGAAGCAAACAACCCTCGAAGGCTTTGTGATAGTTGTGTTAGTGGCGTATATTGCTCCTCTTGCACGCCGTCCGCATCAAGATCATCATCTTCACCCTCTATGTCGGAGGATAAATCCATGCTCTCAAATTGTGATCCACTAGCCTGACGTGAAGGCGTGTAAGGACAGTCCCACACCAACTTTCCCTTTCTCTTGCTTAATGTAGGTGTTATCACACCTACAGGTTTCAGACTGAATCTGGTTTCGTCGACAAAGTAACCATTTGGCTCAAAGTCTTTAATGTCCACTGACTTGGCCATTTCCACAATGTTAGTCCACATTGCCGATTCATCGGACACTCCTACATCATAGACATTAAAGCCACTCATGTATAAATCATGCAAAAGGAAACAATAAGATTTAGTTGAATGAACACATCTTAGGTCGACTCGACCTAAATAGGTATCCATAAATGAATGTCATAAATAGATTCCAATTGTCATGTCCAATCAAAATAATAATAGCAAAGCCTTCTTCCAGAATTAATAACAAAGTTAGCATGTTTGAGTGTTCAAATCCAAAATGAGAAACGCAAATTCAGGTCGAATCGACCTAATACATCATACCATTGCTGTGCACATGAACTTGGCGCCGGCAAACAAGGACATAACACCCCTCACCACAAAGCAAAACCTTTTGAGTATTCCAAGATAGAATTCCATTTGCGGCTCTATATTATTAATTCTATACTGTAGCTCATTATAGGCCCTTGGCTTATTGAACACGTCAGTATTCGGCGCTCTGTAAGCAAGCTTTGGGTTCATGAGAACAACATTGTTAGGACTTTGTAGGAAAGTAAGATAAACTTTCTCCATAGCTTTATTGTTGTTTGGGGAGTGATCTCCCATCCTCTCATGCCGTGCTGGATAATAATCAGAGTAGTCCATTTGATACTCTCTAAGCACCTCATTGCTCTACACATAATGTAGAGCTTGGTTTTTCTCGGTTAAATCCAAGCAGATGAAGAGCCATGTCCTAACCTCCTCCAACATGGGCTTCTTCTTCTCCTAGAATGACTTAAAAACGGCAAAGAAGTACGGCATAGTTGGATTGTACTTCAACTTGTTGAGTACGCCAAGAGTGTATCTAAAGTCAATCACTTCAAACCTTATATCCTCCACTATATTCTCCTTCCATACACCTCTCGGCCAGTCAGCATGCATGTCATTGTTGATATCGTATGGACAATAATGAGCAACAAAGAGTGGCTTCACAAAGTTCGACCTCCTCTCTAGAAAGACCTTGAAAAACTCAGCCGCATAAGGTGACATTTCCTCGGCCTTCTTATTCTTCGACTTCGTCTACTTGGCCTCCTTCCAATAATCATCACTGAGTTGCTCAAGTAGCACATTCATTGTAGTGCTAGTTATGTTCCGATTAGACTTGAACTCTCACCACTTCTCAACATTCAGCTCATCAAAGGCATTCAACAAACCAAGTGTCGGGTCCAGAAGGTGAAGCTCCTTCTTCACCAAATACTTCCTCTTCTGTTGCTCTACCCACTCCTTGTAAGTGTAGCAGCTCCCAAGCACTAGCGATATCATTTTTATCGTCACCTTTGGGTATGGCTAGTCCCGCTTTCCCATCTACTAGTGAAGAATGTGCTTCACAAGTTTCGCAAGATCAACTAGCAAGAGATTTTCTAGCCACTTGAAAAATTCATGTGTCAAATTTTCGTTCTTAAACTTCTAGCTCAACCTTTTGTTAAATTTCATCAACATGTCCAAGTCTATGAGCTCTTTGTGTGCAACACTAGAGATGACTTCACTCCACAGATTAAAGACGTTGTGAGGAGCAGTGATAATCTTCAATTCATTCGTGATTTTTAGCTTCTCTTCACCACCCTTCCTACTAGTGGCTTTTTGAGACTTCACGACATCAAGCATAGTGAAACGCTTGTTCATGGCCTTTGTAAACTCCTATATATTGTGCAAACCAAGTCTCATAAGTCCAAATCCAACTTAGGTCAACTCAATCTAAAATGCATTTACAAGCCCCATATTATAGTAAATGAATCACTCACCTTGAATTTCAAGGAGTTGGCCCTATTCTTTGCATTGCGTCTTGCATTGGAGAGAGTGCCAACAAGTACAACTTCCTTGGGATTTCTAGGCCTCCTTATGTTCTCCCACATAGTTCTCACGTGTAGGATGTTCATAGACCAAAAAAGCTTCATCATATCAAAATGATTTACTCTATTATAGTATGCAGAAATGGACCTTAGCTTCTTATTGTCATTTGACCATATGACATTGCGATCCCAGTTTTGGAAGTGCTTGATGATATCCTCATCTAGGTTCATGTCCATCATCGTCTTGCTGGCAGTTACACTATGTTGACTAATTACAAGATAAAACTCTCCCGTCTTGATGGTGTCCCAAGACGTAGGTCCGGGCTTCACAATCTAGTCTACCGACATGACACATAGCATTTGCTTCATCAATTTATCTGGCATGTGTACTAAATAGTACAACACATCTGCTACTAGCCTTTGCTCGTGACTACGGATGTTCATTTTCGTTGGTACGGGAATAAGTTGGTCTAGTATGGAGATCGACATCTTTTCCTGTATCTCAAAAATATATGTGTCTGTACAAGAAGTCCAATAATTCTTGTAGGCCTCTATTGATTGTTTGTAATCATACTTGTGCTTTGGGTCATGCGCCTTCGGCACGTCTATAACAGTAGACGCGAAACTTTGCTCTCCAGCAACTAAAATTGAAGGAGCACCTTCTCCCCTTCGTCTCCCGGAGGACAAAGCTAGGTTGCTCTTCCTTGTTCCCATGGGAGGGGTTGTGGCTTGTTTACTTCTCCACGTACGACAACTCTATTGCGTCCTTGGAGTTTCCATAGATCCCTAGCCCTCTCCTTGGCTTGGCACATCATGCGATATTGAGCGGGAGACCATATCTTTTCTCTTGAGGTCAAGCTTTGCTAACAATATTGCAAAGTTGACGAAAAGTGTTCGCAAACGATTGCACAATTGTTTTCGACTAAATGGCTTCCTAGTAGAATTCTTGAAGAAGTTTGAATTGACCTTTTTTTCGAGTTTTGGAATTTTGGTATTGTACTCCATTGGTTGAAGAGACTCTAGAAAAGGGGTTATACTAAAATCGATCTTTGTAGAGTCAAGCACAAGTGTGAAGTGGTATTGCTGTTTGTCTTCTATCCCCATTTGCATAGTTACACAGTGGATCTTGATTATTGATCTGACGTCTTGGGCAATGTTTTTGATCTTTTTTTCATAGGAGATTGGATAATATGGTTCACTATCCTTGTACTTTGTAGAGAAGCAAATGAGGTTTTTGAAGGGAATCATCTTGAGGCTCCACTTCTCAATCTTCTCCAGGGTTTGGAATTCCCAATATTCCCCATCATTCTCAAAATCGTCCCCATTTTCCTCATCTCGCGTGATATCAAGTTGCTTGTAGAAGGCTTCAAGCTTCTTAATCTACTCCTCCGTTTTGTTTTCAATGGTATCATATTAGCTTTACGCTGGTTTAGGTCGACCAGACCTAAATAGCATTGACTTAGTTGGGGTATCATAGAATTTCTAGACTGTGTTATTGTGGCCTCTTATTCTATATAGGATTTTCATTCAATGCATTTTTGTTTCGTATTGGTTAGGTCGACTCGACCTAATCGGTTTCATGTCTGTTAATTTCATTTTTTCTTGTACTTCTACTCAGATGGTTCTTTTCTTTTGAATGTAGGTTACAAATCTCATAATATTTGAACAACCTATTTGGTATTACAGATCTATGTTAGTTATTTATATTTACTTTGTTATTCGCTTTCTGAGGACATTTTAGGTCAATTTGACCTGAGTTACTATTTTTTGATATTTGATTAGGGATAATTGATATTTAGCCGTTGTAGTACTATTTAAGATATTAAAATAGTACCTTCAGCAAGCAAGTATATTTGTGTCATTTTAGGTCGACTCGACCTAAGCTATTGTTTCGTGATATGGGATTAAGGTAATTGATATTTTGCTTTTGCTTATCTATTTCAGATATTGAAATAGCACCTTTAGTAGTCAAGCATATTTGTATCATTTTAGGTCAACTCGACCTGAATTGTTCTCCTTTCATCATGATTTAGGGTTTATTGGTGCTCAATCTTTCTTTATATGTATAATGGATGGATAGTGTATATTCAACGACCGGGGAGATGTGTGTCATTTTAGGTTGACCCAACCTAAAATGATGCTCTATTTTCGCGTTTGTATGATTAAATTCCACGACTACGAATTTACTAAGGCTATATCAAAGTAGTCGACCTAAAGTGACATTGACCAAAACACATTGGTGACGGATTACCTTGGCTGGTGAAGGTGAATCTCCTTCAGTCCAAGCAAAATCTATGGTAATCTGCTAGTAACTCTGTGGAAAATAAATCTGTTGTTGAATAATCCGCTTCCAAGCGAAATAGTCCTGCAGGTTTTTCATAGTGGATGTCAAATTGTGAAGAATTTGAGGCGAAATCAGATTGCTATGTTTAAAAAACATGCTCTCTCACTTCATGCATTGCAATCTCATTTTACACTGAATTCAAATGAACAACATACAACACAATGTAATACTATAGGACTACTATGCATTCCTAAATTTACACTAATACAATGAATTGCCAAAACCCTACACCCAATGCACTGGTACTCTAAACATATGTAATTGCATTCAAGCAGACATTCACAGACATTTAAACCACCATACTCCAAACCACCATCACGCACAATACATAACTTCAGAAGACAACCCCAAACAATAGAACTATGAAAGTGGACTTTAGAAGACTTCCTCAAGACAAACAAAACATACAGATACAAATGTCACATATACTAACGATGAACCTATTGAAGTGTCACTGAAAATTTCGATGAAATTTAAAGTAAAAGAAGTGCAAAAAAAACCTCTACAATTTGTGGCGACGTGAGAAGACCACTAGCAGCAGCACATGCAAGTCAACAAACACTAGTGGCAATGAGGACCGAAGGAGCAACATGGACCACGAGACCAAGAGAGCGTGACCTAAAACCTAACGACAAGGAGAGGAGGAGGAGCAACAACGACGAGGAGAGCAGGAAAGCATGACCTAAACCCTAACGACAAAGAGAAGAGGGTTTGCAGCAATGACGAGGAGAGTAGGAAGACGAGCAACAACAATGACGAGGAGAAGAGGAGGATGAGCAGCAACAACGAGCAGGAGAGAGATTGAGAACAACAAACGAATGCTGCATGAAGTAGAGTAACAGCAACAACGAGGGGAGAGAGACTCAAGCATGACAATGATGCAAGGAGAAGAGCACAAGAAACGACGAAGAGAGCATCCACAACCAAAAGAGAGCACCGATAATAGAGGAGCAACAACAACGAGCTGGAGAAGGAATAAAACCCTAACTACGGTGCCAAAATCCTATGCTACCTACCATACCTGCCTACCATATACCCGCCTATAAACTACCCCAAACATACCCGCACCACATACCCACCCATAAACCACCCCACACATACCCATCCCACATACCCGCCCCATATATCCGATGCCCCTTTACCCACCAACAATGTACCCGTGCTTCCATACCCATTAAAACATACCCACCCCATACTAAATAGGACATATCTACATTCAATACTAAAATTTGGTTGCCTTAACATTTAAAGAAAAAAGTGTGGATCATGGAAATCAACCTTTTCGGAACCATGTGACATCACCTCATTTAAAAAAATGAAAGCTTTACTATAGAGGTTAAAACATATTAGAATGTCTCTCCTTTCTGTACAAAATTCCAAGAATAAATAGTTGTAGTTTCGTACTACATAGACAAATTCTTTGTGATTTATGAACCAATACACGTCGAACTCAATGTTTATGGGTATAGAAGTAGGGAGCATTATCCCCTGGAGAGTTACTTTACATATACTAAAGTGAAGAGGAACTTCCAATATACATATAGATGCATTTGTAAACATGAAGTTTCACGAGTAGACAATGACAACAATACCAAGTACTAAATCAGTAAATTTTTGTATAGTAGTAACAATAAAAAATTGTGTACGGTTCAAATGTACAAGATATGAGGGTGATGTCACCTAATTTCAATCTTCTATATTGTTTGTGTAATTGAAAGGGTGTCGGTATGAAATTTATTTTAAATAATAAGCAATCTTCAAATGCATTACAATTCTTGATATTTTTCCATAGACATGGGAACATATTGAACTAAGAATTATGGGAAATATATTTCAAAAATAGGCAATTACGTCAATTTTGTGCATAAAAGAAACCCTTATGTCACGCTTCCACTATACTACGTAATCTTGGAAAATGCTTACCAATGAAGGTTGTATGCACTTTCGTGTAGGGCATTTGTAGTGTTACTATTCAAGTCATGCATGTAAGTTCTTTATAGGAATTACAAAATAAGTATATTTCACTTTCTTTTATTTTGATAGTACTAACTCTTGAGGAAGTTGCTTTCTAAATTCTGTAATTGGAACTCTTCATTGCTTTGCAATTATAGCTTCATTGTATGTATGAATGAGAGCACATTGAAATTGAGTACTAAGATTGATGAAGTCATGAATGTAGAGTAGTTGTAAATAATAGGGGAACATGTTGCTCCACACAATGTACAATATTTTCCAAACTATCTCATAGTTACTAGTTTCATTTTCTTTTAGAATGGAATTCATCATGGAATTATAGAGGGGGCAAGTAGGGAAAGGTGGTAAATAATCATCATAGATTTACAATAGCCTTTATCTTACCCACCATAAAGTATACGAAGTTCATTGTAGACTATTCATTTGAAGGTAGTATAAGAGCTTATTGGTTAAAACATAATTACTTCCTTGGAATAAATAATTTTCATTTCATTCAAATGAATAGAAGAATTATGAGATTACTTCTTTTTCTATCAGAGTTTCACTCTTGCTAGAATGTTAAATGTAAGGTAAATTTTTACAATAAGCACAATTGTAGCAATAGGAATTTTATATATATTATACGAATGATGTAAGAAGAAAGATATAGAGTGGCATATTTCTAATAAGGGAAAGCTAAAGAAAATCTAAACCCTAGATAAAAAAAATTTGTAGTATTTCAATTGGTCATTTACTTCTTCCTAATATTGCACTCAATACAAAATGGTCCTTGCAATAAATCACAATTACATATGTGGCACTTGAAGCCATAAATGATTGGAATTTAATGGAATGAATGCAATAGTGTAGTACAATGATTCATTTCATGTTATCTTAGACATATTTAACCTTCTACTTGAAATTATACATTTTCTATAAGTTGTGTTTGTTAATTATAAATAGTACTTACATTCTAATTTTTCCACCATTTTGCGTTGTGCATAGAAATATAACTAAACAATACGAAGAGTACAAAGTTTACACCAATGCCCATAAATTGAAAAATCTAGAATTTGGAGGTCCCAATATGTAAACAGTTTTTGCTTAATTGCTTCCAATCCTTTTTTTAATTAGCATGAGAGAATACAACTACCTACAATTGTTGAACACATGAATTTCATATTCTTTTGCCTTTCATGAAATAACTTTTAAATATGTACAAGAATTTCAAATAGCTTTAAAGAATTCACTTCATTTGTGATTTAATTATTAGTAATACATAAATTTTTTTCTTGTCTAATATTTGTTTGCAAAAACTATATGGTTCTTATAAGTACAGTCTCTATAATAAGAGTGTATGTGTGGTCATCTTTCACTTCTTAGGAATCTTCATAATATATTTTCAAAACATGAATATAGCTCTTAACATGTTCTAAAACTCTATAAAGTAGTCTTTATGTTTTTAGAACCTATACGTGTTACTATTCTATGATCACCTTAAGATACAAATTTGAAGACTTGATATTACAGACAAAACAAATTCCAATGAGTAGGCACTACTTATTTATTTTAAGTTCTAAATTTTTTCAATGTAAGGAATGAGGTTCATTTTGAATTTGCGTATTTAGTTTTCAAATTTTCATCGAGATGCCTTCACTACACTAAAACAAAATCTCATTGTACATGTCATAGAATTTGACTCAAGAGTTATAAGAGAAAAAAGTACAGGTTTAGACTATTTTCAAGATTAATGACTCATGAATATATTTATTTGTAGTATACCTTTCCAAAAGTACTGTTAAAATTGTTAGTCCTAAGAATTTAATCATGAATCCTTTAAATAAAAAGAATGAAGCTAGAGATATAAACTTTTTGCAAACCCTATACAAATTTAATACGGGTTTCAAGTAACTTCTAAGCACACCCTCAATTGTTCTCAGAAAAATTCCATTCATGACCTAAAAATCCTTGAAACCTAAACCCTAAACCCTAAACCCTCAGTATTTGCACATTATATATTTTGGTTTTACAAAGGAAATGGTGTTGGCACTCCTTTTGTAGAACATTTGTTGTTTGTAAGAGGAATGGCCTTTTATAAATATCTATTACTATTTCATGTCCAATATTTTTTATGGGTATTTTTTGGTTCTCTTCTATGGTGGGTTATGTTTTATACACTTACCATTGGAATTTATTAATATGCCCCTCCCATCCCTCCCGTTAGTCTTAGTTTCCTTAGGTTTGTTTCTTTCTCAATAGCCATTGTGGTTTTTTTCACTTTGACACTATTATATGAAATATGGACTTTTTCTTTTGGTGGGTCTATATTATTCTTTTTCTAGCCATGGAAAATTGATTGGTATCACCTGGCATCTTCTATACCATATGAGAGTTTTTTACACTTGGTCGTGGGTAAGGAGATTATTAGAAGCTTCCATGTTTAATGGAGTGTGACATTTGTCAATTTGACTTGACAAGTGTCCTTAGCTTCATTGGTTGTCATTATAGGTTTGTTTGGCACATTATAGAAGGTACTATGCTAGTGCTTTGATGGATGGCTATTTGTGGTCCTTAAAAAATCCTTGGATTATGGAAAATTGATTTTTTCCTAATTTGAGGGTTCCTTCTAGATCAAGTCTGTCTGACTTGGCTAATTTTTATCCCTAGAAACCAAGCCATTAATTCTTGGGGCCTATGGGTGGTTGGGATTCAAGGCACGTTTCCTTGGAGCCCAAGGTATGGACGTGACTTAGCCTTGACTGAACTCTGCTATGGCTAATATATAAGAGATTGAAACTACCCTTGAGCCTTCACAATTTGGTATTATTGGCTCTTACAAGGTGTTGGAACTGACTACGGTTGGTGGGAGTGAGGAACAAGATGGCGTCTACATAGGTCATCTATGGTGCACAATATGTTAGGCTAGGATTTGTAAGTTGTTGTTCATTTTCTTATGTGTAGTTTTGAGCTTTGCTTGTTGATTTTTCTTTTGTGACTGCTATAACACGTAGTTGTGGGCTGTAGACACCTTGTTTACAAATTACTAATATTCCGATATTTGGTTTATCATGGGGACAGGTGAGGTCCACAACCTCTTTGGTTAAATCTTTATGGCAGCTCTTTCCATAAGACCTTGGCAACAAATTATTTTGGGGGTTCTAAATCACTTTGATATTACTTCATTTAGTTCCTAGTTTGAGTTGTCTCTAGTGATTTGATATTTTCTACCTATTGGTATTGTACCATAGAAAGATCTTGTCATGATCTTTATTTAGTTTTATGTACTTAAAACTTCTTTTCATAAGTTTATTGAGAAGATGTGGGGATGATTTGATGGACATGATAGTTGGATGGCTAAATATGCATATTCTCTATTTGGCATTGTACTATTTTTTGTTCTATGAGGTTCTTTTTTGGATTGTGATTGGTTTGTTATTTATAGGAAAGGCCCTATTCAGGGATGTCCCTCCCACCCGCCCGGGTTGCCTAAACCCCTAAATTGTATCTATAATTGTTACTAAAAAAACTCAAACTCAAATTGTATAAGGTACATGTAATAGTGAAAAAATAGCGTTGGATTCCATGGAGTTGTGGTCCCAACATATTTCTTTTTTAAAAAAAATTTGGAGTTCCAATTGTAATGGTAAGAAGAATGGAATATATACATGAGACGAAAATATATTTTTTTTCCAAGTAATGACAAAAATTCATAATAGACTCCTCTACTTTAAGTACCATGTGCAGTCCATGCTGCCTTAAAATTAGCATTGAGTATAGCCAAAAATATTGTTGCCTAAAGTAATAAGAAGGTCCCACTCATCATATTAGTGAGAGGGACTTCGTGGAACTGACAAAACGAAAAGGACTTTCTCCGAAATAGAAAATAAATCTCTAGAACATTGTTGACTGGAAAGAGGGTGATAGATTTTTAAATAGAAAATAGCTGTCCATGCCTTTTTATAAATAAAAAAGTGAACAATGCAGTGGATTTTATAGTAAACAAATGATATTGACAGCTAGCCGTTGAAGTATTTGAACTTCATTTCTTCACTTGCCGCTTCTTTTTTCTTGCCAAGAAGTCGTCCATTTCCATGGATGCCTGGGTTAGGGTATTCTTTCTCTCATTTTTTGTTTTTGATTGTTCCTTTGCGTGCTCTTTGTTCCTTTCGATTCAATTTCTTTCCATCTTCTTAAGGTTGCTTGCAGCATTCCCTGTGGATTGTAGGTGTAAACAGTTGCGTGAGGGTAGAGTTCAACGTTTTGAGTAAGGTGTTGTGGACACTTTTGTAGTATGTATTGAGATTTTTAGTCAATTGATTCCAGGTTTTCATTTCTAGAAGTGAGTAATCTATCACAATGAATTGTTTGCTTATTGTTTCGTCGTGTTGTACATTGATGTTGTTTTGCATTGAATCGATGACTGTTGGAATTCCTATATCATTGTTACAGTTTTCAGATTTGAAACTAGAGTGAGTAGTTTAGTTTTTCCATAGCCTCGATTTCGTCACCAGAAAACCTAGACACATGGACACAGCGAAGTTATACTAAATATTCCAGATATTTCAGGATCTTTTAGGTCGAGTTGACCTAAATGACCACATTAGAACAATTCAATTCATGGATACAGTTCAGGTCAAATCGACCTGAAACAGATGAAGACACAAATGGCTATGTTGACCTCAATTTCACTTAGAATTGACAGATATGGTTTTTTCTATTTATTATTGAGATCTCCATTCTGACATTGTGCAGATAAGATTGAGTCGACCTAACCCACTTTATCAATTTAATTGATTTAATTGAATTTTTTGGGAATTGTAAATAACGAGAATCTTAATGTCCATCAAAGACAGAGTCCTTAGAAATTGAGTGTGCACTTTTAGGGCGAGCCGACCCAAATTGCCCATTGCTTGTAACCAAAGAACAAAACCATTGTTAAATTGAAACATTCCGGATAAATCATAGATGTGTCAATCATGTTATTAATGAATATTATTTTGAAATACTATTTAAAATTTACAATGATAATTCCTTGATGCTATTTAGGTCGATTCGACCTAAATGATCACATGCAATGCTAGAATGTAGTTCAAGTCGATCCAACCTAAAATGGATGAAGACACATTGGGGACTTTAATTTCAGTTCCACTTGGAGTTTATAAATATGATCTACTGTATTTATTATTTGGATATTGATTCTGACATTGTGCAGATTAGGTCAAGTCAGCTTAACAATATTTATCGATTTGTTTGACTTGAGAGTTTTGAATATACCTTGAAGACCTTTGTTCTTAGACTTTTTTAAATAGTTTTCAATGTTTCCTATTTAGGTTGACTCGACCTATTACAGTCAAGTTGAATACCTTATACTGTACTTTTCATTTGAGAGCATTCATATATAACTGGGTACCACATTGTTCTTATGGATATGTATAGGTACAATGAGTTCCAAAGTCGTCCCCTTCAACAATATTGTCTGGTGTGATGATGAAGTGCAAGGGCAAGACGAAATGGAGGTTGCCATTCTAGAGTGCGAAGGATTCTCAAGATGGTGCTGGAATACAAGTGTTGTTATTCCATACAACAATGCAAGCACTCTTGTTGGTGAAGGCATTTGCCACAGTGTGAACTCGGATCTAGTCCTCGGTGCTAATGGTTCCCTTAGGGACACTCATGTGGCAGTACACATCTCCAAAACTCATTCTGAAGTAGACATCCCCCAAGAGCGGGTATGCGCTTTAGTAGCCTGGGATATTAAGCTTATCCACTGTCATGGGGTAAGTCTGCATGACCATGCAATCAAGGATAATTACAACCATCTCCAAGAGATTTGTGCAAATCCACTGTCATCGAAGACCAACCGACCATATACAAGTACCATTCAAAATCTGCCGCGTGAGACATCAGACATGCATCAAAATGAAAGACCTCCTTAGTCAAGAGTCCATCAATATGGTGTCGAGCAAAGTATGTTGTAGTAAGAATTGTGTCCAACCGTTTCCAAGAGAAAAGATTCGAGCTTTCCAGCTTCGCATGTACCAAAATTCAACGTTCAAGCATAGAGCGTATCTCAAGATTGAAGTACATAGGCAAATGCATCATGATTCATGAGGGAGAAGGGTGGTCACGATAGATGAGATAGACGTGTGCATGCAAGTTTGGATGCATATTGTTGGGGTTCTAGAGTCTACATTCTATTGCTACAAAAAATACACCATGAAGGATGGTCGGGAAGCTAGGGACCATGATAATTTGGGAATGTTGAAGCCAAGGCAATATACAGAACAAGCGTCTATAACTTTGAAGTTCATCTTGGACAAGGAAGCGGATCACATGCCACATAAATTCCACACTCTCAAGTCAGGAGAAAAAGTCGTGTCAAAGATTCTGTCGGCTATGTTTCAGTGGAAGGGTCAAATGGCAAAAATCAACGAAGTCAATGTGGCTTTCGGACTGAAGGAGGTTTCAACATCAAACTTGAGCAAGATGAGGTCTAGTGAGTTCCCTGAGTATAATGTGAATCAACCTAGAGACAACTTAGCTCGCTGTGTTGTTTGTGACAAATTACGGGAGTTTGTGAAGAGTGCTCTTGTAGGGTCTGAAAGTGCTATGTTGTAGTCGAGGAGGCTGGACAAACACCTTGCCATTGCTCGCGCGCACAAGGAGCTCTAATATGCAAACCGATATTGGTCTCAAACATCTCCACATGAATGTCTTATAATCATGCATGATAAGATGGATCATGCAAAAACAGCTTCTCTTGTCTTCTCTCATAAAAGTAAAGATCTTAATGGTTTAACAAAGTTGCTTGTGTCCGTCACTGGCATGATTGCACATGGCCATGCTGATGTCCGCTATGCACATTATGGTTTGGATCTCTTTAAGCATGATTCAAATTACACCATTGGGTCAATGGCAAAGTTGTTGCGAGATCTTGAAGAAGCACCAAAGTCATCTTCAAGGAAGTTGTTTGAAAATGTAGGGGTGAAATCTTTGTTTAGAGTAGTGCTCAAAGATAAGGAAATGTGTCTAGCATCACTACCCCTACCACCAGAACCTTTACTTCCAGCAATGCCATTACCGCCTATTCTGAATGTGCAAATGGACAATGCCATCGGGGACAACAAAAATAGATATGTATATTGTTTCTATTCTCTACTAGTCATGAACAAGATCTTTCGTGAAGTGTATGTGAGCTTCATGATCGTTGGTCATACTCATGATGATATAGATGCCTTGTTTGGGGGATGGAGCATGCTTTTGAAGAAGGAGAGTTTTCCGACTGTTCCTGTGCTCATGAAGTCATTCATGGATGTGGAATCCATTCCTACTATCCTACATCTAATTGAAGAGGTGCCCGATTTCAAGGGGTTCATTGCAAATTCATTTATTGATGGTGACAATATTCTAATTGGGCACACAAAGCCACAACAAGTGAAGTTCTACCTAGATTTAGATGGAATTCCAGTCATGAAGTACAAGTTGAAGTGCACTGATGTAGATTGGAAAGGGAAAAATGGTAGGCCCATTAAGTTGTAGAAAGAAGATGATGAAGGGCAAAGTTAGTGGCCCCGTGGAATATTGGTGCCAGTACAACCTATAGAAATGAAAGGTGCCCAAGACATTGTGAAAGGTATATTTGGATTTGAGAAGTACTAGGAGAACTTGTGTAATGCAGACATTACTGGAGAATACTAAAGGTGGTATCCACATTTGGCTCACTATTGGTGTGATGTGAGGGTAGCGATGCAAGAACCATTACCAAGCTCTACAGTTTTGAGGGACGATTTTTGGTCAAAAACACGTGTTCAATGAATACAAGTGGATCAATTAGGGGATGATGGCAAGGACCATGAAGAGTTTGCGGAGGATGAAGGATATGTTGGGCCTCGGTCTGGTCGTCCAGAACCATCATTTAGGGTGGGGTGTGATTTGTACAATGGATACTTTGTTGCAGTTCGACTCGCGGATGGTGATAGTGGACCTATTTGGATTGCAAGGGCATAGTCAAATCCAAACAGTAATCCAAAGAAACTGAATTGCATCCTCATTTAGTATTTCCATCCAACATCAAGAAGCAAGGAAGTTCAAGACAACTACACTAGATGGGACAACGAAAGAGGTTTGCGTTGGAAGGTTGATGAAACTGAGTCACCAGTTTGGGAGCATATAAATGCTCTAATGGTAGCATGGAATTCTACTATAAGGAAGGACACCATCCATTGCTTGATCAAGATTCCAGTTGTTCAAATTGAAGTCATCAACCACAGTCTCGCATTGTACACTTGATATCCAAAGATATGGGTGTGCATATGTACTACACATTTTGTAATAATGTAGTAGCACATTGTCATTATTCATGCAGTAATTGGAATTTAAATTTTATAGTACATGAAATAGGGTTCAGTTGATTGATTTGATATTATTGTTTGCTATTGCATATATGTTAGCAAGAATATATTATGTGTGTATAGAACAATTGCAAGTACATATAGTATTATTATATGTATTTTCTTATGTTTGACATTTTATATTATTCAATGAAGTTGTTTAAATATTTATTGTTGTATATATGTCATTTGAAATTGTACGTCCATTTCGAACAAAAAGGATAGTAGGTATACCTACCTTTTATTTTTTTAATGTGTAAGCACTTGTCACATTTTGGGTAGGGGTTTGGTTGATTGTTACAACTTTCCTGCCTATGAATCTCACTTAGTAGCACCAAGTCCTATGTACATATCATGTGCTCAAACGAGTTCAACGGGAATCGAACCCAGACCGCTTGAATGACATACACAACTCCTTACAACCAACCGTAGAGGTCATGACTTGGTGTTTAGTCTAGAACATGAACTTCACTTATAAGAATTGGAGCACTCCTCTCACAATGAATAAAATGTAATATAGGGCTGACTGACTCTTAAAACTCTCATTTTAATCGAAATTATACTTTTGAATTAATAAACTTAGCATTTGCCAACCTAAATTGGCTAAAACAAAATCTCAATTTTTTCCATCTAAATGGATAATATTATTTTGAGAGAGTCCCAACCTCCCAAAATAATGAATATTGTGTTCTTCCCTCTATGATCTTTCCATGGTCTGTAGTTCAATTAGGTGGACTATGCACATGTTGCCAATACCTACGAATGCTAGTACCCACTATCAATAACCATGAACAAAATAAAAAACAAACAACAATAGTGCTTGAGGATGATTATTTGTTCAGGTGCTTCACTAGCGTTGCCCTTTTTTCCCATGAGTGTAAAGTTTTTCACGCTCTATTTAGAAAGAGATATCTTCTATGCTTTGAACTCTTGTGTAGGAGTTTGCCAATACGTTGTCAACCTATCCCACTACTTGTCCTCAATGTGAACCGGACACGCTATTTGACCTTTTAGCCATCTCTACTTCAACCAAGACCTCTTGGACTTCAAGTACCTCGAGATTGATTGTTGAAAGCCAAGCATGGTGAGGGGATGCTTGAGGTACTCGAACTTGTGATCCAGTGCATCCCTCAATTTCTTCACTGCATGTGGCTTTTGTTTTGTCTAGTTGACAACATTCATGTCCAAGACCTAGGGTACAAGATTCCGAATTGCTTCATCCTAGGTATTTTTGCCCTCACACCCGGAATGCACTTTGCGAGTTTCGGAAATGTACACCTGATTAGCCTTGCCACCCACCTTCATGTGCTCTGGATTGCCACTATCATATGCATCTTTTTTCTCCGCCTAGACAAACGATCTTCAATATCCTGTGAGCCTTCATATTGGTCCTTCAGCCACGCTCTTGGATATGGCAAAGGTGGACCACCTAGCTAAATTGTTGGCATTGGCTCGCGTGATGCACAATGGCCCGGAACCCAAGACCAAGGGTTGTACCTTCCTCTGAATGCAGGATGGTCTATTATACTTGGTCCTCTAGCAATGAATTCTGTGGGTGACTTTGCAATGGTTAGGCCTCTCTTACATTTAGTTCTACAGACCACCAAAGGTTTGTCATCTTCCATTTCCTCTTCACCAAAGTCGAATTCAACTCAATCACCTTTTTAGAATCCCCTCCACCTACTTTGTATGCATCCAATGTAGGTTCTTTGCTCAAAATCGAGCACTCACAAGGCAAATACGGATTGAGGGATGAAAACCTACATTTGCTTAGGATCAACATCACCACCACAAAACAGGCCCTTCTCTCTCTACATCAAGCCCTAAATCCAAAGTAGACGAGCAAGAAACCAAATTACATGCAACAAACGACTCCTTTGTGGATCACTATTGTGCATGGTCATAAACTATTGCAAGTTTAAGCATACTTTGAGCGATGGCCTCGTCATTGGACTTTGTTGACTCGGAAGACGAATCCCAATTGCTACTCATATTGTTGGCTCACTATACTCTACGATTCTGCCAACTCCTAGTAAACTTTTTCCTTCCTTCACTTCCTCAAAGGCCTCGCTACTTCTCTGCAACCCCTCGCAATCCTTTAGCCTTCTTTCCCACTATTCGAGGGTTTGAGACCTTGTTTTTTCGGATTTCTGCCTCCTTGGATTTCCACAATGTCCATGGTCAATGACACCACACAATGCACCTCCTATGCACAAGGTTTAAAAACTCACACATTAATTAAGAAGTGATGTCAAAGTATGGGCTTTGTCGAGCTCAGTGAAAGGAAAAGAGAAAAGAGATGCGTCGCTACTCTACAAAACCCTTAGTGAGTATGCACGGTCGAGCACCCCGACAACATTCACTTCCATGTGGCTAGGAGATATGATGGTGCTACCAACCTCCATGTGATGATTGCAACCCTATTTCTCTACAACAAGATGGTGATTGAGTTCCAGTTGCATAGAAGTTGCTCAATGTTCAGAATGACTTTTTCTTTGGAGGACGATGACTACAACACTACAAGCCTCAAAGAAGGCGCCATAATTAATGGGAATCCAATGCAAAATCCTAGCTCTAAGTCGACTGGATGAGCTGTGCTCTATTGGAACGATTTCCCAATGTTTTCGCTACGCCCCTATGTCTACATAATCCATACCAGTATACCATACAAGCAAGGCTATGGGTGCTCTATCATAGCTAAGGGAGGAAAAGAAGTTCATGAGTCTTTGTTAAGTACAACAACCTTGGCACAATGTATTGACGCATTGCAAGCTAGAAATTAACCCCGCATATAGTATTTGGTAAGGAACGGTCAATGACAATGTGGACAAAGATTAAAAAGAAAAGGAAAGAGTCTTTCTCTGCACATCATTGTGACGGAACATCTAGCAAAATTTGTATCATTGTCGGTGCTGATATTGCACTCAAATGCAAATCACAAATAGATCGCCATAGCCTACCTTATCAAGTCCGAAGGAAACCATTAGTAATTCTAACATGTACATATTAATTAGCAGCCGCCAACTCCCGCCTATCTCATCATAGCCATGATGTGTCTCCTACTTATCTTCCTATATATGCAGACCACTCTTATTTGAAGCCACTACATGCATGTGATTAAGCAACAACGAGGAGGGCGTAGATTGAGAGTCTGAAGCGCTGTTGCAGACGCTCTATGTTGTAGGAGTAGATCCGGATTACTACCTTTCTAGAGTCCAATCCGGATGTGCTCCTTTCCGAAATCCGGATCCATCTCTTCTCACACACATTGGTTTTTGGTGCCTTCATGCCATATTTAACTACTTTTGGACTTTTAGGGGAAATCTGGACTATGTCAAGGTACTATCCATCGGGAGATCTTCCAATATAATATAAAATGAGACCACAATGCCTTTGAGAGTACAAAAAAAATTGTATATTCGAGTATACTGATGTATAAAAAGATGCTAAGAAAACATTCTTGTAGCAACACACTCATATTGCATTTATTTGTATGTAGTAACTGAGATGATCATGGGGAGATCTCCCGATGCTTCTAATCATCCAATTGATAGAATACTCAATCTAAGATTCACCTCATTTGCCCTATTCAAATTTGAGAAGGCAATCAACAACCTCTCTACTTTTCATAAGAAGTGAACGTGACTTTGTATCAACTATCTTGAATCAATTCAAATACACTATAGAACTTGATTCCATACAAAGGAACCCTCCAAGGATTCTTTCCAAAATCCCACTAATTGACTAGGCAAATATAGCACTTTAACTCCATGGTAGTATTGGAATTATCATATTGCTAATACAGTAGTAAGAACTTCTTGTTCTTCACATCTCTTTCTAATTTGCATTACCATGAGCTACCATTCTAGTTACACTCATTGGAAGTTGTCTGAGACCTTAAGTTGCCTTTGTTGGCACCTACATTCTTGGGAAAGCCATTTTAGATGTATCCATCTTATTGTGAATAATACACAATGTTTCTAAGGGTTCTGTTTGGATTCCTCACACCACGATGCATATGGGCGTTGGCAAGAAGCTTGATCATAATTGAAATGTGCAATTCACTGCGTCATAAAGTCCGCATACTTGGGGCTCCCCTTGAATGATTTCAAAAGAAATTGTTGAAGTTAGTTGCATGTACTACACTTTGCAAAGAAATTTCCAACAAGCATAATAGAGACATTGTTGAAGAGCTCTTTTTCTATTCTACTAATAGTTGATTCACTCAAAGGAGAAACGTGATAGACCAGTAGTCCACATACAACTGCAAATCAACAAAAGCACGCTTCAACATTGACAAGAGAGGTAAAAAAAAGAATCATCAAGAGATCTCCCGATGATTCATGACATTGGGGGATCACTTGATGATATGAGCCATCCAAATGAATAACATTTAGAGGCACTACCTTGTTGGCATCAACTTGCACATGTTTCCAGTTATTTCTAGTGGGTAAAAATTTTAGAGTGTCCATTTTTTGGTTTCCTTTGCCACGCGTTTGGTTGGAAGCATTTGGTCAACATTTTCATTAATGACTGCTTTCATATTTCCAATGACTTGAACGGTTCCAACGTTTGGATGCTTAATTCCTTTGTTTTTGTGTATTCCTAAATCATGCCTCTTTTATACATTTCAATGTATAGTAACTTTGCTTCCTTACCTTGTTCAAATTGTGCAAGTTTTTGTCAGCAAAAATCCCATATTCATAGTAGTCATCAAATGAATTCAATAAGAAATTTTGCATTACTTTCAAGGTGTGTTCTTGGTAAAAAAATTGGCAACAATTCTCGCATCATTTCTCGGAATTGACCTTCAAAATTTCTTCCTTGAGAATTTGAGAGTCATATTGGAAATCTTTCTAATTTAGATAGGGTTATAAATAACAAAGTGACAAAGTGCCTTCTCTCTTCCACCAAGATAAGTAACGAGACTTTGAACAACAAATTGGTTGCAAAATAGTCCAATGTCTACTTCAGCAATTGACCATTAGGGAACCAACACACACATACTAGCCACCAAGCATCAGTTATTATAGCTTCTTCATTACCCAAGAAAACATCTAGGGTTGTCATACCTCCATCTTCCTCAACAAGTGCTCCATCTTGAAAATGATCTTTGAACTTTCAACAATTTATTCAACCAACAAAACCAATAGACGTAGAGAGTCCTTCCAATTCACTTCAAGTCCAAACCAAGCTTCTTGACAAATATATGGACATATAACCATCGGGAGATCTCCCGATGTTCTCACAATACCATCAGCTCTCTATAACAGTGTCAAATTTAGTACATCCACCAATGTTCTCAAATTCCTCTAGTAGAGGTTGATAGGGATATTTTGAGCTTCCAAAATGATTGAATGAGGTCATAAAAAAATGAATACCCATGGCTCTAATGGAATGGCCACACAAAACCTTTGGCCCTAAGGACAAACTTCCACAATAGACTCTAGTCCAACTTCACCAAATCTTGGAACAAACAACTTAACTAAATCACCATTGTTGAATGGTTCAAATTGAGCACTAGAATATTGTCATTCACCCACCAAAGGTGTTCCACCTAGGTACGGGGTAATTGCATCAATGCATCATTGAAGGATTCACAGAATGAATCCATAATGTGTATTGTGCTTTCTACTAAATTTCTATTGAGGGCTATTCAAATGATTGGTAAACTTGCAAATAACATTGAGGCAACATGAAGTTAGGTGAGCCATAGCTTGAACACTCTTGCCATGGCCTAGAAATATTATGACATCTCTTGATTTTTTTAAACTTATTAATTGCTTCAAAGCAACATCAAGTCATGTTGGAATTCATACTTAAATGTGTTACCTTTGTGAGTTCTATCGGGAGATCTCCCGATGATGGAAGAAGTTACACAACCAACATTGAAAAGGGAACATAAAGAAGAGCATCCATGTTTGCAAACAAATAGGTTCCATATCCTAACTATATCCAAAAATCTCCAAATGTGTATTAAGCAAGCCAATAATGCACATGCATCATCCAGTAAGGTGTACCCTATCACTAAACCAAATTTTCAACCATGGCTCAAATGAAGATCTCTAAATATAGCTATCGAGAGATCTCCCGATAGAACTATGGCAGGATCTTGAGATACAACCATTGGGAGATCTCCCAATGAAACTATGGTAGGATCTTGAGATACACTACAAGGGAAATTGTGTCCTATTTGACAAAAAATTGACAAAAATTTGTCAATTGCTTTGTCAGTGGTAACTTGTACATTCAGACAATAATTTGACAAAATTTTGTCAAATATTTTGTCACTTTGATGGGTTTTTTTGTCAACTTCTATTTCCTAATACCTTCCTTTGTTAGTTGTCCCATTGCTATGTTGGCATGTTCGCCTAATCAATGGTTACAAGTGTCCCCATTTCCTGTGAAAGAATATCAAAATGAAATTTAAAAAAAAATTCAAACCTTCATTTATTGATAAAAAAAACTACATATACAACACAACCAATTGTCGTTGCTTCACAATACTTCATGAATCACTTATGTTTTGTGGATTTGAAAAGAGAAGAAAAACTCTCTATATACACATGGGTTGATAGGAGGTAGAACGACCCATGATGTGGGATATGTCATTTAGAAGTTGCAAGAGTTCAACTGCTCATAATTAAGTTTGAAATAAGAATTGTATGAAAATTAGAATTTCAAACCTCATTTAGGCATAGTAGAATAACTTTTCACAAAAACTTTTCACAAAAAAAAGTTGGTAAATCAATTTAAGTTTCATGTCCAAATTTTTTTTTAATGTTTTGATCCTCCAATCAAAAGTTATGGACAAATTTCAAGAAGGTGGTGAAATGAAATTTTTTTTTGGCCTTTTCAAACATCCTCTTTGAACTTTGTCCATAACTTTTGATTCGAGGATCAAAATATCAAACGGATTTTTGGACATAAAACTTAAATTCATTTATCAACTTTCTTTAGTCCAAAGTTTTTTGCAAATAGTTATTCTACTATGCCTAAACGAGGTCTGAAATTCTAGTTTTAATACAATTCATATTTCAAACTTAACTACGTGCGGTTGAGCTCATGCAACTTCTAAATGACATATACCACATGGGTTGTTCTACCTCCTACCACCCCATCTATATACAAAAAGATTTACTCCTATACATAATTCAAGCTAAGATATTTTTGGCAAATGATCAAAAAGTAAATGTATAAAAACTCTAGTAGAATATTTGGGCTTTTAACAAATGATCAATCCTAACAATCACTAATGAGTCAAATTTGACAACAAATTGAAAAAAAATTGACAAATTCCCACAAATTCACAAAATGAAGTAGCAATTATATGACTAATGTCAATTCGAACAATTCTCTGTCAAAAAACTTATCATCGTAGACTGCGTTTCTTTCTAGTGATAGAACCATCGGGAGATCTCCCGATGAAACGATGGCCGGATCTGAAAAGACATCCATCGGGAGATGTCCTGATAAAACCAAGGCATCATTTTGAGAGACAACTATCAGGAGATCTCCCGATGAAACCATGGTTGCATCTTGAGAGACAACCATCTGGACATCTCCCGATGAAACCATGGCCGGATCTTGAGAGACAACCATCAGGAGATCTCCCGATGAAACCATGGCAACATCTTGCGATATGACCATCGGGGGATCTCCCGATGAATCCATGGCAGCCATCTTGAAAGACAACCATTGGGAGTTCTCTCGATGAAACCATGGCAGCATCTTGAGAGACAACCATCAGGAGATCTTTCAATGAAACCATGGTAGCATCTTGAGAGACAACCATGAGGAGATCTCCCGATGAAACGATGGCTTGATCTTGAGATATGACCATCGGGAGTTCTCTCGATGAATCCATGGCAACCGTCTTGAAAGACAACCATCACGAGATCTCCCTATGAAACCATGGCAGCATCTTGAGAGACAACCATCGGGAGATCTGCCGATGAAACGATGGCCTGATCTTCAGATACAACCATCAGGAGATCTCCTGATGAAACAATGGCAACATCTTGAGAGACAAGCATCGGGTGATCTTCCAATGAAACCATGGCAACCATCTTGAAAGACAGCCATCGGAAGATCTCCCGATGAAACCATGGCAGCATCTTGAGAGACAACAATCGGGAGATCTACCAATGAAACCATGGCAGCATCTTGAGAGACAATCATGAGGAGATCTCCCAATGAAACGATGGCCTGATCTTGAGATATGACCATCAGGAGATCTCCCAATGAAACCATGGCAACATCTTGAGAGGCAACCATCGGGAGATCTCCCGATGAATCCATGGCAGCCATCTTGAAAGACAACCATCAGGAGTTCTCCCAATGAAACCATGGCAGCATCTTGAGAGACAACCATCGGGAGATCTCCCGATGAAACCATGGCAACATCTTGAGAGACAACCATCGGGAGATCTCCCGATGAATCCATGGCAGCCGTCTTAAAAGACAACCATCAGGAGATCTTCCGATGAAACCATGGCAACCATCTTGAAAGGCAACCATCGGGAGATCTCCCGATGAAACGATGGCAACATCTTGAGAGACAACCATCAGGAGATCTCCCAATGAAACCATGCCAGCATCTTGAGAGACAACCATGAGGAGATCTCCTGATGAAACGATGGCCTGATCTTGAGATATGACCATCGGGAGTTCTTCCAATGAAACCATGGCAACATCTTGAGAGAGAACCATCGGGAGATCTCCCGATGACTCCATGGCAGCCGTCTTGAGAGACAACCATCAGGAGATCTCCCGATGAAACCATGGCAGCATCTTGAGAGACAACCATCGGGAGATCTCCCGATGAAACCATGGCAACATCTTTAGAGACAACCATCGGGGGATCTCCCGATGAAACGATGGCCGGATCTTGAGATAACACCATCGGGAGTTCTCCTGATGAAACCATGGCAGCATCTTGAAAGACAACCATCGGGAGATCTCCCGATGAAACGATGGCCGGATTTGGAGATATGACCATCGGGAGTTCTTCCGATGAAACCATGGCATCATCTTGCGAGACAATTATCGGGAGATCTCCCGATGAAACCATAGCAGCATCTTGAGAGACAATCATCGAGAGATCTCTGGATGAAGCGATGGCCTGATCTTGAGATATGACCATCGGGAGTTCTCCCGATGAAACCATGGCAACATCTTGACAGACAACCATCGGGAGTTCTCTTGATGAAACCATGGCACCATCTTGAGAGACAACCATCAGGAGATCTCCCGATGAAACGATGGCCGGATCTTGAGATATGACCATCGAGAGTTCTCCCGATGAAACCATGGCAGCATCTTGAGAGACAATTATGGGGAGATCTCCTGATCAAACCATGGCATCATCTTGAGAGACAACCATCAGGAGATCTCCTAATGAAACCATGGCAGCCTTCTTGAAAGGCAACCATCGGAGGATCTCCCGATGAAACGATGGGAGCATCTTGAAAGACAACCATCAGGAGATCTCCCGATGAAACCATGGCAACCATCTTGAGATACAAGCATCGGGAAATCTCCCGATGACACCATGGTAGCATCTTGAGAGACAATTATCGAGAGGTCTCCCGATGAGACCATGGCAGCATCTTGAGAGACAACCATCAGGAGATCTTTCAATGAAACCATGGTAGCATCTTGAGAGACAACCATCGGGAGATCTCCTGATGAAACCATGGCAACATCTTCAAAGACAACCATTGGGAGATTTCCCGATGAAACGATGGCCGGATCTTGAGATAAGACCATCGGGAGATCTCCTGATGAAACAATGGCAACATCTTGAGAGACATCCATCAGAAAATCTCCCGATGAAACCATGGCAGCATCTTGAGAGACAACCATCGAGAGATCTCCCGATGAAACCATGGCAGCATCTTGAGAGACAACCATGGGGAGATCTCTCGATGAAACCATGGCAGCATCTTGAGAGACAACCATCGAGAGATCTCTTGATGAAACCATGGCAGCCATCTTGAAAGGCAACCATCGGGAGATCTCTCGATGAAACGATGGCCGGATCTTGAGATATGAGCATTGGCAGATCTTCCGATGAAATGATGGCCGGATCTAGAAAGACATCCATCGGGAGATCTCTCGATGAAACCATGGCAGCATTTTGAGAGACAACTATCGGAAGATCTCCCGATGAAACCATGGCAACATCTTGAGAGACAACCATCGGGAGATCTCCTAATGAAACGATGGCCGGATCTTGAAAGACATCCATCGGAAGATCTCCTGATGAAACCATGGCAACCATCTTGAGATACAAGCATCGGGAAATCTCCCGATGACACCATGGTAGCATCTTGAGAGACAATTATCGAGAGGTCTCCCGATGAGACCATGGCAGCATCTTGAGAGACAACCATCAGGAGATCTTTCAATGAAACCATGGTAGCATCTTGAGAGACAACCATCGGAAGATCTCCTGATGAAACCATGGTAGCATCTTGAGAGACAACCATCGGGAGATCTCCCGATGAAACCATAGCAACATCTTGAGAGACAACCATCGGGAGATCTCCCGATGAAACGATGGCCGGATCTTGAGATAAGACCATCGGGAGTTCTCCCGATGAAACCATGGTAGCATCTTGAGAGACAATTATCGGGAGATCTCCCGTAGAAACCATGGAATTACTTAATTTAGAAATTTTCAAATGAATACCATTTTGTTGCTAATTAAAGTGTAGGTGAACACTCATAGACTATTTAGTGCATGGTATATATATTTTGAAAACCATAGTTTCAATAAACTATAAGTATATATGGTCAATGAGCTAGGTCACATACAACTTTGAGGAGCTGTAGCATTGATTTCATGCTAGAGCCCTAGAGTTGATACTATATTTTTTCCTTAATTTGTAAAAAAGTTCACAAAATGACCCTTCTCTAGTTCAATTTAGGGTTTAGGGTTTGTTACATATTGCCTACATGTTTTTTAATTAGTAGTTACTTTTGCATATACAAGTACTTATTGAATTCATACACATTAATTTTGCAAACTTGGTAGATAAAGTGATTATGCGGATCAAATTACACTCAAAGGTACCCCAAAAGGGATCAGACAATGTAAAAATTGTACTTTAATTTCTTTTTAACTATCATCATCTATCAAACCTAATTCACTAGTCTACTAATTATAGGTAATTTAGTCCTTTTTAACTACATAAAAAAAATCATAATTTCGTAATTAAAGTTCCAATTGAATATCAAATATCAACCCAATAATTTTAGCAATGATAGAAAAAGAGTCTAAAATTTATTACGTATCAATGTGATTGAATCCAAATAAATTTTATGAGTCCATAATCATATCACAGAATAGGAAAAGACACTTTTATTATAATTTGAATACTTTTAAGTTTTCTATAATACTTACAAGTAAAGATATTTGAACAATCTTTCCCATATAAATAACAATCTAAATGTTGATCATGCCAAAACAAAAATGAATTTATTATCAATGTCTAAGGAACTATGTAGAATACTATTAGAATTTAGGATTTAAATTTATTATTAGATATAATCAACAATTTTGGAACCATGAAATAATTCATTAAGAAATTATACTATTTTGTGTGCAAGGTTAAATGATTGAAAATCTAGATAGACAACTCTACACATGATAACAATGATAAGTATTAAAATTTTAGATAACATTTAGCTTTCAAATCGTTATATTGTAATTTACAATTCCATTCAACCTTATACTTAATGAATAACACGCTTCCAAGGATCTAACTAATGGAATTTTGTTTCCAATTTACTAAATAGATGCAAAGTTATATTAATATTCCATATATTTATTGAAAAAATGGCATCATCAATAAAGGAAGAAGACCAAAGTAGAAAAAAATGTCACAAGGACTCTAGATCAATGAAAACAGAGTAATCAAAATTAAAGCTTGGAATGTGGTTCAATCCATGTACGGGTTGTGTGCTTAAATATCACATATGAGATGCCCATGATTTCAAAGCATACTTAGTCTTGCATTTAAAATTCATTGTGTAAATGTTCATTACATACAATTTTGGAGGCATGCAACACACAATAAATCAAGAACAAATTATATGACCTATAATAACCTAATTATTGACAATATTACATACTTAGACGCTAATCCACCAATCAAAGTGCATTGAATTTAAAAATTAATTCATATTCATTACAAATAAGAATGGTGCAATTTGTTTTGCAATCCATATACAATTAGAACTTCCCAAACGAACCATATTATTTTTGTGATTATTTGACAAAGCTAATGTGTGGATATTTGAGCACATAAACCTTTTGAATCCTAGACCCTAATACAATGAATTCTACACCCTAGTACGTGAACCCTACATCCTAATACCATTAGTCCTAAAACTTAATGCCCTACACCTTATTACCCTAATTCCCCGAACCCTACATCCTAAAAAATGAATCCTAGATCCTAATACCATTAATTCTACACTCTAATACCCTAAACTTTATTATCCTAATTTCATGAATCCTAGACCCTAATACCATTAATTCAATATTTTCATACCCTAAATTAACTTTATTACCCTCATTTTCTAAATCCTCAAACCTAATACTGTAAAGCTAGAACCAAAATATCATTCAAACCCTAAATCATAATATTGTGAATCCTAAACCCTAATACAAGATTCATTGTAATATAGAATCCAAACAATATGAATGATTGTTTCTAAACTTTAAAATATGGGTCAAACCACACTCAAAGGTATCAATACCATTACTTTGCTAGGATTAGGTCTACAATCCTTTTTTGAACTTTTAAAGCTCTAAATTTTTTTCATTTTTTCATTTTTTTAATAAATTAATGGATGAACAATATTTCAATGCATCCCTTTGATAATTTAGAGAAAAAGTTTTGTATGTAAAATCCTTAGAAGGACGTAAATCAATAGTTGCAAGTCTAAATTTAATGTCTATATTACAATATAACACTTTAAAAGGATGATTTTATCCAATTTGTTTATACTTCTCAAGCATACAACTATTAAGAAGGATTTTTAGTGATTAAATCTTGGACACAAAATAGTGTAATTTTTTAGTTAATTAATTGATTTTAGACAAATTATTGATTTATTCTAAGAGAAAATTTAAACATTCAATTCCAAAAATATCTTACATAGGGACCTTGATGTAAATAATATATATATTTTTTGTTCAAACACAACCATCATTTGGATTATTTTTTATATTGAAAAGGATGTTCACATGTTTTTACTTTTGAATATTATAGAAAATGAAAAAGTACTCAAATTGTAGCAAAAGAGTCCTTATCTTCTCTATCATATGATTATATATACATATGATTTTTTTGGATTCAATCACATTATTAGAAATTAGAAATTAGCCCCCTTTTCTACCATTAAAAAACCTAATAGGCTAATACTTGAACTTCAATTAGAACTTTAGTAAAGAATTTTTGTAATTTTTGATGAATAAAAAAAATATTAGTCTTAACATGACCAGTCCTAAAGTACTAGTCAAAAAGGACTAAACTACCTAGAATTAATAGTTTAGCTTTAAAAAATAGTAACTAAAAAGAAAATATAAATTGCGAATTTTACTATATCTAACCCCTTTTTTGGTACCTTTAAGTGTGACTTGACCCACATTGATCAATATATTCATATAATTATATCTTCACATGTAGGCATTATGAACTATAGAAAATAATGCATTAAAAAAGCACTCCATTTTGCATTAGGATGAGTGGCTAATATGATATCATATGATAATATGGAAATATGAACATCGATCATGGATCATTGAAGCATGTGAAATTTGGGGGCATGAAGGTGTTTAATATTTGATCCGCTACCCTAAATTAGAATTCAATGATTGAAAACAAAATATATTGATCATTCAATGCTATGTATTTCAAGAATCAAGTCAAGATTTGACTAAATGAAAGACCGCACACATCCCCTCCATCATTCAATGTTGCACAAAAATCAAGTTAAGATCAAGCTAAGATTCGAAATGAATGACTACATGCATTCCCTCCATCTTGTTAGTGTTGCACAAATTTCAAGAATATAGTCAACATTTGAAATGAAGGACTGCACACACATCCTCTCTTTAGTTAGTGTTGCGTAAATTTCAAGAATGTAGTCAACATTTGAAAATAAGGAATGCACGTCCCTCCCAATTTTTTGGCGGGAAGTCACAACTCTTGAAACCCAATCCACTTGGGTCATACTCTGCGAACGACCTAGAGCTTGCTCTTTTGCACACATGAAGAAATTGTGGAGGCTTAGGAGCTTGGAGTTTGTGTTTTCCAGCATTGACAACACTTCTAGGTTGAGGCACACAAAGCTCTGCGTCAACCATTTGTTGCAAGGTATGATATCTTCACCTCCAACTTCTTCACTTGCGGTTGATAAATTTCCAGTTTCAATAGTTATCTTGACATTGCTACATATTGTCACACAATAAGCATGCATAGATATAGAGTGCAACAAAGTCCTAGCACAATGGATTTTGTATTGTAAATGACATGCACTGGATTCATGTTGCCCCGACATCAGTGGATGACAATAATGCTCTCCATGCCAAAGGAGGACGGTTTAGCTTTGGGTGCTAGTGAATATTGTATGAAATCCATAAAGTCAAATGGTAAAGTCCATGTTTGGATACAATAGCATTTGTTGATAAAATATGGGTATTAATCCAAACTACGTCTAGATACGATAACATTTGTTAGTAGAATACATGTATTAATCCCAACTACGTACAAATATGGTGACATTCATTAGTAGAATAGGTGTATTAATCCCAACTACGTACAAATATGGTGACATTCATTAGTAGAATAGGTATATTAATCCAAACTACGTCATCATGCAATTGTACAGTGGAACGTCTCTCAAGATGCTGCCATCGTTTCATTGGGAGATCTCCCGATGGTTGTCTCTCAAGATGCTGCCATGGTTTCATCGGGAGATCTCCCGATAGTTGTCTCTCAAGATGGGACCATGGTTTCATCGGGAGAACTCCCGATGGTCATATCTCAAGATGTTGCCATGGTTTCATCGGGAGATCTCTTGATGGCTGTCTTTCAAGATGGCTGCCATGGTTTCATCGGGAGATCACCTGATGCTTGTCTCTCAAGATGTTGCCATTGTTTCATCGGGAGATTTCCTGATGGTTGTATCTAAAGATTAGGCCATCGTTTCATTGGGAGATCTCCCGATGGTTGTCTCTCAAGATGTTGCCATTATTTCATCGGGAGATCTCCCGATAGTTGTCTCTCAAGATGGGACCATGGTTTCATCGGGAGAACTCCCGATGGTCATATCTCAAGATGTTGCCATGGTTTCATCGGGAGATTTCCTGATGGTTGTATCTAAAGATTAGGCCATCGTTTCATTGGGAGATCTCCCGATGGTTGTCTCTCAAGATGTTGCCATTATTTCATCGGGAGATCTCCCGATGGTTGTCTTTCAAGACGGCTGCCATGGTTTCATCGGGAGATCACCTGATGCTTGTCTCTCAAGATGTTGCCATTGTTTCATCGGGAGATTTCTTGATGGTTGTATCTAAAGATTAGGCCATCGTTTCATTGGCAGATCTCCCGATGGTTGTCTCTCAAGATGCTGCCATGGTTTCATCGGGAGATCTCCCGATGGTTGCCTCTCAAGACAACTGCCATGGATTCATCGGGAGATCTCCCGATAGTCATATCTCAAGATGTTGCCATTGTTTCATCGGGAGATCTTCTGATGGTTGTATCTGAAGATCAGGCCATCGTTTCATCGGGAGATCTCCCGATCGTTGTCTCTCAAGATGCTGCCATGGTTTCATCGGGAGATCACCCGATGCTTGTCTCTCAAGATGTTGCCATTGTTTCATCAGGAGATCTCTTGATGGTTGTATCTGAAGATCAGGCCATCGTTTCATCGGCAGATCTCCCGATGGTTGTCTCTCAAGATGCTGCCATGGTTTCATAGGGAGATCTCGTGATGGTTGTCTTTCAAGACGGTTGCCATGGAGTCATCGAGAGAACTCCCGATGATTATCTTTCAAGATGGCTGCCATGGATTCATCGGGAGATCTCCCGATGGCTGTCTTTCAAGATGGCTCCCATGGTTTCATCGGGAGATCTCCCGATGGTTGTCTCTCAAGATGTTGCCATGGTTTCATCGGGAGAACTCCCGATGGTCATATCTCAAGATCAAGCCATCGTTTCATCGGGAGATCTCCTCATGGTTGTCTCTCAAGATGCTACCATGGTTTCATTGAAAGATCTCCTGATGGTTGTCTCTCAAGATGCTGCCATGGTTTCATCGAGAGAACTCCCAATGGTTGTCTTTCAAGATGGCTGCCATGGATTCATCGGGAGATCCCCCGATGGTCATATCGCAAGATGTTGCCATGGTTTCATCGGGAGATCTCCTGATGGTTGTCTCTCAAGATCCGGCCATGGTTTCATCGGGAGATGTCCAGATGGTTGTCTCTCAAGATGCAACCATGGTTTCATCGGGAGATCTCCTGATAGTTGTCTCTCAAAATGATGCCTTGGTTTTATCAGGACATCTCCCGATGGATGTCTTTTCAGATCCGGCCATCGTTTCATCGGGAGATCTCCCGATGGTTCTATCACTAGAAAGAAACGCAGTCTACGATGATAAGTTTTTTGACAGAGAATTGTTCGAATTGACATTAGTCATATAATTGCTACTTCATTTTGTGAATTTGTGGGAATTTGTCAATTTTTTTTCAATTTGTTGTCAAATTTGACTCATTAGTGATTGTTAGGATTGATCATTTGTTAAAAGCCCAAATATTCTACTAGAGTTTTTATACATTTACTTTTTGATCATTTGCCAAAAATATCTTAGCTTGAATTATGTATAGGAGTAAATCTTTTTGTATATAGATGGGGTGGTAGGAGGTAGAACAACCCATGTGGTATATGTCATTTAGAAGTTGCATGAGCTCAACCGCACGTAGTTAAGTTTGAAATATGAATTGTATTAAAACTAGAATTTCAGACCTCGTTTAGGCATAGTAGAATAACTATTTGCAAAAAACTTTGGACTAAAGAAAGTTGATAAATGAATTTAAGTTTTATGTCCAAAAATCCGTTTGATATTTTGATCCTCGAATCAAAAGTTATGGACAAAGTTCAAAGAGGATGTTTGAAAAGGCCAAAAAAAAATTTCATTTCACCACCTTCTTGAAATTTGTCCATAACTTTTGATTGGAGGATCAAAACATTAAAAAAAAATTTGGACATGAAACTTAAATTGATTTACCAACTTTTTTTTGTGAAAAGTTTTTTGTGAAAAGTTATTCTACTATGCCTAAATGAGGTTTGAAATTCTAATTTTCATACAATTCTTATTTCAAACTTAATTATGAGCAGTTGAACTCTTGCAACTTCTAAATGACATATCCCACATCATGGGTCGTTCTACCTCCTATCAACCCATGTGTATATAGAGAGTTTTTCTTCTCTTTTCAAATCCACAAAACATAAGTGATTCATGAAGTATTGTGAAGCAACGACAATTGGTTGTGTTGTATATGTAGTTTTTTTTATCAATAAATGAAGGTTTGAATTTTTTTTTAAATTTCATTTTGATATTCTTTCACAGGAAATGGGGACACTTGTAACCATTGATTAGGCGAACATGCCAACATAGCAATGGGACAACTAACAAAGGAAGGTATTAGGAAATAGAAGTTGACAAAAAAACCCATCAAAGTGACAAAATATTTGACAAAATTTTGTCAAATTATTGTCTGAATGTACAAGTTACCACTGACAAAGCAATTGACAAATTTTTGTCAATTTTTTGTCAAATAGGACACAATTTCCCTTGTAGTGTATCTCAAGATCCTACCATAGTTTCATTGGGAGATCTCCCAATGGTTGTATCTCAAGATCCTGCCATAGTTCTATCGGGAGATCTCTCGATAGCTATATTTAGAGATCTTCATTTGAGCCATGGTTGAAAATTTGGTTTAGTGATAGGGTACACCTTACTGGATGATGCATGTGCATTATTGGCTTGCTTAATACACATTTGGAGATTTTTGGATATAGTTAGGATATGGAACCTATTTGTTTGCAAACATGGATGCTCTTCTTTATGTTCCCTTTTCAATGTTGGTTGTGTAACTTCTTCCATCATCGGGAGATCTCCCGATAGAACTCACAAAGGTAACACATTTAAGTATGAATTCCAACATGACTTGATGTTGCTTTGAAGCAATTAATAAGTTTAAAAAAATCAAGAGATGTCATAATATTTCTAGGCCATGGCAAGAGTGTTCAAGCTATGGCTCACCTAACTTCATGTTGCCTCAATGTTATTTGCAAGTTTACCAATCATTTGAATAGCCCTCAATAGAAATTTAGTAGAAAGCACAATACACATTATGGATTCATTCTGTGAATCCTTCAATGATGCATTGATGCAATTACCCCGTACCTAGGTGGAACACCTTTGGTGGGTGAATGACAATATTCTAGTGCTCAATTTGAACCATTCAACAATGGTGATTTAGTTAAGTTGTTTGTTCCAAGATTTGGTGAAGTTGGACTAGAGTCTATTGTGGAAGTTTGTCCTTAGGGCCAAAGGTTTTGTGTGGCCATTCCATTAGAGCCATGGGTATTCATTTTTTTATGACCTCATTCAATCATTTTGGAAGCTCAAAATATCCCTATCAACCTCTACTAGAGGAATTTGAGAACATTGGTGGATGTACTAAATTTGACACTGTTATAGAGAGCTGATGGTATTGTGAGAACATCGGGAGATCTCCCGATGGTTATATGTCCATATATTTGTCAAGAAGCTTGGTTTGGACTTGAAGTGAATTGGAAGGACTCTCTACGTCTATTGGTTTTGTTGGTTGAATAAATTGTTGAAAGTTCAAAGATCATTTTCAAGATGGAGCACTTGTTGAGGAAGATGGAGGTATGACAACCTTGAAGGTCTCAAGCAACTTCCAATGATTGTAACTAGACTGGAAGGTCATGGTAATGCAATTTGGAAAGAGATGTGAAGGACAAGAAGTTTTTGCTACTATATTAGCAATATGATAATTCCATTACTACCATGGACTTAAAGTGCTAGATTTGTGCAGTCAATTAGTGGGATTTTGGAAAGAATTCTTGGAGGGTTCCCTGTGTATGGAATGAAATTTTGTAGTGTATTTGAATTGATTCAAGATAATTGATACAAAGTCACGTTCACTTCGTACGAAAAGTAGAGAGGTTGTTGGTTGGCTTATCAAATTTGAATAGGGCAAAAGAGGTGAATCCTAGATTGAATATTATATAAGTTGGATTTTACAAGCATCGGGAGATTTCCCCATGATCATCTCAATTACTATGTACAAATAAATGCAATATGAATGTATTGCTACAAGAATGTTTTCTTGGCAACTTTTCATACACATGATGTAGTCATCCTATTGAGGGATTTTAAGGGGAGACCTAAAGTATTTATCCTTGTTTCCATAAAGTAGCATTCACTTTATAATTCAAAGTTAATCTCCCTTCTATGATTAACTTTCATGTGCTTTTGCTTACCACTTGGGGGACTACATCTCTTAAACAATATAGGACGTCCTTTGAGTTGTATTGTGCATATATTTTTTAATAGATGATTTTAGATATGAGTCTTGCATTATAGCTGAGTAAAAAAATTGATAAGCTTCAACAACTTATATCATTCCTTATATTAGAAAATCTTAGATTGGACTCATACATATAGTAAGTGAAGTTGACACATTATTCTACACATCTACCCAGGGATCTCTCGATGCAATTATATAACTCATATACAACCATGGATTCATTTGAGTGACTTTTTCATAGTAGCTGTGGGATATCTCGGTATTTCTTGTAGCTAAATTTCTAAGCTTTGGAACTAGAATCCTAGCAATTTTTACAAAAGTGTGAACTCTACACTTATATCTGGAGATCTCCCGTTGTGTTGCCTAAAGCCATGCATCGGGAGATTTGTTCACTTCTTTAATTTTGGACTTTCAATAGTCCAGAAGTAGTTAAATATGGCATCTTTGTTTTACCCTCAAAGGGTTTGTCTTTGATCTTGTAGACGGGTAGGGACTCACCACTCGTATTCCTCACACTCTCTTCTCTCTCTAAACTACACAAAACAACCTTAGACCAAATGTTGCACTAGATTAGACCAAGAAACACTCTCACAACTTTCCGGATGGCCCATTCGGAAGGCAGGTCACTTAGAGCCATAACCAGTCTTCTCCATTACAACAACAGATCAACAGAAACCGAAACCAATGGCGGATTGTTAGTCATTCACAAGATTGATCCTGGGGTTTGGCAAACCTTACGAGCAGAATAGGATGAGGATTTTTCCACTAGCGGTTGCTTATCTCTACACGAAACCCTCCTTGATATTCTGGACTCACACCTACACCACTCCTTGCTGGATTTCTATTCCAATGTTTTAAAGGCACCGCGCACAAGACTGTATTTACAAGCCTAAACTACATCACAAACGTTCCCTCCCAAATCAGATCCAGTCACTTCAAATCCGGATTCCTCCTTTCCTCCTCCTATCTCTTATACTTCAATGCTCTCACAAACAAACACAAGAAAGATGGATATGCAACAGATCAATTCCTAAAGGTCCACTTGGTGGCTCAGATTAAAGAAAGAATGACAAGATACCAACTATATGCACTAGGATGGAATGAGAGGACAACAAGCCTGCCCTACCTTAAAAACTCAAAAACCCAAAGGCAAAAAGCCACCTAAAAATCCAAGTGACCAATCATAGACCTCCCGAGAAACCCGAAAAGTTAGATCCTACAAATCTGAAACCCGGGCCCATGCCTAGAAACCCGGATCAAATTCAAAATTCAAATCCTAACTAACTGCAATCCTAACTACATTGCCTTTCATGCCTTCTTCTGACTACTCCCGCCTTGACTTGTTGGTGCTCAGATGGATGCCCTCGGAGTTGCTTTTGGAGTTGCCTTCACTGAAGTTGTCCTCAACGCTGCCTGGGTCTGGATCTTCTAGATTTCCAGAGGTGAGTCTTCCTCTTCCATGTCCTCTTCTTCAAATTTCTCAATTTGAGTGACTTCTCTCTCGTCTTCTTCTCCGGGAGAGGTCTCATCCAACACGATGGTGGTCCTCCCTTGCCTTGGTTGAGGTTGCTACATGTGCTCGAAGCTTTCCGAATGAGTCTGGGCCAGATTCATTAGTCCTCCAATGTGGTCCACCAAGTCACTCTGGATAAGCAACCTGGGTATCTGAAGGGTTTCCTTCTAAAGAGGACGGATCATCAGAATTAGTGGCGAGATGGTAACTTTCGGTGGTGCCAACTCTCATGTTGTGTCCGGGTGCTTGGTTGGCTCCTGAACTATCTTCATGCTCCCTCAAATGGTCTTCTCCAACTAAATTGAGAAGGGCTCAATTGAATGCCGGAGAGTCTTCCTAGGGACTTTTGGTTTGGCCAACAGTGGTAGTGATTTCGTTAACTTCACCAGAGTTTCTGTGTCAAAGTGGATTTCCGAAAAGTGGGAAAAATACATGACATAGTTCAGATCAATCCACCCCAACAGTTGGTGCATCTCCTTTAGCACAAAACCCATCCTTAATGAGAAGTTGACTAGGATCTGGACTACCTTGGATCTGGTCAGATGTCCTTTCTTGATTAGCTGGTTCTAGATGAGGGAGGCCTTGACGACGAGCTCTACTGGTCTATCCACGAGACTGGATAGGTTCTGGACAAGTTGTAGAGCTTCCTTCTCCCTCTGCTTTACTCTGGCTAACTCTCCTTCCGCTCAACCCAACCTGGCTTGAATGTTAGTCTTCTCCTTCTCCACATTCTCGATCTGCTTCTCCTTCCGTCCCAACTCTTTCGGATTCGGAAGTTTCTTCACCACATCTAGTGTATCCTTTGGCTTGACCTTCAATTCCTTGTTGATCCTTCTGAGAAGGTATGCCAAGGTCTCGTGGTACTCTTCTGCTTGGAGCACCTAGTCAAATCCGGTCTTGAAGAACTTCGAAATGTCTTCCTCTGGCTTCTCTGGAACCTCCTTTGGAACACAGAGTTTCTCGTGTGATGCCGTATCGGTAGATTTCCTTCGTCTCAGATCTATGAGCTACTCCTCCTCTTCCTCTTCTTCAAATCCCAGCTCCTTTGCCTCCACTTTGACCGTGAGGCCATAATGCAGGATGGTGGATCCTGTATTATACTCTACCATTTCTGCATCACTCAAAAGTTCTGCATAGTAGTAGAGGTGGAACAGATGAGGACCAATTGGGTTGGTCTTTGCCTTCTCTACATTGGCAACAAGCTTGGAGACTATTGCTCCAATGACTTTCCCCCAGTTGACCAATCTACCCTCCATTGCACCAAAAATGGTGTTGGCTACCATAATTGTAACCTAGGTAGGCTTTTTTGGATACAAGATCGGAATAAGAAACTCTAAGACCTGTTTCTGCCTCCCATCTAGATAGTCACTAATGGCATACCCTTCCTTAGAATGGTTTGCATTCCTAAACTCCCCTACCGCGAACTTATGTGTTCGGGAGGCTAATCCAGATCCCTTCTTGGGAAACCCATATACCTTTGCCCAAACCTCATTTGTCCAGGTTTTGGGTCGTCTTCTCATTGTCAACGCAGATGGATTTGGAGCTCCTATGACAAGCTCCTAAATCATCTGATCATTCTTTACAATCCACGGCCTAAGAAACAAACCAACACACCCTATCGTGCTCAGGTTGTCTTCTAACTGTGACCAGTCTTTGAGCCTTTCCGAAATGGTCGAACAGACCATTCATGCAGTAACTAAGGGTTTCCGGATATCTCCCTTTGCCATTGAGAACTAGAAATAGGTGAACTGTTCAAATGATCACTAACTCACCACTCTTTCATTCAACTATATGAGTGCAAAACCACTACGGAAGAAAGAGGGAGGAGAAATGGGAGTGGTGGGGTTAAGTACCCATCATCCTACTGACCGTTCCCAGTAGTGGACCGTTTACCCGTAACAGTTCCCTAGATTCCTAGATCAGAACTCTAGGCCATAGGCTATCGCTATCCGGTTTTCTGGTATCCGAATTTGTCCTAGATCCTTTTACGGAACAACTGGATCATCCTCTCAACCTTAATGCGATGTTTAGGTTAAGAGGATTCTAATTTTGTTTACCTATTGGAAATTTTGAAAAATTCTATACTATTATAAACCTATTTTATACTAACCTGGTGGATTCCGAGTTTTTGTCTCGCGACAACTTTCATAAGTCATTCCTTAGTAATTGAGGAATGACTTAGCTTAGTTGTCACTTAGTTGTAGGGTCTACACCATTTTCCGAGGAGTTCAAGGTCTTGTGTGTCTAGGTGCACATTAGGTCGGCGCATTTGTAGTTCTAAAAATAAACATCGCTTGTTTTCTTAAAATAAATCATATATATTTGCTATAAAATGCGTATAACAATTGTGGGCCAAGGGATGACTAGGGACAAAACGCTTCTATACATGAATTTAAGGCATTGTATAATGCCTCAGAAGAGAATGTTGGGCTCAATTCCCTTTCTCTAGAGTGGATGTATTCCCTCTAGCATTCTAGTACCCCTCAAATGTCTTAGGTTGTCTCAACTTCTTCGTCCATAGTCAGACTATTTTTTTGAAATGTTGATGCCCCCGTGTGAATGTGACTTTTTATAGATCTTGCAAAGCCCTAGTGGAGATAGATAGAGATCACCAGAGCACTAAAAATTGTCGAAGAGGCAAAGCAAAAGAACTTACCCAATTTAGGTTTGGTTGTCATGCCGGCTGGGTCATCTTGAAGAAGTTAATTTGGGCAATCATTACGAGTATCTTTGCTTTCCTTCTACATTGTTTAGGTTCTCCTCTAGCAATGCCAAAGCGTAGAGTTCTCAGAGTTACCCCATTGTTTCGTAGGAAGAGACCTAGATTATTGACTTCGGATTCAGACGAGGACATGCATGTGGAAGGCAAGGCTTGGGCTAAGATCATGTTAACTTCTTGTCATTTTGCTATAGAGGGGGTCAGTGATGGAAGTAGTCAACATCAATTCGTGTTGAAACATATGAACCCCTCCACATGTGGTTCTAAAAAAGGCAAGGGCTTGGAGTCACCTACTATATGTGCCAAGGAAGTTCCTTGTGTGTGCCCCCAAAATGCTCATAATGGGTAAAGTATTAAAGAGCCACGAAATTGCTTGTAGAAAATTAGCTTCTGAGCTAGAGTAGAGGAAGCTCTAGGTTAGATTTCTACTACCGTAAGGCATGGCCCAACATGCACTATTCTAGATGTAGAAATAGAAGACTTCACATCCCCAAAAAGGAAACTCTCACTCAGTGAATTGCTCAGGTTTTCCTAGTGAAGGAATCATAGACCTTATGTCCCTTGCTTCATTCAATTATCATATTGTGTTGTTGAATATGGTTTTCTGGGATTCCCAAATGCTATGCTCAATTGTGATTGATCTTTCATCTTATGTATGTTGTTTGTGTGGAATATAATCACTTGAAAATGAATGAATAATACCTTAATTAGGTAGAGCAAATTCTAAGAGTGTTGTGACAGTGTGAAACTGTCAATTTTTTTGGTTTACCTAATAAAGCTAACCAAAAACTAGAGATAGGTATCTGGATTTAGCCAAGGAACCATCGAGAGCTAGAATAAAGAAGGAAAATGAGATAGTGAATGGATTTGCTCAATCCGGTCCTAGAGAGTGAATGGATAGGAGTGGATGTCTGACTGGATAGGAAAAGGACCAGATACCATATAAGAACTGGATCCGGAATAGGTCATGATGAGGTGGCAGGGAGTCCAATGGCTATATAAGGGCTGGGCTACCGAGATCAAACTCTTTATCATTTTTGTTTTCCCAACGCTCTCTGTACTTTGAGTTTGTAGTCTGCGCCTGTCACTTAGCTTTCCAAGTTAGTCTTTTGTGTCAGTGTTTGGTGCGAGAGTTGAAGTGTTTAGTGTTATAGCTTTGATTTCCAGTTAAGATCGGAGAAAGAAAGTGAGAACGGGACGTGCAGCTAGGAGAGAGTGAGGTAGAATCGGAAAGGGTTTTGAGAGCGCTCGTTTGTATCCATTCCACAGCTTAGGAGAAGTAGAGGCGGACAGGCTAGTACGTCCTCGGTGGAGGTAAAGCTCCGAAAGGTAATTCCGGTTGTTTCCTCCACTAAACCAGCCAAGTCCCAATTCATGGAGGATTTCAGTTCCATGGGTTGCCTTGGGTTTGCGGAGAAACCTTGGGGCTTCAGGGAGGACTCAATAGTGAGAGAACTCTTGGGCAAGCTGTCCAATGAGTTTGATAACACTTTGAGAGCAGTTTCGCATCTTTGGATGGAGGATGTTTGGAGAGCAGTCTATAGTTTCCGGTCAAGAGGGCTAGGAATGGCGAGCTGGAAGGATGAGTTTGTCTATGGAAAGTTCTAGGGTGCAGTCAACCCGAAGGACGGATATGCGGTAGAGGAATGCATCAATGAATGACAGCACCGGCTGTTGCAGTTCTTAGTTCTAGTCCTGCATCCGGAAAAGCCGACAAGGGTGACCATCTCCCTCGCCAACACTATCTTCGACGCTTTGAGAGGAGACCAGAGAGTTGACTAGGCCCGGATCATTTCCGATTTGGTCGCCTAGCTTGTAGGTAGAGTGGGAAAGAATAGGGCCACTCTAGTGTGCCCCTACCTTATCCATCTCTACCATTCCCACCAACTCCTAAGTGTAGGAGAGGAGAAGGCGTGGAAGGCTTAAGAAGTTTTCCTAAGGTACGGGGAATTGGAGACGGATGACGAGATGGAATCTGGTTCCGAACTTGAGGAGAACAGCGAGTCAGAGGAGGAGGAACTGGATTTGCTGCTGATCAAGCGATAGAAGACGACCTCTCCCAGCAAGCAGGGACACCACCCGCTCATGACACCTCAACGCCGGAAGAGAAACCGGAAGTTGAGAAGACCGTGTCGGAAGAATCGGATCCTGACGACCCATTCAACCCTCTTGTCAAGATCCTATGCGATGTGAGAGCGGATTGGGAGTTGAAGAGGAGGATCCTACTCGCAATCGGAAAGTTGGTGGGAGTAGCACCAGACAGAGAGCTACCAGAGAAGGTAGCCAGTTGCATTTCCGATCCGGTTGAGTCCCGGAAACAAGAGGCGGAAATCCGGAGATTGCAGGAGGAATTGGATCGGACAAAGGCGGAACTCCTTGTCCTCAAGGACAATTTTGCAGCTGCTCGATCCATGGCCGAAGAGACTCAAAAGATGGTGGAGCGGGTGAAGGCCACATTCAGAGAAACCAGAATGGTCGCAGCCAAGGCGAAGTTGTTTGATGAGAAGGTGCATGAAGAGAAGAAGACATCCGGTTCTCGGATGGTAAGGGTTCTCACAGACTTTGCCGAGCAGGTAGAAGCGACAATGAAGGAGGCGCAGAAGGTAGCGGATCGGATGGAGGAGAGTATCCGGATATTGTCGGGAGCAACTTGTTCTCGCGGGATTCAACTCTCGAATATTTCCCTCCCGGATTCATTCCCGGACGTAACGGTAGGAGAGGGGAAGGATGCGACCCCCAAGTCCAAGAGATCGGAGGTTAAGGCGACTCAAGCCAATATGCCCGGAATTGCCATCGACTTAGATTCAACCTTAGGCTCAACAGAAGGCAAATAGGTTCCAAATCCTCAGGAGGGGCAGCAGAACCGAAACTTGAATGAGATTTTCGAGCAGATAGAGCCGGGAGCGGATCTCGGGTGGGCACTTAGTGTGTAAATAGTAGGTAGGTTAGGAATGGAAGCGGATCTTGTTCCGATCCGGTTAGGAGTAGGTAGGAAGCGAAAAGTCCAGCCCAAGTTGCAGTGGAACTTTTGCAGGCATTTTTGCCCACTTGTACTTTTGGACTTGTATTTAAGTCAGGCCCGCGAAGGGTATTGAGAGTCTTCTTTTTGCAAATTCCTTATACCTTTGTATGCGCTCTTGTTTTGTGTGTATCTCCCAAGCTTGGCAGGTTTGCACGATGTGGAGTTAGTAAGGTGTAGGGCAGATTTGTGACTTGATCTCTCCCTTTGGTGTGATAGTTTCCGCTCCTTAGTGTACGTAAGCTGGTTGTAGAAATGTTGGGAGTAAATTTCAGTGCCTCAGTGTATCTAGAGTTGGGAGTTCCGGGTGAGATAGCCGATGTTAGGCTAGGCAGATAGGGAGGGTATCCTTAGTCGCTAGAACTCCTAGATGGGAAATCCGGTTGAGTGTCCAATCTTCTGAGAGGTCTCACCACCTTTGCTGGTAAACGGAATAACTCTAGTAAATGCTGGAACGGACGAGTATACTTGTAACCACCTAGCTTCGCATGGGTAGGATTTGGCATCAAGGTTGTTGTAGTGAGAACGGATCGTATGGGGGATTTCTATGTGACTTGCAAACCAAATTGCTATTTGGGCTATTGTGAGGGATCAAACCGGATTTGAGTTAGCTTAGGAGAGGAAGAGGTAGATCAAGTGGTCCTTCAACCACTATAATTCGCGGAAAGAGTGGTGGGCCTACTACTCACAAAATCAAGTGGCGACCCCTCTGATGATCCAACAGAGGCAAAATTAAACCGGAATAGGAGACAAGAGATATACGGGCAATCCAGATCGGATTTGTCTAGAGGAGTACCAAGACCGGAAGTGGTAAAAGTCTTGGAATAGGGGTAATTATGGAAACCAAACGATTCTAGGATCGGGATGGAAGTAATCCGGTCTAGGATCATCTGGTGGTTGGTTTTCTTCCAGTTATAGATCTAAGATTGGAAAGGAAGATTTGGAGGATAGAAAGGCTTACTCGCTTAATTAAAGTAAATACTTCACAGAATCTTGTGGGTTCGATCTTTAGAGTCACTTAGTTATGTTCTAGAGTGATTTTTGTGAGCATAATAGGGAATTTTCTCGGTCTGTGCTGCAACAAGTGTAGAGCTGCACTGACGTTTGTTCTTAATACAACCACAAATGTATACATGGCATTCAAGAATCACCGCAGATTTATTTAAGTCTCTCTATAATGATGACAAAGACATGGAAGTCACTGAAGAATAGCACCAAACATTCAAAAGTTGTGACGAAGTTAAGTAATTCATACAGAAGTAGAGATGAAGTCATTGAGAGAATCCGCACTCTTGTCATAGTAGTTTCCTTCCTTGCGCCCAATTCTAACATCCTATTGGTAATGATTTTAGTGAAAAATTCTTTAGAAACAGAGGACTACAGAAGACAATGACCCCTACTAGACAACCACTATCTAATAGTTGTAGGCAAAGACTACACGATGATTGTCAATAGGTGAGGGAGTTGCATAGGGTGGATGCATATAATTTGAAAAAAATTAATTGCCCATGCATTGAATGTCATGGTGAGCGACGATTTCTCATACGCAATGTCAAAGAGCACCTCATCTAGAATGGGAGGCATCCGGATTGCAAGATTTGGAGGAGACAAGGCATCTGTGACTCTTCAGATGAAGAGTAGGGGTTGGAATTTTGGGCACAACGTGAAGAGGGAGCATTGACAAAAGATCCTGAGGGAGTGGTGGAGGTAGATGTTAATGTTGACACTCACAAGATGCTGAACCAAGCATCATTTTGTCCCCCCCCCCCCGCCCCCTCCAATCTGTAGAGGAGAAGGTCCAACAGCAAGTCACCGATGCGTTTGTAGTGGTTGACTCCATCTATGAGGGTAGTATGGATTTGGGAGCAAAAGAAGGTGCCTTAAGTAAAGAATGCCATGACCTGACATCCAATGACTCCAAGCCTTTTCAAAGAGAACGAGAGGACTTCCACTTTGAAGATACAATGCTAGAGGATTCCCTGGAGGTGCTATACAATGGTACAAGGTGTAGCAAATTAGCAGCCACCGTATTAATAATGAATCTGTGTATTGTGCACGGGGTGAGCAATTATTGTGCAAATGAGCTCTTCAATCTCCTCCACCTCCACATATTACTTGAAGGAAATATGTTGCCCAAAACATACCATGTTGCAAAGAACATGACTACAAAATTGGGCTTGACTTACAACACTATACATGCTTTTGAGAGAGGTTGTGTCCTCTTTCTTGCAGAGCATGTACATGCCCTTTGGTGTTCTAAGTGCAGCAGCCATAGATACAAGGACAAAGAGTGCAAGACCTTCCCTGTAAAGGTTCTAAGACACTTTCCCATTATCCTACGACTTCAAGACTATATAGGAGTCTTGCGATCTCCAAGCTCACGGTGTGGCATGCTCACAACTAGAGTGACCAAGATGGAAGAGACGGACTCGTTTGGCACCCGTATAACTCAAAGGCTTGGAAGCACTTCCATGAGAAAGTGGATCCTATATTTGCAGAGGATCCTAGAAATGCTCATTTTGCCCTCGAAGTGGATGGAGTGAACCCTTTTCCACAAAATCGTTCATCATGGTCAACCTAGCCAATACTATTGTTGAATTACAACCTCCCCCCATGGTTGAGCACCAAGAAGTTTTTTGTATTGTTGGCTTTGTTAATTCCTAGGGGGGAATCCATCACTTTTGAGGTGTTTGACGTTTACTTGGTGCCACTTGTTGACAAGCTACTTGAGTTGTGGGTTGGAGTTCCAGTCGATGATGTTACAAAGGGTGTTGGAGACAAGGCATTTTAGTTGTGCGCCACGCTGCTATGGATGATTCATGACTTCTTGAGCTATGGAACAGTTAGAGGATTTTTTCACCACGGTTATGCGGCTTGCCCTTGGTGTGGTGTGAACCTAGGTGCGGAGCACTCCATAGAGTTTAGAATACAAACATACAAGGGGACTAGGTGGTGGTTACACGAAGGTCATCCTTACAGGTCGTGCGAAATGAAAGACCACTTCAATTACGCCATTGAAAGCCATCCCAAACCGCGCAAAGTTATATCAGAGGACCAAATGCAGTAGGCAATAGAATATGAGGCATGGAAAATAGCTAGTCATAGGATTGGATCAGCTGGGGACCCATTGAAAGCACATGGAGTGAAGCGACTAAGCATTCTTCATCAACTCCCTTACTGGAAGGTGAGAAAGAGACCTAAGCACCTTGCTATGCAAGAAATCACTAGTAGAGGAGTCTAAGTTATGTTGAAGTGTCTCACCAATCATTGCTCAATTTCACAAAGGAAGAAGTTGCATTAAATGACTAATGTATGTCTAGTCCACCATGGGAGTGACAAGGGAATGTCATTTTGTCAATTGAGCACAGTAGTCTCCAAAAAAGTCATGTAGTTCACTCATCAAGGTGGAACAGTTATTGACGTAGAAAGAGTTATTGGTTTGCTTTGGTAGGCATGATCGCTGACATAGTTCATGAATGATAGCAGCTATGTACTATGTATGAACTAATAGTATAAAGTTGATTGTCACTTAGCAGTTTCTCTTCATTCGTTGTACACTTGACGTCATGCATTGCGAAATGAATCTCTCAAAGAACTTCTTGAAGACCATCATAGGTTAAAAAGACATTGTGAAGGCCCGGAGAGATTTGTAGAGGCGGAATGTCAAGACGCACCCATGGTTGACTCCCCACCCAAAGAAGCCAGGAAAAATGCTAAAGCCACAAGCTATTTATGGTTAGTCGAAAGAGGGATTTGAAAAGTTTGCTTAGTGTATGGTGTCTCAAAAGACACCAAGTGGCTACTCTTTTAATCTTGGCAAGTGTATTCGGAAGAAGAACTTTAGGGGCTTGAAGTCCCACAATTACCACATTTTAATGTAGCAAGTATTGCCACTAGTACTTCATAGATTGTTGCAGCTAGGACCACAATTGGCTATGATGAGAATGTGCAAGGTGTTCAGGCAGCTTTGCACAAAGGTTTACAATCTAGTGAAGATCCCATCTCTTGAGGTTGATGTAGCAAAGACCATGGTGTTGTTGCAAATCAAATTTCTGCCATCCTACTTCGACATGATGATTCATCTCCCCTATCATCTCACGAAGGAATTAGACTTGTGTGGACCTATAAGTGCAAGGTGGATGTATCCTGTTGAATGTTACATGAAAGTCTTAAAGAGCCATGTTCGAAATCTAGCATGGCTTGAAGCATCTATGGCTAAGGGATACCTCAATGAAGAGTGTATAGGCTTTGTCACAGAGCACCTACAGAGGTTTGAAGCCACGCAAAGGCGTGTATGGGATGAAGATGAGGAGTACGGTGACGTTGAAGAGGTGTTGAAGGGCACAAGGAAGACATATCTCATGAGCACCAAGCTAAGAGACTTAGTTAACCACTATGTACTCACCAATGTCACCATCATGCAAAATGTATATCAGTAAGGCCCTAACAATTGCACATGTGGCTCAGTGTTACAAAGCATTAGAGAAATGCCATCTTCGAACTCATAGGAGGCCTTTCCTATGGTTGTCATGGTGAGGTTATGCTTGGTAGTAGTGCATGCGTCATTAGGAAGTCAAGCGGCCATCATCTTTAGACTAGAATATAGTATGAAGACTTGAACATGACTACGTGCAGTCACATCAGAGTTATAGAAGGGGGGTTGTATTAGGTAAAAGCTAATAGTGTCCTGAATCCATCGTCATCGGAACCCTTGTTAGTAGAATTGCTGAGAATTAAAAATCCTAGAAATGTAGGAAGTGACAAACTAAGGAACAACAAAGTGCATCTAGTTTGTCCCTTGGAGATTGGGTTTGAGATGAAGTGCAAGATTTAGAGATGGATTTGCACTCTCTGAAAAACATGGACCGCTTACTACTGAGCTGGAAACCCTCGTTGCATGCAACTCGGTACACATGCATGATTGCATTTGGTAATCACTTCCAAATGGAAGATGAGACCACCGCCCATTTGGTAAGCTATAATAGAAGGGTGGCATCCATGTTCAAATTGCCAACAGGAAGTCTTAGGGACCTGTTAGTGAACTATGTCGAGGTCCTCAAGGACATTTTGCTATTGGATTATGGAGCACTCCCTACACAGGTCATTCTCTTGGGTTGTGAGTGGCTAAAGCTAAAAGACAACCGAGGGAACCCTACATATATCAAAAGTGACTCTGGATTCCTCATAGTGAACTTCCACCAAAAAATGCCTCACATGGCGGAGCCCTTCATTTTCCCTAGCCAAGCAACATAAGTTTTCTTCATTGATGTTGTTGAGAAACGAAGATGGAAAGTTGTATTATGGAAAGAAGCTAGAGTGAAGTGGGAGGTGGTAGAGACCATGAACACTTTCATTAGCACAACAATAGAGATAGTAGGGATGATCACACCTCATGGCACTATAAGAAACCCGTGTTTTAGATGACAAATTTTAGGTGACGTCGAGTGTAACAACCCATGTTTTTATGTCAACAATGGTGTCTAACATAACACCTTGATGTTATTTTGGACGTTATTCTTGACATAAAAATACGGGTCGTTACACTTTATGTCACCTAAAATTTGTCAACTTAGACATCAAAAAACTCTAGTTTCTTTTAGTATGGGTGGCCAACTCCTGCACAAACAACAAATCTGGTGGGTGCAATCAAATTGTCCATAGAGGATAACTTATTGGCATATGATTTATACTAGGAGCACATGGCCAACACTACCATAGGAATTGTGCATGTGTACTTCTTTCTTCCTAGTCCATTGTACTTTCTACACGTAGAGGTTGCAAACACGAAGGTAGGTTGTTTGTAAATCTTCGAATGTGTCACAATGCGGAGGGTGCTCCTATAGTAATAGAGTGGGTGCATAGTAGTCTAAGTCATTTACAAGTCATTCATTAGTCATTTTAAAGTGGTTCACCAATGGCATGTACGAAGCTAAATCTCTATCAATGTACAGGGGGTTGTACATGGAATTGTTGCATCAATGCCGTAGAGATCATGGAAAATCGAGCATGTTTGTATCAGATCACCCAAGGGATTTCCATTTTGAATCACGTGAATTGTATAGGGCAATACTAGAAACTACATAGTACAAATGGCTCCAAACTGTACTTGTTGTCTTGGTTCAAGTGTAAATGAACTCTTACTAAAGTAGACCCTAAGTAAGTGAACAATATACATCACTAGAGGGAGAAGGCCATTGGGATTGCATGACTTATAATTAAGAGAAGGAAAAAGAATTTATCTTTGTAGAGTAGGTCACAATCAAATAAAAAAATTGAGCAACAATAACAGAGAGTGTAGAAATGAGAAAGTTCTACTAAAAAGACAAAGAGATGAAGAATAGAAGACCAAAAAATAAAAGAATTAAGTGGAAAAAAAGGAAAAAAAACATAGAGAGAAGAGGACTATATATTAAATACTCCATGTAAAAAAGATTATGAATGCATTATAATTTCCTAAATGAGGGAAGAAGGAAGAAGGGAGCCAAAAAGAAGATATTCAAAATAGAAAGTAAGCTTCAACCCAAATGTAGAGAAGGTGGCAAAAAGAATTTTTCCTATATAAATAAGCACAATAAAATTAGAGCTCACAAAACAATAATTCTGTAGATTCCAAGAAAAATGAGGACAAAAAAAGATAGAAGGGAGAAGAATAGAAACTACTTAGAGTTTGTAGTTTTAAAAAATTTATAAAATAAAAGGGAATAGGAGAAGACAACAGAAAAAGTCTTGGAAAGAAAATGACTTCTTCTTTCTAGCTCTTTCCATCGAGCTAACTCTAGACTTCAAACAACTCGATCGCAATGACGTCAAAGTCAATTTGTAGTTCGTCTACAATGAGGCGCAATCACTACACATCTTGGCATTAAACTCTATCTCAACTAGGGCCTCCATGGTGGAACAGACATAGTCCATGTCTGAAGGTCAATGACGTAGTCAATGATAACCTTTGGATGAAGCTTTGGCATCTTTAATTCCTCATTCAACAATCGTGCTTGAGACTATAGCACAACTTAGACGATGTGGAGCACCCATTGTTGGTGCAATTAGGGAGGTTGAGTCATTCCTCTATCATTTTGGACAAGTAGTCATTCTTTCACAGTCACGTATGGGGTCATTTTCTTGTAGTATATAAAACTTCTTAATGATCTAGTGAAGTTGCTTGTTTGGCCTTTGTTTGCAATTGGGCTAAACAACATTGATGAATTCGCCATTGAATTAGAGATTTGAAAACTAGAATTCACTGTGTATGGACTTTGTTGACATCAAGGAAGTAGAGGTTCATAGTCAACTCAAGTCTAGAAGAGGTTGTATAGAAGTGGACATTCTTCTTTGTTAAGACATATTGTGAAGAAGCGAAGGCATGGGAGCTACACTTCTAGAGGAAGTTTTTGTCCTTAGTCCATTTATTAAGCCAACATTGGGCCCTCCCTAGTGTTTATAGTTGTGGCTTGTCTATAGAATCTACAAAGCTAACTTATATTTAGTTGGAGCACTTGATTATTTTCTTGAGGAGGGCTCAATGCAAGTGGTGGCTTTATTTTTTAGGTGTAGTAGAAGAGGTCTTTGTTTCTCCTAAGGCCCATGATTACTCTTTTAAGTTTTTTATTCTTCATAGAAATTATCTTGAAAAGTATATTCACTACTAGAAAATCCAATGTCCATTTCAACATCAAAGGCAAAAAATATATATATTGTTGTGGTTGGTTGTTTAGAACATTTTGGTTTGGACAAGAAAGTATTGATTTCAGTTGATTGATGCCACTTCAGATTCAAACCTATAGGACCTATGACAGTGGAGTGATGGTGGGGCTAAGATTTACATTCAATTTTTTTGACCTCTCAATAGGCTAGGTTCAAATTTTGGAAATTTAAGAGGTAAGAGACATGTGTCTACAAATGGATTGTTTGACTTTTGTACCACCAATATTATTAGGGTGTCTTTTACATTTTAAGAGAAGTAAATAAAAAATAATTAATTGACCACCTACAACCATATTTGCTATTAGTACAGTTACACCTTCTTTTTCAATGGTTGGAAATTTCATTTTTTTCATTTCTATATTTTTTTTACTCCTCATTTTTTTCCATTCTCTTTCTTCCTTCCTTTAGTTGCATTGTTTCTCATCACACTTTCCATATCAATTATCATGAGCATAGAAAATTTAAAATATTGAAATTTTTTATCAAAGAATTTCATGCATATAGTTGTATATGTACACTCAATAATATAAATATTCCTTGCTTAATTTGAAGCACATGTGATACAATGTTCAAGCTTCATCTACAAAGTTAGTAATCTTATATAGAACACAATTGAATTTATGTCCATAATAGTCAAGAACATTATATCTGCCATAGTCTCATGCAACAAGAAATCCTAATAGAATATTCCAACCTTCCATAGTATAATGTCCCACATATTTATTTATATCACACTCATTTTCCTATGTTCCATTACTTGCACATAATACTTTTACAACACTATATTCATTAAAACGAGAGAATGAGAACCTCTCAAAATAATATTATCCATTGGTATGTTTAAAGATCAAAGTTGAGTTCTACCCACTTTGAATTGATAGACTTTGAATGCATTACTTCTAAGGTATAGTTTGCATTAATGTGAGAGTTTTGCAAGTCAAAGTGTTCAATTTGGATGATTCTGGTTTAGTCTAATAATAGTGATTTTCCATATAAATGAACAATGTTTTGTTTATTGAATAATAAGCCATGAGCCCAATAGTTGGTTGTAAGAGGTATATATCTCATTCAGGCAGTCCAAGTTTGGTTTCCATTGAATTTGTACTAATTGTGCTTATGAAATATACATGATTTGGTATTGCTAAGTGAGCTTTGTAGGCATGAAAGTTATAACAACCAACCAACCCTCTACCCAAAATGTGACAAGTGGTTAATGTGATAACAAAAAGTGGTTATTCCACTACCAATTTTTTTTTGAATTATTATATATATTTAAACAAAATTTACAAAGTCAATAAAGAAAGAAAATGACATCAAATATAGAGACAAGTAAATGTAGAATGCAATATCAAATATATTAAGATCAAATATTAATGCCCATGCTTCATAAAAATAAGAATACCCTTGAAAACATGTCTCCATTAAAAATCTATAAAATAAAATAAAAACATACAAAATTGTACTATCAATTCTATACTACGCAATATAATATGTGGACCTTGAATGCAATTTAGCTTTAATCAACTAGAATTGGCAATTTGAATAATCCCTGGACCTTAAATGCAATCCAACTACAGTTGATTTAAATTTTCAATTTGACAAATCCATGGGCAATATGACAAATTTGACGAATAATTTCTCTTGCTTATTCAAAGCAAATCTATAATATGAAAATACTCAACACACAAATATATTGTGCCTTATATATGATGCAAAATACAAAATTCAATAAAAAGTAGGACAACATTAACTACACATTATAGAAGCACATACAAGCTATCATTTAGAGTAACAAATACAATTGAATGAACCAAATAGAGCAATAATCATATTCAAGTAGAACTAAAGGAAGCTAGTCTCCATTAATGACTTCAATTTGAGCTACAATATCTTCAACAAACAGTATGTTGTATCCTTTATGAACTTGGACTTCCATGTAGTCATCAAAGAATTTATATGCTCCAACATATGCTAAATGTTGTTTTCTGTCAACTTCCCATTACAATTCTTTTAGAGTTCCATTTAATGTAGTACTCTTGAGTGTTTACATCTCTTGATGTGGGCTAAAACTATTAAATGAACACACAAGTGGGCTAGATTGGAATATTGTGAGGATTAAACAACACTTTGGCAATCCCAATAGGCCTTGCATTGCTATTCATGGAACAAAAAGCAACAAGGTAGCCTTCAAGGAGATCAAAGCCCACTTGAAAGGATTGTAGTGGATACATGCATAATTGCCCTACATAGACATCATCCTTTGCAAACTCTTCAGAAATCTCTCCATCTTCACCAAATTGATCTTTGATCATTGTTATAACACAAATGCCATTTTTAACTACTTTTGGACTTTTGGAGGACTTTTGGACTATATCATGGGAGAAGTCATCGAGAGACCTCCCGTTCTTATAGTTTAGGAGACCCCAATGCCTATGAAAGTGGGAAGAGAAGAATGAAGTAGACCATGTTTATACACAAAAAGGGAACAAGAAACACAATAACTAAGAGAATTCAATTTTTCAACCATAGAACATTGAATTGTACACAGTAATTGAGATGAATCATTGGGAGATTTCTTGATGTAGTGTAGATCCAAGAGACAAGGATTTTAAGTGTGGCATGAAACCAATAAAAACGGTTATTATTCAACTAGAACTATTAGAAGGACTAAGTTAGTACTGGCCTGTTAGTATTTCCACGCATAATTAGGAACGAGAAATCTCCCGACATGATCTTTGTACTCAACCTCTTACAGTAAAAGAGAACATACAAAATGACAAGGCAAATGCAAATACAAAATTCTAGTACGGATGAATGAAACTAGAAAGTAACTGAAAGGTAAGGTGGATTCAACACAATTTATTCATATTGATATAGAAAATAATAGAAGTTGCCTTTAAAAAGAATTGAAGGCATGACCTATAGAATGTGAACTAATTCATAGTATAGGTAGAACCTCTCTCAGTGCAACTTCCCTTAGAACATAATATGCATGAAGAGAGTTTGTAGACAATCCGTGGCCCATGCCCATGATTCGAGATGAAAAGACATGGGGTGCATGATTCAAAATGAAATGACAAGTGGCCCTATGGCTTCTATGAATGCATAAACTACACTAATTGCATAATCACCATGCACTAAAGGAGGTTCTACTTGTACTTTGTTTTAAGTCGAAGCAATTAGCTCCTTTAGTACATAGCATAGACGCTCACATCTCAAAGGATCTAGATCATCCCTCACAAGTATGGAAGGTCCTACCATTTGAGCATGTGGCCACTTAAGAGGATCTAACTCAAGTAGAACTATAGTTTGATTCCAAAGAATGTTGTGCTCTCTAGGGCTACCTAAGATAAGCTTCAGTAATTCACCATGGTTTGGATAGGGGTCATTCTTGTTAGAGTTATCCACACCAATAATGTAGAAGAAACTCTTCAAAGTATTCAATTGGAGAAGACGCTGCAAAAACACTGCCACGATAAGAACATTCATGGAGAAATACAACCCACAGTGAGTTTCTTGAACCAATTGTTTACGAAGGCCACAAAAATTAGTAGGTATGATGATTCTCCAAGGAAGATCCAACACACCGCCTGCCACGCATAAAGCACATGTAAGAACAATGAGAATCGCCTTTTGCATTGACCAAACTCATCAAATAAGGGAAACCTCGAAACAACAGGAGATCTACGGATGAAGCTCATGAGGATACTCACTTCACAAAGAACCTGTAAGCAACAGGAGATCTCTCGATGAAATAGGAGTAGACAATTACATTACTGAGCACTTGTAAGCAATGGGAGATCTCTCAATGACGTAAGACTGAACAATCACATTATTGAGCATCATCAAACAACGAGAGATCTCTAGATGAAATAAGAGTGGACAATCACATTACGTAGCACCTTCAAACAACAATAGATCTCCAGACCAGATCAAAATAGTCACTGACTACTTTGAGAACTTGAATGGTTCAACTTCTGATGAAAGTACAATAGACACTCTCATGATTGAGCAACTTCTAGCAATGGGAGATCTCCTGATAAGGTTAAAATGGACCTTCACTTCACTAAGAACCGTTAAACAACAGGAGATGCCACAATGAAGTTAGAATAGACGAAACTGAAGAGAACCATGTCTAGTATTGGTTGGAAATAGGGAAAACTCAGAATTTCTCAATTGGAATGTCCTAGAGATAAACTATGAATTATAAGTATATTTTGGCCACTATCTGCCTACTAAATATCTTTGTATAAGAAATGTGAGGAATAGCTAAGGAATGACATGCACGGAAAAGAATTTGTAGATGAATAGAAATAAAACATAAAACGGAGGGGAAAATTAAACTCAAATGTGATTCTCCATGAGTGTAAAAGTGCAATTACTTTAAATTTCTTAAAAAGTAATATGCAATTCACATTGAATGCAAAATGCAATTATTTACAATCTCATTAACATTCATCTCCATATCACAGTTGGTGTAAAAGTTCATTTATTTACAATCCCTTTAACAATATGTACTTAGGCCTTTGTACACTATCAATATCATAAAGCAAAATTTACAATAATGGGAGATCTCCCGATGAAGCCTCAGGAAAACGAGAATCAATGCACTATTCCAATAATGATTGCGAAGCCTTCATTGGATAAGGGCTTGACCCCCTACTATCTGCCAGAAAGCGGGTTATTCTTCACATACACTGGCACCTTCTCATTTGACTTAAAAAGGCCATCAAGCCAAGGGATCAACTGCAGACGAAGGTAGTTGTCATTGGAATCTCTATAGAAGGACTCAAGAAAAATAGCATTGTGCGGATTATTCATGATGTTCTTTACTGGACTGTCATCAATTAGCAAAATATTCTCTAATGTTGATAAACCAATAGCCCGCACAAAAGTTGTAAGATCCTTTAGAAAGATTGGCTTATGCGATGCAATTGGGGCCATATACTTGGTCTTTGTGCACACTTCTTGAGTTAGACAAATTACATCCCCACGACCAGAGGAAGCATTTTCAAGGACAATGTCTAACAAATCTTTCATGTTTCTGGGAGTTACACTCCTCCAAAATGCAACTTCCGCTTTTCTACTCAACCAATTAAGGAAGGTGGTGACACTTGGTCGACGCTCATCATGAAGTTTATTACAAAAATACAACCTGTGAAGGAGAACTCCATTCAAGTCCAAAATCATTGTATCGTTTCGGTAAGGTATCTTTTTAGGTGTCCCCAGTTTCATCGTCGAAGGACCAGGAAAATCTACAATACAAAATACCATAGTGAAGTTAGACATAAGTCCACCAGCATTGTTATTCAATTGAAATCAAATCCCTCAAGATACGCAAGGTGTCACCTCAAGCACTTTTGGTGTCGTCTTCTTTAGTCCGATTCACTTTTGCTTTATAAACCTTGGAAGGCGAAGTAGTCCTAGATTCAAAGATCTCCTCCTCTGTTGCTTGCAGTATACAATTAGAGGCGATATCAACAATGCTTTGATAAAGAAAACTAGTGGCCTCCCACATGGCCTGAATGTCACGAGAAGAATTACTTGTAGGATCACGGGTAACATGTGCATGATGACTTGGCAAATCAACAAGATCCTTAAACCTATTCTTTATGGAGAATCTTTCTATGTAAGTTAGTCCAACCTGTAGAACAACTACAAATGGATTCACCTTCACTATGCCAACCTTTGGACTCATTTGCTTGAGGTCCACTAGAGTATCTTTGTGAGCCCCTAATTCGTCACTAGGGGCTTATTCTTTTTTTTTTTTTTTTTTTTTCATATTTTGTCATTTTAAATGCACTTTTATATACAAAAAGCCCCCAAAAGAGTGTAGAACCTAAATATGAGTGTCACATTCCAATATAGTATTTGGTCTATTTTTAAAATATTATAGCTAGAATGGCCCAACTACGAGTTGTAAATAGGTTAGAACCCAACTAATCGTGGCAAATCGGTCGATTATAAGTGATGGGCATATCAGGCTCAAAAACCCACATAGAAAAGAAATCTCTAGGCTAGAATTGGTTGAAGGAACTGTGGTAAGGCATAGGAATTAGTTCCCAAAAATAGGTTCCAGTTTTTCCATTTCATCAACAAAATAGCGGAATTCCAATTGTAAGCTTGTAGATGTCAGAAATAACAAGATGGAATCGTGGAGGAATCTCAAGTCCAAAGAGCGTGACTTAAGGTTAAAACCATGCCTAGGAACCAACGGCAAAGTGAGTTTGCCAAGATTCCCTCTAGTGTGGAAGATTCCCTGACTACCAATAATTAAATAAGGGGGTGAATTTTGTTCCCCCTAGGTCGATGTGTAGAGTAAAAATATGAGCCTACATATATGCTATAGGATTCCATTGTAGGTTCCATAAAAAATTTCGAAATTTTCTGATAGTCAAAAAATGCCTTTCCGGACAGTCAATTACCCAAACCTGTGATGGAAAATTCCTAGAAATTCCCTAGGTGGTAGTAAAATCTCACTAAAAATTAGAATAGCTTCTTTTAGATTAATAAGTGCTCCAACAACTTTCAAGACATTTTGATAGTTAGAAGAACCCGAACTTGCAAGATTCCTCAACAATCGACAAAATTTAAAGATTATAGTGGAGTTGACTAATGGATTAGGAGCATACAAAAGTGGAATGTAATAAAAGATAGGTCTTTTCTTACTCCCCACATCTACTTAAGAGCCTAGGCTAGTTACTTTTTCAAAAAAGTCAAACTCCAAAAATTGGGTTTTTAATCCTTTTTGGTGTTAAATTGACATTAGGTTTCGTCGAAATTTTGAAGTTAGAAAAAGGGGTGGAGGTTCTTTTATATTAAAATTGGCCTTCTGAAGCCAATGGCACAATCCATTTGTGATTTGAAGTTAACCTCCAAAAGTTAGAAAATGGACCAACGTAGAAAGTCAAAATTGGTAAATTAGGATGAAAATCCTAATTGATAAGTTTACCATGTTGAAATGAGAAGAGGTAGGTGTTCTTGAAAGAGTTTATAAGGTCACTCATTCTTTTCTCAAATCACCCCTTCTAGCCATTATTTTGGCTTTGTAAACACATTGGTTCATTAAACGTGGACTTTTAGTCATTTTTGAGCCAAAGTTGTAAACATGGTGTTTTTGGAGTATTTCAAGCTCCTTTTGTTTCTATTTTGTAAGCCTTCAAGGACATTAGGGTCCCTTCAAATCTTATTTGTTATCCTTGTATTGTTTTTTTCAAGTTTTGGGCAAAAATTTGGTAGTATTTTGTTGTACTAACTTTTCTTTTAGTATAATTGTTATTCCTTCAAGTCCTTGTTTAGGACTTGAATATTGTGCACTAACTCTAGAAGATTCTTCCTTTATGACTGGCAATGTTGCTTAGATAAAACCTTTAGCTTGTTATGTTTATGATTTTTGTACTAATTTTTGTACTAATACTCTTGATTCATCTTCCTTTTATTTTCTTTTGTTAAAAATTTTGTGTGTTATTTTCCGTGCTTACCATTCTACGGCAAAGCTTTGACTTTGATTTTTAGAATTGGATAGAAATTTAGTGGATTTTGGGAAATACGACGGAGCTTTAACCTCAAAGCTTAGAAATTCTATATTAGTTTGTCAAAAGTTTCCAACCATGGCGAAGCTTTGAACTTTAGAATCTTAAAAAAATTCCTCAAAAACAAGATTGTTAGAAAGTTCACCAAGTTAGTATTGAAAACAAAAAAATCTCATCACATTTTCTTTCTTACAAATTCTCTAGTTCCATGGGAAGGTAGGGGGACTAATTTTCGTAGAAGTTTTCCTTAAAAGTTGGACAAAAAAAAAAATAAAAAAAAAAAAAAAAAAAAGACTAGCCTGAAGGCCAATCCCTGTGACAACAGAAGGGAGCCCAAGGAGGTGCCCAACTGCTAGAGGCTAGCAGCAAAGCTTTACTTAGGAGCCCCGGCTAGAGGAAAGCCCGCCTACCAACAAAGCCCTGACTAGAAAGGGAGCCCTCGGCCAATGGGAGCTCCCAATAGTACATGGAGCCCCAACTAGTCTAGAAGAGGCCCCCTTGCTAGGTAGCTTGCCTAGCTAAGGGAGCTCGCCCAGCAGGGGGCCAAGGGGGATTTAATCACCTCCCTTCTCAACAAAAAATTTGTTTTTTGGGTGTTTTTTTTGTTGGGTTAAACCAAAGGTAGAAGAATACTCGCAGAAGGAGAATAGAAGAGAGGAAGAATAGGGAGGTACAAAAACAAAAATAAAAACAAAACAAAACGAGTTTAAAATAGAATTAGAATAGTTTACCCATAGGAATAGGTTGAGAGGAAAAACCATCATAGTTTAGAAAGAAGTAGCAACAAATACTAATTTCACCACTCTTTCTCTCCTAGAATTTGTATCAATTGCACAAAAGAAGATTAGAGGTTACAAACTCAAAGTTGAATGATAGAATGAATAAAGAGTACAAAAATTTAAGTTTAGATACAAATTAGATAGAAAATCAAGAAAATCAAGAAAATCTTAGAGAAGCGATTAGAACCATTGAAAATATGATAGATTAGAAAGTTGCCTTGAATTTGTGAAAATCTTATTAAAAACCATATCCTTGAAAGTCAACTTATAGAATAGAATAAGTTTAAATAGTGAGAGAGGAAAGAAAAAATCTCTTATAGTCATATTCCGCCAATTTGTATTTTAAATTCATTGTTCAAGCTATAAGCATAAAATGGAAAATGAAAGAGAACTCGAGAATCTATACAATAATGTGCAAAACAACTCACAAGATGAGGTAAGTTACTAAATAATCCAAATTTTATTAATTTTCAAAGTAGGCCAATTAAGACAATTTTAGTAGAAAGACTATATGTTATTTAGAACTAATCTTTGTGAATATGTTTGTTTCCAATGACTTCTATGAATTTAGGATTTTTGGAAAGAGTCCATTGCTTGGAAGGCTCAATGGACAATGCTTAGACACCCGTTAGGAAATAAATTAAGACAAAATAAAAAGAACTTGTTGTGCAAGTTGTTTACCATGGGTGGGTAAATAAACACTTACAATCCTCCAAAATGTTTATTGTACGCATGTAGGAACACAAGTATCTTTACAAGACCAAAATGTCATGAAATGACTTGAAATATTGTCTCATGGGATTCTAGACTATTGTTGCAAGCTGAGATTATCCGTTTTATCAACTTAAGCACTCCTTCCACTTACTTTCTCTCTCTTCCAAATCTTTACCTTTCCATAATCCAATCTAGATCCACTCCTTTCCGGAATCCAATTCTGTCTTCTCTCACACAATGGTTTTCTATGCCTTTGTTTTATCCTTAGAGGGTCTACTTTTGATCTTGTAGAGGGATAGGGACTCACCACTCGTATTCCTCACACTCTTTTCTCTCTTTAACTATACAAAATACACTTGACAACATATTGTAAGAGATCGAACAAGGAAATACCCTTTCAACTTCCCAGATGGCCAATCCGGAAGGTAGATCACAGAGGGCTATATCCAGCCTTTTCTAGTACAATGACAGATCAACAACAACTGAACCGATGGGGGATTGTTAGTTGTTTACTAGATTGATCCTAGGGTTTGTCAAACCTTCTAAAGAGTAGGATGGGAATTTTTCCACTAGCGGTTGCTTATCTTCGCATAGAACCCTCCTTGGTATTCCGGACTTGCACCCATGCCACTCCTTGCCAGATTTTCTTTCCAATATTTTAAAGGCACCATGCACAAGACCGTATTCAAAAGCCTAAACTACATCACAAACATTCCTTCCAAATCAGATCTAGTCACTTCAGATCCAGATTCCTCCTTTCCTGTCTCCCTCTTACACTTCAACACTCTCACAAACAAATATAGAAAAGCTGGATATACAACAAATCAATTTGTGAATCTTCACTTGGTGGCTCAGATTAAAGAATGGATAACAAAATACCAACTATAAGCACTAGGATGGAATGAGAAGAGAATAGACCTACTTTCCCCCTTTAAAAACTCAAAAACCCAAAGGCAAAAGCCACCCGAAAAACTAGGTGACCAACCATTGACCTCCTGAGAAATTCGGAAAGTCAGATCCTAAAAATCTAGAACCTGAGCCCATGCCTAGAAACCTAGTTCAAATTAAAAATTCAAATCCTAATTAATTGAAACCTTATCTACTTCGCCTTCTATGCCTTCTCTGATTGTTGCTGCCTTGACTCGATGGTGCCCGGACAAATGCCCTAGCTGGAGTCAACTTCACCAAAGTTGTCTTCACTATCTCTGGGGTCTAGATCTTCCGAATCTCTGGAAGCGAATCTTCTTCTTCCATTTCCTCTTTCTCTTCCTCCATTTCTGACCCATTTTGGTACTCCTCTTCGTCAGACTTCTCAATGTAATTGATCTCCCTCACTTCCTCCTCCTCTCCCGGAGAAGTCTCATCCAACAATATGGGCATTTTGTCTTTTCTGGGTTGGGCTTGTTGCACGTGTTCAAAGCTTTCCAGATGGGTTCGAGTTGGATTTGTTAGGCCTCCCATCCAATCAACTAGATTACTTCGGACTAATAATCCAAGTGTTTGGAAAGCATCCTTCACAAGAAGTCGGGAGGTCGGAAGAGTTGGTGAGATGGATACTTCCGGTGGCACTAACTCCTTTGCTATGCTTGGTTGTTTGGCCAGATTTGGTACTATCTTCACGCTCCCCTAGATGGTCTTTTGTAATTGACTCGAGAAGGGCTCTATTGAATGACAAAGAGCTTCTCTGAGTCCTTCAGTTTGTAGTGGAAGTTGAACCAAGGAAGCTGGCCTAATCAGAGTTTCTGTAATGAAAGGAATTTTTGGAAAGTGAGCAAAATTCTTGACCCAGCTCGAATCAATACGCCCTAAGAGAGGACACATTTCCTTCAGCACTATCTCCATTTGGGCTAAGAAACCAATGAAGATCCTCATTACCTTGGATCCGGTTAAATGCCCTTCTTTGATTAACTGGTCTTAGACGAGGGAGGCTTTGATGATGATCTCCGAGGGTCTATCCACCAAACTAGGAAGGTTCTTGACGAGTTGTAGAGCTTCCTTCTCCCTTTGTTTTGATGTAGCTATCTCCCCTTCGCCCAATCCAATTAGGATTGGAGGTCACCCCTCTCCTTTTCTAGATCCTTGATTCACTCATCTTTTCGTCTCAGCTCCTTCGGATTCGGTAGTTGCTTCACTTCGTTTAGGATATCTTTTGGTTCAACCATAAGCTCTTTGCTGATTGCCCTCAGGAATCCTGCTAAGTTGTTGTGGTACTCTTATGTCTGCAACATCCAATTGAATCCGCTCTTAAAGAATTCGAAAATCCCTTTCATTTGCTTCTCTCGAATTGGAAGCTTTCCGTGTGATGTCAAATCAATGGATTTCCTCCTCCTTTCTCTAAGATCTATAAGATGCTCCTCTTCTTCCAACTGCTCTGCCTCCACTTTGTCTATGAGGCCATACTACAAGATAGTGGATCCAGTGTTGTATTCTACCATCTCTACACTACTCAAAAGTTCTGCATGGTGATAGAGGTGGAATAGGTAAGGACCGATAGGGCTAGTCTTGGCCTTTCCTACATGGGTAGTGAGTTTGGACACCAGTGCTGCAATAACCTTCCCCCAATGGACTGGTCTACCTTCCATTGCTCCAAAGATGGTTTTGGCCACTATGATTGTCACTCAGGTAGGCTTTTCTGGATACAAGATTGGAATGAGGAATTCTAATACTTGTTTCTGCCTCTCGTCCTGACAATCACTAATGGCATACCCCTCTTTAGCATGGGCCGGATTCTTAAACTTTCCAACCGTGAACTTATCATCTCGGGAGGCTAATCCAAATCCTTTCTTTTGGAATTTGTAGACATTCACCCAAACCTCATCCGTCCAAGTTCCAAGTTGACCTCTCATTGTTAGCTCGTACTGATTTGAAGCTCCTACAATGAGCTCTTGAATCATCCGCTCATTTTTCAAGGTCCATGGCCTAAGTAATAATCTAACACATCCAATGTTGCTTAGGTCGTCTTCCAAATGTGATCGGTCACCCTACCTTTCTGGAATGGTAGGACAGACCATTTGGGTAGTGATTGAAGGTTTACGACTCCCTCCCTCCACCATTACAAATCGAAACTAACTGTAGATCCAAAATGCAGAGTATCTATTTCCTCTTATGATCGATAATTCACCACTCTTTCACCCAACTATATGAGTGCAAGCATCTGTAGAAGAAAGAAGGAGGAGAAATGGAGGTGGAGGAGTTTAAGTACCCGTCAACTTACGGACCGTTCCAAGTAGTAGACCATTTGCCATAATGGTTTCCTAAATTCCTAGAGTAGAACTCTACGGCATAGGCTATCTCTATTTGGGTTTCTAGGATCCGAACCCATCTAGGATCTGATAATGGAATACCTGGATCATCTTCTCAACCTAAGTGTAATGTTTAAGCTAAGTGGATTCTAATTCCGTTTGCCTAGTTCAAATTTTCAAAAATTCCATACTATAATAGTTCTATTTTATACTAACTTAGTAGATTCCAAGTTTGCAACTCGCAACAATGTTGGCAGCCATTTTGGTGTTGGATGTTACACCTTCAACTTAAGACATTGGTAGATCTCCCGATGCAACCTTCCCTTGCTTGTGCCGTCTTTGTCCCTTGAAGATCACAAATGTCGTATGGGTCATTAGCCATTGGGAGATCTCTCGATGCATGCCCTCCAACTACGCCTTCTCTCTCTCTTCTCTTTCGAGAGTGACGTCCTAGTCAATAGCCATTGGGAGATCTTCCAAAGCATCCCTCCCAACTGGGCCTTCTCTCTCTTTTCTCTGTTGGAAGTAACATCTCGGTCGATTAGTAGCCATCAAAAGATCTCCCAATGCATCCCCCTAGATCTACCCCTTCTCAATCTCTTCATGATTGAGAGTGTCTCGATTAGTAGGCATTAGGAGATCTCCCATTGCATTGTTGCATGGCTCCTCTCGCAGTAGTTTATTAGGTGCATAGTCCATGTTAGTGGGAAGAGGTGCGGTACCCACTTGCACCACTTTGTCACTCGCAGGCTCCAAAATTGGAACAACAACACATTTGTCTGAATAGGTAAGAAGAATAGTTGTTGCATTGCTAGCTTCCGGAGTCCTTGTCGTAGCATCTTTAACCCCAGTTGACTCAGGGGAGGAGACGTTGGGGCTCAACATCCTTCGACATTGAACTCCGAAAGAGGGTACATGGTTGGTAGTGTCGGAATCACTTAGCTGGATATCTAGCCTTCACTTGGTCCTAAACTCCACTTGATGACTTGACTTCTTCTCAAGCGGTGTGGAGCCCGAACCCTTCCTTGCCTTCACCATAGACGACTTCTTCTTAGTAGCCCGCTTTCCAGACCTCTTCTGTGAGGTAGGTGCAGTAGATGACAACATTAAGTCTTGGCCATAGCGCAATGGCTCTACGGACTTATCTTGCAAGGAATAAAATGCATTAGATCTTCCTAACTGAATCCATTAAAAATGAGAATAGACAACTACCATTGGGATCTCTTCCAATGGTTCCCTACAGTGACTAACCTTTCAAACAATCTATGTGTTTGAAGGTCCGCATTCAGACTTTGTCTCCTCTGAACTGTGTGAGGTACTTCTGTCATCCTCATCAAAAACATCCACAACTTCTTTGTCTTTCTATGCAAGTGGGTGTTCTTGAAGATCATCCTTTGTTTCATCCCCATCTGTCATATGCGTAGTGTGCGGTAAATACCATTTACAACACCAAAACATGTAAACTAACTTGAAATATTGTCCTAGGGGATTCTAGATTGTTGCTGCAAGTTGAGATTATTTGTTCTACCAACTTAAGCTCTCTCTTCACCTCTTTTCTCTCTTTCGGATCACTACCTTTTCGGAATCCAATCCAGATCCACTCCAATCCGGAATCCAGATCTGTCTCTTCACACATAAACACTGGTTTTGGTACCTTTATTTTACCCTCAGAGGGTTCGCCTTTGATTGTATAGAGGGGTAGGGACTCACCTCTCGTATTCCTCACACACTCTTCTCTCTTCCAAACTTCACATCACACATTTAGACCAACTATTGCACTAGATCAAACCGGAAACACTCTCACAACTTTCTTGATGGCCAATTTGGAAGGCACGTCACATAGAGTTGCTTCTAGACTTTTTCACTACAATGACAAACCAACAGAAACCGGAACTGATATAAGGATTGTAAGTCGTTTGCTAGACTGATCCTAGGGTTTGGCTAACCTTTTGGTAAGTGGCATGGGAATTACTTCCATTGGCGGTTGCATATCTCCGCATGGAACCCTCCCTGGTGTTCCAGACTTGCACCCACGCCACTCCTAATCGAATTCCCGTTCTAGTGTTTTAAAGGCACGTGCTCAAAACCAAAATCATGAGTCTAAACTACGTCACAAACATTCCTAACAACTCAGATCCAAGTCCCCTCAGATCCGGATTCCTCCTTTCCTTCTCCTCTCTTACTTAGACACACTCACAAGACAACACCGGAAAGCTGGATATACGACAGATCAATTCCTGAGGGTCCACTTGGTGGCTCAAATTAAAGAAAGGATGACAAAATACAAACTATAACACTAGGATGGAATGAGAGGGCAACAAACCTGCCCCTCACTTAAAAACTCAAAAAAACCAAAGCCAAAAAGGCCAGAAAGCCACCCGTAAATCCAAGTGACCACTCATAGACTTCCCAAGATACCCAAAAAAGTCAAATCCTACAAATCCGGAACCCGGGCCTATACTAGTAGAAAACAAACTATAAATGACTTGTCCACAATGACTGTAGTAGTCATTGTTGTAGTCATTTAGGACAAAAATGACTGTAAAATGACTATTGTAGTCATTGTAGTCAAGTCATTCAGGACACTATTTTCTACTAGTGCTAGACCTGGAAAATCCGGATTTGATTCAAAACTCAAATCCTAACTGCCTAAAATCCCAACTACTTCGCTTTTCGCACTTTCTTCTGATTGCTCTTGCCTTGACTGGCTGGTGCTAAGGTAGATGACCTCGGAGTTGCTTTTGGAGTTTCCTTCACCAATGTCATCCTCAATGCTGCTTGGGTCTAGATCTTCCAGATTTACGGAGGAGAGTATTCCCCTTCTTCCTCCTCTTCATCTTCCGATCTAGTCTGGTATTCTTCTTCCTCAGATTTCTTAATATGAGAGATCTCCCTCTCATCTTCTTCACTTGGAGATGTCTCATCCAAAATAATGGGGTCCATCTCCTTCCTTGGTTGTTGCTGCAGCATGTGCTTGAATCCTTCCGGATGGATCCGGGCCAGATTCAGTAGTCCTCCGATCTGGTCCGCCAATTCACCACGGGTTTGTATGCGAGGTGTTTGAAGTGGCTCCTTCTCCGGAAGATGGCATATGAGGACAGGTGTCGAAACCGAAATCTTCGGCGGTGCTAACTCCCACGTTGCTTCCGGCTGCTTACTTGGTTCTCGTGCTATCTTCACACTCCCCCAGATCGTCTTCTCGAGTTGCATCGAGAAGGGTTCTATAGAATGCCAGAGAGTCTCCCTCTAGGCTTCCGGTCTAGACGGTAGTGGCATTGAGGCTCTTTGCTTTACTACAGTTTTCGTATCAAAGTGGATCTCCGGAAAGTTGGAGAAGTCCATGACACGGTCCGGATCAATCCGTCCTAGTAGCTGACGCATTTCCTTCAAAGTAAACTCCATCCTCGAAGAGAAGTCTACCAGGATCCGGATCACCTTAGATCCGATAAGATGCCCTTCTTTTGCAGGCCGATTTTGCACAAGGGCCACCTTCATGACTAGGTCCACCGGCTTGTCCACCAACCCGGATAGGTTCTTGACTAGCTGCAGGGCTTCCTTCTCCCTTTGCTTTGCTGCAGCCATCTCTCCTTGAGCCCAGCTCAGTCTGGTTTGAAGGTTCGCCTTCTCCTTCTCTAGGCCTTCAATTTGTTTCTTCTTCTCCAATGCTTCTGGATTCGGAAGTTTTTTCAAAGCGACGAGGATGTCTTTCAACTCTGTCTTCAACTCCTTGTTGATCCTCCTGAGCAGGTCCACTAGGTTCTTGTGGTACTCTTGAGCTTGTAGTACCCAGTTGAATCCGGTTTTGAAGAATCCGGATATGCCTCATTCTTTTGCCGGAATCTTCTCTTGAGTCAGAAGCTTCCCCCATGAAGTCAGATCGGTGGACTTCCTCCACCTCTGATCCAAGAGCTACTCCTCTTCTTCCGGATCTTCTTCCTCCTCTATTAGCGATTGTTTTGCCTCTACTTCCTTTATGAGGCCGTATTGTAGGATGGTGCATCCGGTATTATACTCTACGATTTCCGTGTCACTCAAGAGTTGTGCATGATGGTAGAGGTGGAATAGGTAAGGATCAATTGGGCTGGTCTTTGCCTTGCTGACATTGGCCGCAAGCTTGGAGACTACTGCTCCAATCACTTTGCCCCAATTGACCAGTCTACCCTCCATAGTACCAAAAATGGTGTTTGCTACTATAACCATAACCTGGGTAGGCTTTTCCGGATACAAGATAGGGATCAGAAATTCTAGGACATGCCTTTGCCTTGCATCTAGACAGTTGCTGATGGCATACCCTTCCTTGGAATGAGCTACATTTCTAAACTTCCCTATTGCAAACTTATCCATCCGGGAGGCTAATCCAGATCCCTTCTTGGAGAATCCGTAAACCTTCGCCCAGACCTCATCAGTCCAAGTTCCAGATAGCCCCTTCATTGTCAACTCGTACTGATTCAAGGCTCCTACAATAAGCTCCTGAATCATCCTATCATTCTTTACGATCAATGGCCTCAAGAACAGTCTGACACACCCTATTTCACTGAGATCATCCTCCAACTGTGACCTCTCTCTCAACCTTTCCGAAATGGACAAACAAACCATCCGCCCTGTCACCAATGGCTTCCAAATATCCCCCTCCGCCATTGCAAACTAGACCAAGATCTGGACAAGCAGGAACTCCTGAAACGATCACTAACTCACCACTCTTTCTCTCAACTATACGCACACAAAACAATTGTGGAAGAAAAAGGAAGAACAAATGGAAGTGGTGGGGTTAAGTACCCGTCATCCTACCGACCGTTCCTGAAGCGGACCATTTACCCGTAATGGATCCCTATTTTCCTAGGCCGGAAGTCTAGACTATAGGCTGTTGCTATTTGGGTTTCCAGTATCCAGTTCTATCCTAGATCCCATTACGGAATACTTGGAGCATCCTCTCAGCCTTAGGGAGATGTTTACGCTAAGACGGTTCTAATCTTGTTTTCCTATTAGAATTTTGGAAAAATTATGTATACTTATAAACTCTTTACTATTAACCCGATGAATTCCGGATTTACGGCTCGCGACACCATCACTTGCAGGTTGCTTTATTGTGGGATCATCTTCATTCTCTTCCATTTCCTCATATCATTGTATACATAGTTCGTTCCAAATTTTCCTCATGACCAACACTACCTTTGACTGTGTCTCGAAGTCATCAATGACTTCGAGTACCTTATTCGCAATAGCTTGTCAGATTTCAACAAGCACAAGTGCACTATCAAGGGTCTAAAGAATACAACGTCACACAAAAAGAATACAAATTACGACTTATTAGTCCAAGAAATGTGAACTCTGGACCACAAATCACATTTAGGATAACCATATTCTCAATGATGTGGCTAAAAAATATTTCAAGCGTTGCGCCAATCGAGAACTAAGGCATAATAGGGTGCCTACACAGAATACTGACTTCCTCCATTCCCTAGATAAATATTCGACCAGAATCTCTTGTGTGCTCGGAAAGAAGCTATTAAAGCTGTCCCGAGGCATAAACTTGGAATCCACCAAGTTAGTATAAAATAGGTCTATAATAGTATAGAATTTTTTCAAAATTTCCAATAGGCAAACGGAAATAGAACCCTCTTAGCCTAAACATTGCATTAAGGCTGAGAAGATGATCCAGGTGTTCCATAAAAGGATCTAGGATGGAACCGGATTTCGGAAACCTGGATAGCGATAGCCTATGGCCTAGAGTTCCGGTCTAGGAATCTAGGGAGTCATTACGGGTAAACGGACCGCTTCTGGAATAGTCGATAGGATGATGGGTACTTAAACCCTACCACTCCCATTTCTCATCGTTTTTTCTGCAACAGTTTTGCGTTCGTATAGTTGAGTGAAAGAGTGGTGACTTAGTGATCGTTCAACAATTGAGGACTATCTTTCTCTGAGTTTTCATTTACAATGGCGAAGGGAGATATCTGTAAACCATTAGTTATGGCACAAATGGTCTGTTTGACCATTCCGGAAAGGCTAAGTGACCGGTCACAATTAGAGGACAACTTAAGCACAATAGGGTATGAACATCATATTCATTAAAATAGGAGAGTGTCGCCCTCTCATATTAGTATTTGGCCTTCAAAGGTACAATTAGTGAATTGAGTGAGTTGTAATTCAACTTGATGATTACTTAATGAATTAAATTAAAGTAGCAATTTCTATTAAAATGAGAGTCATGCAATGAATATAATATTTTTAAAAGAAGATTGTATTGTATATGGTCAAAAATTGCACGTCTTTTGCAAACAAGTATATATAAAATGCCATATGAAATATATTAATATGGTATACATATTACACTTGCAATTTGAATGTTGCAAGTGTAACATCCAAACATATTACTCCCCACAAAGAAACCAAAGCTTTGAATACTACTTGTAATAAGCTATAGTTAAACATTCATGAATCTAAATCTCCAACCCCTCATTTATAAGAAATCAAAATGATATCCTTCACAGTAATGTGAAAGCATATTGTAGACATATAAGAAAACAAATAACACTCTACCATATGTAGCTAACAACATATTGGACCTGATCAAACTCATTGAACGCTACACTTAAGACAAGGTATACGAAGCCAAACTCTAGTTAATGATTTCAATTTAAGCAGTTGGGATCTTGAGCAAACATTGGCATGTGTCCTTTCTAATTTGAGACTTCCACGCTGTCATGAGAGCATTCGCTTCTTCCCAAATAGGTGGATCAGCTATATCAACCTTCCAACGTAAACCTCTTTCATTGTCCCATCTAGTATAGAAGTCTTAAACATCTTTACTCCTCGATCTTGGGCGAAAGTATTGAATGAGAACACAATTCGATTTCTCAAGATTATAGTTTGGATTAGACAACGCCCTTGCAATTCAAACTGGTCGAGTGTCACCATTGGTGGGTCGAATTGCGACAAAGTAGCCTTCAAAGAGATCTCGACCCACCCTAAAGGATGGTTGTGGGTGACCCCGCAAAGGCCCAACGTAGGTGTCATCCTCTCCAAACTCTTCATGATCCTCGCCATCTTCTCCTACTTCATCTACTCGAGCCGCTTGAGCACGAGTTGCTAGCCAAAAACCATCCCTCAGAACAATAGAAGTAGCTACTGGTTCCAATAATGTTACCTTCACGCTCCGCCAATAGTGGACCAAATGCTCATAGCGCCTTCAGTATTCCTGAGTGACATTTGCATTGCACAACTTCTCCTAGTATTTGACAAATCCAGATATCCCTTTCAAAATGTCTTCCACGCCTCTCATAGGACGCTGTGGAATTGGCAATGGCACTCCACAAGGCCACAAACTTCGCCCTTCTACATCTTCTTCCCACAATTTGATGCCTCTGCCATCTTACCCTAACCAATTCTCATCGGTGCACAACACAGGGTTGACAAATCCGAACGTCCGCCTCGAATTCACGTCCATCGTCCGGACGTCCGGACGCACAGACTCCAGCGAATGTAGCATCCCTAGCGCCGTCCGCAGGCGGACGGCGCGGTCGTGACGGACAGTGGACGGTGGAGGGCGGACGGGCGCAGCGGACGATGGAGGGCAGAAGGTGGAGTGCGGACAGGAGGGGTGGACGGTGAAGGGCGGACGGGCGCGGCGGACGGTAGAGGGCGGACAGTGGAGGGTGGACGGGTGGGGCGGACGGTGGAGGGTGAACGGGCAGAGCGGACAGTGGAGGGTGGACAGGCGGGGCGGACAAGCAGAGCGGACAGTGGAGGGCGAATGGGGGGGCGGATGGTGGAGGGCGGACGGGGGGTTAAAGGATTAGGCCGTTGAGTAACGGGGTTCAATGTTTATTTATCAATGTTTTTACCAATTGCAGCATGTCATTTGAGCTTAGATTTTTGTTTTTCATATATTTCAATTGTCATGTAATGTAGTAGTGTATGTTGCTTCATTCAAAAGATAAAACATATTGTGCATTTTTAATTTTTCTATGAAATTTCAGTTTCATTTTGAAACAAAATCAAATTTAAAATTCTAATATACGAACGAGATGTTTATCATCAATAAACAAACAATTTTTATAATGAAATGATTAAACAATACATTCTCAATATTTGCTCAATATATCATGAGCAACTAAGCAAAAAAATATTTAAGCTTCTAATTCCTCAATTCCTATGGACACCAATCTTCATCTCCTTTCACCTCAACTCCACTACTCTCTCCGTTAGCTCTCCGTTCAAAATCTTCATTGTCCGAATCATCTTCCATATCATCTGAATCAAGTATCGTGGTCTTCTTCAAGCCTTTCTTTAAAGTAGGTTTACTCCCTTCCTTCGAATTTAATTTCTTTTTATTTACTTTCATAGAACCATGACGAGCTTTTTGAATAGGAACTTTTCTTTTCCTTCTATTGAAGGAAGCATTGACATCCTCATCAAGAGGGGTCTTTTTCTTCACCGGAGAGATAGCAAAAGGCTGCATATCTTTTTTAATTTCCCCCTTACTGGATTCTTGAACCACCGCTTTCGATTTGGAGTCGGCCTGTCCGTGAACGGTTATCTCCACTTTGACTTTCTTTTGAAGTGGTGGACTGCTGGTTGTTGCTTTGATGGGTTCTCCTACCATTCGTTTTTCTAAACGATGAGCACGCAATGTTACCAATAGTGGTTGATCACTATCTATATCAGTGAGGCATGTATATGATGGCACTACTTTTTGTACATTACCGCCTGTAGAAATTTCTTTCGAAATGTTCATTAGACGTTTTCCATACCCAAAGCTTTGAAAACCCTCTAATCTTGTGATAGCTGGCTTCAACGCTATTGGTGGAAGAGCGCTACATCTCTGTACCTCAGAAATTGACTTCATTGGCTCCTTTCCTTTATCATTGTCCACAATACTTGATTTTGCGAATGCCATCTTGGTTGAAGCACTCTTCTTCTGTACCTCAATATTTGATTCACCCTTGTCGCCACTGTTTTGGCCCACATCTTTTGGGACGTCCAACTCACTGACCTTGTGTCCTTTTCTATCATTTTCTTCGACATTCTCTTCCACCATATCTAGTGCCACAAATCGAGATTTCAAAATTTGAACATCTTCATCTGTTTTGGCATTGCCAAAAGCATCCCCATTCATTTCCATCTCCTCAACAATAACAACTCCCTTTTTCGATAGAACAGTTTCGCTACTCATGTATGCAGTTCCGTCGCAATATGCTGCTATTGAAGGTAGATTCTCCTCTACCCCTACTTCATCCTCATCTTCTAAAAAATCATACAAATCGTTCGCATTGCCTTCAACATTAGCATAGCGGTCATTACGATTATGATACGTATCATCCACCAAATTGGGAATGTCTTCCATAGCGTCTTCATCTTCTGACGGTGCTGCACAACACAAGTCATCCTCGCCATTTACTACTTTAAAGGCCCTTTCCAAATCCTCGTCATCATCCTCGTCATCATCCTCATTATCATCTTCGTTCATCGGCCTATTCAAATCCTCCGACTCCACTGTCTCCATGTTATCGTCGTACCATTTCTTTTCATCTTTTTCTTTCGATGCGTTTAGGACTTTGGAATTAGTATACACATACACCAAATCCGCTGCTCTCTCTGGCTTCAATCTGTTTCGCGATTTGTTGTGAACAAAAGAATAGCTGCTCCAATTCCGTTCACATGAAGATGATGACACCGGTTGGGCCAATATCCTCTTTGCTAATGGAGCAATGAACTTGCCACAAGCACCTTCAAAATCCCACCAAGCATGTACCGACAACATTTGTTCTCCCGGATTCAACATATTGTGGAATGGAGGTTCCTTATGTCGAAAAGCCACGAATTCTCGAACCACTGCTGCGTACTCATCCGGTTTACATATTTTCTCCAAAACACGCTTACATGCTGACATTGCATCTGCATCATCGGCTAGTTCTTTGTCATGTAGAAGGTATGGATTCAAGAGAGCTACGGCAGATTGGAGATCGTTAGCTACCATTTCCCTTCGCACATGAAAGGACTGTATCAATGGAATTGCCTTGCTCTCTTCCAAACAAAATGGTAGACTTTCTAATCCATACACATGCTTTTCTAATTTCCTCATAATATGCAACACCTTCCCCATACATGGTGATTTCGAATCCAAATCACGGAGTGCACATATAATTGGTTCGACCATCTCCACATAATTGATAGAACGGTTCCAAAAATGATCATCAAGAACAATTCTCTTCACTGCTGCTGCAAGGTTTCTTGGGTTGACTTTGGCTCCACGTTTCCTCTTGAGCGTACGTACGTACTCTGCCCATTGTGGATCCACCACCGTTTGTTCCAATGGTCCTCTCAATTTTATCAAACGCTCCATCATGATAAATTGAGAGGCAAATCTTGTATCCCCCGGCATCAATAAACCAAGATTTGGCGAATACTTCCGTAATAGAGCAAGTGGCATATGTCTCCTTTTGATAAATTTGGCTACAAGTATTCCTTCATTCCATTTTTCAGCAATCCAATCCTCTGACCCCCAATCCTTGAGCAACAAATTCAACGCATGAACCACACACCCTTGGTAAAAAATATGAGGATACTTTTCAAATATCATATTCCCTGCAGAAGAATTCACAGGGGCGTTATCTGTGGTTACTAACACAATGTTCTTGGGCCCCACTTGTTCAATGAATTTTTCCAACACTGCTGCCAAATACACCCCATTCTTTTCACAACCACTTGTATCTACTGATCCAAGAAATTCTACACCTGCGGATGATACAAGCATGGCATTGATCAAAGGACATGTGGTCACAGAGCTCCATCCATCAATAGACACAGTTGCTCCAAATTTTCGAATGCTGTCTTCAGTCCGTGT